>OY770147.1:1200000-1517500 GCA_963669345.1 Gortyna flavago | reverse complement strand
CATGTTCTCCCATACATTCCAACTGAAAATGTAAGTTTGTACGCACAATATTGAGAGATTTACCATGTTGTTTCAAGACCATAGACTTCCTATTAATTTTCCTGTAATCTATAGGTATAGAACTATTTTCTGTATTTTTTTCAAAATTTTAGGCTCAGTAGTTTCGGAGATAAGGGGGGGGGGGATTTTTAAATTTCCGTCTATTGTCTTAAATAACTTTAATACAATTTATTTTAAAATTATGAAAAAAAAATATTTGAGATCCTCACGATAAGCCCTTTCATTTGATATGTCACACGGTACAGATTGCGAATCTTTTTTTTTAAATTGTCTATTTACCCCTCAAAAATGACTCCCATTTTCAAAACTCATTTATTTACGTTACACGTCTGTGTTTGGGTCACAGAGATTCATATGTGTACCAAATTTCAACTTAATCGGTCCATAAGATTCGGAGCAAATTGGCTGTGACAGACGGACAGACAGACAGACAGACAGACAGACAGACACACGAGTGATCCTATAAGGGTTCCGTTTTTTCCTTTTGAGGTACGGAACCCTAAAAATGTTATTTTATGATTAAACTACTGTATATTATCGATTTTCCAACGTTTCGTTTACTTGCGCTGTGAGATATTGCTTCAAATTTCATAATTCTAGGTCAACGGTAAGTACCCTATAGGTTTTTATTTGCGAGTAAGTATCAAAATATGTCGCATACAACCGAATTGAGAACCTCCTCCTTTTTTTGAAGTCGGTTAAAAACAAAAATCCTTATATTTTTATTGAGTTGATTTAGAAGCTTGACCTTTGTTGAGCTCCAAGGGACCGTAGACCTTGGTATTTGATATTAATTTCAACTTGATGTCTTCACGCGTTCCTGAGAAACCCATTAAAACCCATGTTCTATGTTATGGGTTTGGTTTCCGCACTTAGTCCTTCAGTGGACCATTGTGCGTGGGCCATGGCGGCCGTTGGTGGTTATTCCAACCAGCCCACCTCCCTCCAGAAGCTGATTAGGTCTCCTGGTCTTTTGAGAACATCTGTGTACGATCTGGGTGTCCCGAGGGTTTGTGTCCTGATCTGGGTGACGCCTGTGTACTCAAAGAGCACATGCGCAATGGTTTCATCAGCCTCCATGCAAGCTCTGCACAGGGGGCTGTCCGTTATGCCTATAGTGTGAAAGTGTTTGTTTAGCGAGCAGTGTCCCGTGATGGTCCCCGTCACCAGGCGCAGGCCTTTCCTGTCCTATCGTAGTAAGCGACTGCTTAGCTTGCCATCCAGTGATGGCATAGCTTCCTTGGACTGCCTGCAGCCTGGTGACGACGTCCATCAGCTTTCTGCTTGTGTGTGGGTGTACTCCTGTAGCCACCTGCGTAGTTGGTTGAAGGGGATGGGCACGATAGGTTCCGGTCCACAGACTGGCATGCTCGATGCCCTTCTGGCCAGCTCGTCAGCTGCGTCATTACCTAGCGATCCACTGTGTCCTTTTATCCATTGTAGTGTCACTATATTGCGGTTCAATACAGTTGCCTGTTCAAGCGCATTGTGACATTCTAGTATTAGTTTCGATGTGATGCATTTTTTATCTAAGGATTGGAGGACTGAGGCGCTGTCAGAGAGTATGCGAATATGGGTGTCCGTAACTCCTCTGGCTGCTATGGCATAAGCCGCTTGTGTTATGCCCACACACTCCGCTTGGTAGACCGTGTTGCGCTTTCCCAGCGGTTTGGATATTCTTATGTTGAGGTCGTGTGAGAAGACTCCGACTCCAGTTCCGCAGTCGGTCTTTGAACCGTCAGTGTAAATTCTCAGTTCCTTCGAACCTGAGTAGTCGCACTGCTCCTCTTTAAGCACTATGTTGTAGTGCTTTTGGAAGCTGTATTGTTTCGGGGCTTTGTCGCAGGGTGATGCCATCATTGGCTGCCGTTTGATAGCATTTTCTTTTAAACGTGTGTGTTTGACCCTAGAGTCTTTGCTCAGGGTTCCTGATGTAGAGAGCCTGAAGGCAGCCAAGGCCGCTTCTTCCCGCACTACAAGGTGTAGAGGCGGTAGTCCGAGCATGGCCTGTAGGGCAGCAGTGGGTGTAGTTCTCATGCAGCCGGTGATTGCCACACACGCGAACCGCTGCAGCTTTTCAAGGTCTTTTTGGGCTGTGCTCAGGTCTGTTCTGGGCCACCAGACTAGTGAGCCGTATGTGATGATTGGTCGGACAACTGTGGTGTATAGCCAGTGAGTGACCCTGGGGCTAATCCCCCAATTTTTTTCAAGCATTCGCTTGCATTGCCACAGTGATATGCTGGCTTTCGTAGTAATGTAGTTGGTGTGAATATTTTAACATTAAAACCCATTTTCTCATTCTATTTTCTACGCCATACAGGTACCAGATGGCAACCACGGCCTGTTCCACCGCTTCGGCATCGAAGCCGTGACCCTGGAAGGCCGCGACGCTAACGACCCAAGCGGTGCAGCGCCCCGGGCGCATGCGCTCTCTACCACTAACTTCTACAGGCTGGGAGTAGCCTTGGAGAGTATACTGCGCTCTCTAAACAACTTGCTGGAGAGGTTCCATCAGAGCTACTTCTTCTACCTGTTAGCGGCTACGCATCGGTTTATTTCTATTGGTGAGTGATGATTATTATTAGCTTAGCTTGTGCCTACGGTATGGTGAATTTTGCCTAAGTCAGGCGTTCCTTCACAGGGGAGCAGCCTGCCCGCAAGCTGTCCACTATTCTGTTTTGTCATCGTAAAATTTACTTTAATGCGTTTGATTTAAAAACTTCACTTGACTGACAAGTTATTTGCTCTGTCGGAGAGGTGCTGTTATAGTGATGATGAACTTTAGGGTGTACTTACGGGGTGTGGGATTGGAGACAAAAATAGGTCATCTTGTTTCAATCTTTTTTGAAATTCGCTTTTTACGTACCTAGTCGGGTTTCGGGTTTCAATTTCTATTTTTCATATTAAAAAACTAATTTTCACAACTCTGAAAACTGTCTGTCTGAATCTGTTGAAAACTCTGAAAGTATGACATCAATTATCAATTTTTCAGGTCAATATATGCCATCTTTGTGCTTACTATGTGTGGCCATGCTCATCCGAGCATTATCTTTATGGGTCACCGCCATCCAACAAGATGGCGACGAGGAAACAGACAAGCAAGCAAGCAAAAAGACAACTAAACAGAAACCGAAGAAAGAGAAAGATTCCGACACTGAAGAACCAGGCGACCAGAAAGTCGAGGAGGTGAAAAAAGTGGTTAAAACTAAAGGGAAGAAGAAAGTGGACGACTTGAGTATGAGCGTCGTGAATATCGGTGCTAATTATCTCCTGGTACATTTAATTGGATATGCTGTTATGAATTCACCTTTTCTGTTAAGTTATATTGGTAAGAATTCATTATTTTAATCAGAACAATCAATTAATTGCCTCATTGGTCGTTCAAGTATTACGTAAACAGTTTTTTTGCAATTATTACACCAATGAATAAGTAAACATTGGTACATGCATTTTTCAATGTGTTCTGGTTTCTTTATTGATTCATGAGCAGCAGTTAATGCGTTTCGTTTTTAAGCATAGACAAGTAGGGTTGCCATATGTGTTCAAACCAAAATTGACAAATATTCTATAGAAAATCTGAAAATTAAAAAAAATAATACTGCTGACGTAATCACCATCCAGACCCCCCCATCCCCCATTTCATCAAAAATAAGCAAAGAGAAGACCCCCCCGCCCCCTGTAGTGCTTACGTAATACTTGAATGGCCCCTTTCTCAGTTGCATTTTACTTAAATAACAATACTGTCAACCACTGCTCACGAATACAGGAGATTGATGATTAATCTTACTTTATTTTATTTCCAGGTAACCACTACTACAATAAGCCATCAGAATACTCAGTATATTACGGCTTGATCGCCATTTCAGTATTCCTAACTGTAGTCACGCCCTTCATGCCTCGGTTCCTACGCAAGGGTCGCATAACTTATGAGGAGCTATCTCTAGTAAATATACTACTTCTCATAGAACTGTCGACAGTCTGCCTGAGTGTCGGCATGCATAACTTTTCCTTGGGATTCGCTATAGCGGTGGTGTATACGCCCTTGGCGTTGATGTGCTGCGTCGTTGTTGAAGATGCAGGGAAGGGAAGGTTAGACTCTTTGTGAACTATGTTTTCCCATGAACAGTAATTATTTTAGACGAGGGGCTAGTGGCTAAGTAATAACAGCCGCACGGGTTGATCGATCAGGTTAAGCTTGTCGCGGTTGGTCCGGGGATGGGTGACCATCTTTACATGACCCTGCGTCGGAAAGCACGTTAAGCCGTTGGTACCGGCTGTTATTCGTGGATCTTTGACAGTCGTTAAGGGTCGTCAAAAGTCCGAAAGTCTGACAACCAGTCTTACCAAGGGGTATCGTATTACCCAGTAACTGGGTTGTGGAGGTCAGATAGGCAGTCGCTCCATGTAATATACTGGTATTCAGCTGCATCCAGTTAGACTGGAAGGCAGACCCAACATAGTTGGGAAAAGGCTAGGCACATGATGAGTAATTATTTTTAGAACTTTTTGCTATTGGATTTAAATAAATTACTTTCTTTGTAACTTTTCATAAAGACAAGTATTATCTAGCTTTTCAAAAATGTACGAAAATTTAAGTAACTGCATGACGCAGATATACTTTTAATTGATCCTCTTACAACTTGGCCGAGGAAGCTTTAGTTTTTTTCCTAATAGAAAATAAAAACTTTATAAAAAAAAAAAATCGTTTCGCAAGCCCCTCTTCTGACGAATAAACCAGCCCTTGTAATATGTTCCAGTACCTTCTACCTAGCAATAAAGCGCACAGTCTGCCTCCTCGTGCACCCGCTGGCGGCTGTATCGCTCAGCATGATCGCCTACAGCAAGTTTCTCTTCCCCGAGGAAGGCTTCTTTGGCATGCTGAGTCGTGGATCTGATGCCGCCATGCAGGCCACTATGTTCTCCATCGTTGATTCTATGGTATGTATACATCTCCCTTTGCCTCATGTCGTCCTGGTAGGTTCTGTAGGCTTCTCCAGCATACTGGGAATTGGACGCAGAGCTATGCAATGCAAGCGACTATTCCATACTTGATTGGATTGTATTTATTAAACTTCTTCGGATTCATGTCAGCATGGTATTTATTATAAGTAAAGATATTTTATTGCCAGTTGGGTATTTAAAAAGAATACTCTCTACCACGTCTGTATTCCCCCCTTCTACATTTAACCTGTCTACATTCAAAGCAAGAATGAACAGGCATCTTCTGGGCACGCTCGTTCCATCATACACCTCATCCATCGCTTTCCATATGGCGAGATCGAGGTCTAGAGCAGGTCCATTCAGCAATAAAAGATTTTTCCTAACAAAAAATTAATTATGATTATATTCCTCTTAATATTGAAAAAAATTGTCTAAGGGGCCTCTGCGAGTTGGCTCCGGCCCTTCGTACACCTTCCAAAGGTCCGGGATCTCGAGAGACATTTAAATTATATTTACTATAACCCGAGTGAACCTGAGTGACAAAGACGACGCGCTCCAAAGCCGAAAATCTCCATATTTATGCCTGTGTTCCTATCAAGATCCACATTCGTTCTAAACAAACATTCTTGTTTTCCAGCTGTACGGCAACTGGCTGTTCAACTTAACTACTGCAGTACTCCTGCCCATCTGGATCATATTCTGGCAGATACTTACCATCAAGGTCAACGCGCCTTAGTATACCAAAATTGTACGAAATTTAGTAGTAATTATTGTTATAATACAAGTCTTTTGTGTGACCCTATGGGTGATTTGCGAAAAGGACAAGATCAGGTTTGAATTCACCGACATACCACTAAGGGCTTATTTTCTAACGCCAGGATGTTTTTTTTTTTTAGTTTTTCCACACAAGAACAGTAAAATGTCGATTTTACTTTTCTTAGTACTAATGGAAGTAAAGTAAAAGTTGTTTTATACGTTTTTAAGTATTGAACTGGACAGTTTTGCAGTATAAAGCATTTAAGATCAATCGTTGAACAATAATTATATATATGTCATGGCTATAATAGCATGCGCATTGTGCATTATTTTCATTCCCTATGAATAGAATAATAAATAATAAGTGTTATATTTTGTTTTTAATATTAAACAGTATTGTGAAATTTCAAATAAAGACCGTATTTATTAATTTAAATTATTATTGTTTTACTTATCTACAAGCAGCGCCCAGCGGTTTCACCCCCATAAGTGTCGATCTCGTGGGAATATCTGGATAAAAGTATCCTATCAGTTAATCCTGGTCATAAATTATCTGTGTGCCAAATTTCATTCAAATCCGTTCAGTAGTTTTTGCGTGAAGAAGTAACATACATACAAACACAAACTTTCGCCTTGTGATATATTATAATAGGTTTGAAAAGGAGACCGCTTATTGGCAAGCGTAGTGTGGAACGCCCCCCAGCTAGATGGACGGACAACATAAAGAAAGTGGCTGGGACGGACTGGATGCGGAAGGCGGAGGACAGGGTGTTGTGGCGCAGCCCGGGAGAGGCCATGTCCCGCAGTGGACTGCAATAGGCTGAATTGATTGAACTTGGTACTTCTTTTCAGGTAAAAAGCATCATGTCAATGTAAGTTGTTAGCATTGGAATGGGCGTGATGGATACTCAACTTTCTCATCTTATTCGTCTTCAACCTCCTAGTAACTTCTGTAGGCCTGCCCCCAGTCTTCTATTTCTTCTCTACTACTTTCTTTTTCTTTTACTTCTTGCCAGAGACGAAAGGGTTGCCAGTTTATGCTATTCAAGAATTTTTTATGAAAATGATTTTGTTTCTTAGTATTAAATATGACTGTTTTGTTAATAATACACCAAAGTGTTTTAAGTTTTTGCGACGTAAGAACTAGCTTCTGCCCGCGAGTTCGTCTGCGTGAAATTTCTTGTTCCCCTGACGCACCTCGTCGCATCGCATCGCCTGCTCGCGCTTTTACTATCTTCTTTCTGACTTTTTTAGTTTTTGCTCGGCTCGAAAGTGTCGTAGCGTGATGTTAAGTAGCTTATTGCCTTCCTCAAAAATTGGGCCTTAATATGCAAAAATCATTTCTCAAATCCGACTGGCAGTTCCAGAGTTTAGCGCGTTCAAACAAACATACAAACTCCAGATTTGTTATTAGTATTGATGATACATAATGTTACACACATAAAATAACACGCGCCTATAATCCGTTTGGCGGAGATGTAGATAATAGATAGAATATATGTCTATACAAAAACATTTTTATAGAGCCATTAAATTTTCCACCGTAACCAGGAGGGGGCTAGTCAATTTTCACTCTTAGTTTACCAAATACGGCTGAATTGAATACCGACATACTCGAAGTTATTGCAGACTGACACCGCTTACTGGAGTGTGCTGAAATCATACATAGGATATTATCATTTTCAGATACTGTTATTAAACACTATACTGCATGGTCTGTTATTTCTGCGCAGGCACACGTACTACTGAACTACTCTAGTAAAGGCCTCTTCACGTAGACAAACAGTCGGGTCAGAAAGAAGGATCATAATATTGATCACACCACGCTTGCTCATAACGAGTTGGTGATTTGTGGGCTTCCAGGGGGGCAATTCTGGTTGCGATAGTCGTGGAGAGGATCCAGCAGTTGGATCTCGAAGTGGCATTGCACAAATCCGAAGCCATGTCTTTTCATGGGCTTCTGAACGGACCACTATCGGGATCCCAATTAACGGTAGCTGGGGTTCACATCGGCGTCGAGACAACGATGAAATACCTGGGGCTCGTCTTCGACAGCCGGTGGAAGTTCGTCGAGCACTTCCGACATTTGGCCCCCAAACTGGAACGGGCCGGGGCCGCCTTCAACCGGCTCTTGCCCAACCTGAGGGGACAAACGCCTCCTGCCGGAAGCTTTACGCGGGGGTCGTGCGGTCCATGGCCGTATATGGGGTCCCGGTATGGGCGCGTTCACTGCGGCTACGAGCCGCCCACTATCTGACCGCGCCACAAAAGGTGGTAGCCGTACGGCTTATCCGGGGGTACCGCACGATCTCGGGCGAGGCGGCAAGCCTCCTTGCCGGACTGCCGCCATGGGATCTGGAGGCGATAGTCCTCGCGCGCCTGTATGAGTGGCGCGCGGATGCACTACGCCGGGCGGAAAACCCGCTTCTGCGGCAAATCGCTGCGGAACGGACGGACCTCCGGCGCGATCTCATGGCGGCATGGAAAGAGAGACTGTCGCAACCCAGCGCAGGGCACGCCACGATAGTGGCGATAAGACCCCATTTTGAGGAGTGGCTAGAGAGGCATCACGGCGTCCTCAACCGCCTGACGCAGGTGCTCACACGGACACGGACACGGATGTTTCGGGAGGTTCCTACACATAATCAGGCGGGAGGAAACGCCCGGGTGTCACCATTGCGAGGATCGCCCAGAGGACACGGTGGAGCACACGGTGGAGGTCTGTCCCGCTTGGGCAGAGCACCGCCGTGTCCTCGTAGAGGCGATCAGCAGCGGCGGCGACCTCTCGCGCCCGGCCCTGGTCCAAGCCATGGTCCGGGGCGAGAGGGAATGGGAGGCAGTCACCTCCTTCTGCGAAGCTGTCATGCTAGCGAAGGAGGTGGCGGGATGGGAGAGGGAGAGAGCCGAGAGGGCCGCCCGTCCCAGCCGCCGCGGTAGACGCTCCGGGCGTCGGGAGCCGCGTGACGACTCCCGGCCACCGTAGGCGCGGGCCTGCGGACGGCGAGTAATGGGTAGCTCGCCGTCCGATCAGGACCAGGCCCGTGCCGGACGGCGCGTATGTGTTCCACGCGCGCCTCAAAGAGATGTCAGCATCGAAGGAGGGGCCCGTCAGGGCCGAAGCCTGCCGGGGCAGCGGGATTGTCCGAAAGGGTTACCGCTGCCTCGGAACATAAAGGGCTAAGGAAGGAACACGGATGGGTTTTAGTCAGTAAGAGTCTGACACTCCCTTCCGCTCCACCCAGAGCGGGAGCGGTCATTTCATGATTTCCCATCCATAAAAAAAAAGGGGGACAGTTCTGATCTCAGTCTCAATCTTGTCAAAAATACTTACCTCTAATTTCCCTACATTTTTGACAAGTTTTTAACATTGTCGCTGAGATGAGATTTCGACTAGATGTTGAACGTTTTTAAATTTTTAATTTCGGGATAATTGCGGAATAATTGCGTGCCTTCAGGTTTTAGTAGTAAATAAGTACAGCTCTGCTTAATCTGGAGTAGGTAATAGAGGTCAAAAATCAAAAATCATCGTAGAAACTGTAGAAAGTATAAATTTTTATTTTATTTTTTTTACTTTTTATTACCTGTGAAACAGATCGTTGGTGCTGGGAAACGCATATTGCGCTTAGTATTAGGTTTCTTTACACCTGAAAACCAAATCTCATAATTATAAAACGTTCAAAATCTAGTCGCAGTCTCATCTCGGCGACAAACAAATGTCAAAAACTTGTCAATAATCTACTCACATGATCTGGCGGAGTGGCGGACGAGAATACCCGCGAACGAAAACACTAATGTACCACGCCCTTGCGAAGGGACAGACTTTGTTGCCGGAAGTATGTATCTAAGGGCTGTGGACCGTCTATAAAAAGCACCAAATTAATACATGATAATACCATGATTGTGGATCTGGTTGGCCATGGTAAGGTTGCCAACTTTTTTAGAACAGGCGAACGGTTGAAGACGACAAATATTTCTAGCAGTGTTAAAACGAAACCTACGTGCATATATAAGTTTTTGTAGATTGCATAAACCGGGAATCAAATTAGCAGCCGTCGCTCAGCTACGAGCTACGATATTCTGTGCCACATTGCAATTTGGGTTATATTTTCCGGGCCTACGACATGTGGACTTAAATGCTGCGTGCCGAGTCTGACATGCAGCTTCAATTCTGCTTCATAGCGTGTCGCTGATAATCTAAATTATGCCAGCCCCATTATCAGCACGTACCTAGCGTTCATAACGTCAATGTCTAGAGTCTAGACATGACTAAAAGTCGACCCTAGTTTATGAATAAGTTATGTGTTTATATAGTATATAATGTGTAATTATTTCTTACTGCACAATATAAAATCACCCCACACTACAGCTTTATCAAATCAATATTTATAAACACTCGGTACACTTTATCTACGTCTGTTTGTTAGTACCTATCTAATAACCGGCCGTTGACTCGATGCAATGAGGTCAAGGTCCCCTGATCAGACGAGAGGAGCAGTCAGTAGTTGACCGAAGACGATTGAATGAGATGTTGCGAGATTATAAGTATGGAAGCCCGCATGTATTGAAGGTTCACGGTTGTATCTATTCCCTGGAGGGTGGAGCCGGAGGGTTAGGTAGAAGTACGCTTTACCAGTCAAATCCTTAATTTAAAGTAGGCCATTAAAATATACTTTTGAATATCAATATTTACAAGAAAATAGAACTGTTTCTAGTTGCCCTTTCCAAAAGGTAGTTTCGTAGAAGAAAGGGCAAGAAAGGCCAGTTCTCCTTTAAATTGTTTTACAATATTTTGGTAAACATCATTTTTAAACGAAAATTAGTAACAAATCGTAATTTAAAACGTTAAAAATTTAGTCGCAATCTCATCTCAGCGACAATCAATGTCAAAAACTTGTTAAAAATCTAGGGAAATTAGAGGTATTTTTGACAGATTGAAGCTGAGATCAGACTATGAACGTTCTTAAGATTACGAGAATTGCCACTCAGGGGGCCTAAAAGGCCACTTTGGCAGAATCATAAAACAATTTAGTTTTAGGAGATTCGTAAAATGCTATAAGTACACCTCTGCCTAACCCTTCAGAGATATATAGGTGTGAAACTGTTGCGTGATATGAATTTCTGCCAAAGTGGCCTTTTTAGACCCCCAGGTTGCTTGATGCTTCCATATTATATCTTAATGGAATATCCCAATAACATTTTACACAGGGATGGATTTCAGAACCCCAGTACCAGACAGACCATCGCAGTTATTGTGGTCCATCTCCAAACGTACAGTAGGTTATAGTTTATCAGGCACACGCAGTATTCGTCCGTGCGTGACATACTTAATATCGTCACGGATAAACTGTGTACCTAATGAAGGCCATTTCTGTGCTTAGGGAATTTATTTACATAGTTTCATTCAGTCTCTCTTTTAACTATCTGGGGGCCTAAAAGGCCACTTTGGCAGAATCATAAAACAATTCATATCACGCAATTTCATCTGTATGACAGTTTTGTATGGAGATTCGTAAAATGCAGAGGTGTACCTATAGTACACCTCTGCCTAACCCTTCAGGGATATATAGTTGTGAAACTGGCAAACAGATGAATTGCGAGATATGAATTGTTTTATGATTCTGCCAAAGTGGCCTTTTTAGGCCCCCTGATCAAAATATGTATTTAACCTCTAGTGCAATGCAATACCTCTCAAGAGAGGTGTTCTAGTTTCACAAGAAGTTAAATTTACTGTCATACATTATGGCCTTGAGCAGTTCCATTCTCTATCTCCGAAGTTTTTTTCAGATCGGGGGACCACTTGTCTGTTATATCTTCTGAATAAATCAAGAACAAAAGACTCATCCAAATCAGCACCCTAATTGCAACTCACCTTCAATCGCAATCTGAATCAGTTAGAAGGATATAGCTAATCAATTGCTTCTTAAGTTCGAAAAATTTGTCTGGTCAGCAACGTAAGCAACGCAATGATTGTTGTTAAACTGTCAAAAGTTACTGTTACTTTGTCACGCAATTACCCGCTGGTGGGATATAGAGGAGATAATAGACATTATCCTACTAACAAAAACACACAACAAATTGAGCACATCCTCCTTTTTGAAGCAGCTCAAAAATGAATTAAGTAGCAATTAAAATTCTGGCTGTTACGTCTAAAGACTGATTAGTAATTTATGATCGCATTGTATCAGTAGCATCCCGACAGACCTGCCCTATAGTATAGATACACGCTGCATATGAATGAGATTGCACTTATGTAACAAACGAAAACTATATCCAAAGGCGTTTACTGCCTTTTATTCAACGACTCTATAGATATTAAAACATGAGTGTCGTTAAAAAGACGTAAGCGACATGAGAATTATAATTATTTTTTATCGCGGTGTCCCCTGTCCAGCGATTATAGTGCTGGGAAAAGATGCTACAAAAACGTTATTCTAAGTAGCTTCTATTTTAATCGATGTTATTTGGCTGCACACATTTTCCAAAGTTTTTTGTTGAGTTTATTAAAGCAATAATAGAATTTTCAGAACTGGAAGTGGAAAGATTACTATACTAATCAGCAATACAGGTTTAAGGTTTCCAGTATTGAATTTGTAGTGTTGTGTATGTTTTATGTGACGATTATTTATTAAAACAGCAAAACTAGTTTACAACAAGTTGTAGTAAGATCATTTCGCAGAGTAATAAGCGTGAAGGTTAGATCATGGAACCGGTTAGTTACAACTTTTTGTGGCAAGATAATTTCGATTAGACTAGACAGTACCATATTTTTTTATAAACCTCAATAGAAAGAAACAATTAGCATTTGCTGGATTAACTATTCGCGGACAGCTCATGCCAAGGTAAAGTGTTGCACCGTAATTGTGTTACCCTATCAACCACAATCTAAAAAAAATGCTGAAATGCTGGGATTCATCCTCCGTGTTTTAGTTGTTATCGATACCTACATAGAAACATACTAGAGAGCACCGCACTTTCACGTTGCGACAATAACGATAAAACCCGTTACTTTAATACTGATATAACAGTTACTGTAATTACGATATTGTATCAGTTACTTCAATAACGATATATCAGTTACTTTAATAACGATATACCAGTTACTTTAATAAAGATATACCAGTTACTTTAATAACGTTATACCTGTTACTTTAATAAGGATAATGCCAGTTAATTTAATAACGATATACCAGTTACTTTAATAACGATATATCAGTTACTTTGCTACAATGCTATTCGCTACATTACGTTCAACCAGTTCACGGCCAGTCCAGTTCTACAGACAGCGCAAATCACACGCCAGTAGATCCGGCTATCCGCCAGTGTTTACTATACAAGTGTTACTTCGTTATCAGTATTATTTTTTCGGGTGAGTTTTGATGTTATTATTTAGTTATTATTTAACTGTTTGTTAAAGTCTGGTTGTTATTTTATGTTTGACATGTTTTGAGATAGGTTTCTGTTATTATTATTGTTTTTGATAGATACCTATTGTGCTGTTTTAACTACTGCAGTTACTGTAGTGGTGTTTAATTGAACTGCATTTTACTGTTGAAAATATGACTGATAGTTTACAGGAAGACTCGTTTTTGAGAGTTTGGTAATGTTCGTCTAGATATAATGTCATGTTGCGAAAAAAAGGTCGATCGCAGCTGTCATTTTAGTCTAGCTAAAAAAATAAATCACAATTTTGACGAATACATTCTTCAAAATCCGGCCACACAGACATACAGAGTGTACCGGTCAAGACAGTCAGTCAAAGTTTGGATATTTGGTTGGGCAAAAAGTGACTAAATGCCAATAATTTTAAAAATACACAAGTTACTTTTTTTTAAATATTTTTCTGAAAACTATTAGACTTGGCGACCTTGAACACCCTGTATATAATAGGCAAGCTGCAATCCTTTGTACAACAGACTGTTCGCGGGTAGTTTTTATTACTTAATTCAATACCTAATGTGTTTGACGGACTACGTACATAACATAAGTGCACCTGTAGGCCGAGGGAGTCCGTTGTCTGCGTAAGACATTTCTGCTACCAATTCATGCTACTCTGCTACTAATTAATTAATTGAGGGCAGATAAAAGGATAAAAATTGTAACAAAAAAAAACCCCGACACAAAAAAAAACTTTTAAAAAGTAAAAAAAAATATATGATGTATGGTAATATTTTGATTCAAGCGTCATCGTCGCGTCGGGGCACGGCTTATAAAACGAAAGAACAATCTCGATAAAGTCACCTTTACAAACAAAACAAAAAAAATAAAACAAAATCGATTCAACCGTTTGAGAGCTACGATGCCGCACACACAGATACACACGTTAAACTTATAACACCCCTCTTTTTCCGTCAATAAGTAAGTCCGAGTTAATAAGTACTAGGTATGGAAGAGATCGCTGACATTAGAGGGGCGATTCTCGTAATTTTAGGGGCCCGTGGCTAAATAATAACAGCCGCACAGGTCGATCGATCAGGTTAAGCTACGCTTGCCGCGGTTGGTCTGTGGATGGGTGACCATCTTTACATAACGAGACCCCTCCGTGCTTCGGAAAGCACGTTAAGCCGTTGGTCCCGGCTGTTATTCGAAGATCTTTGACAGTCGTTACGGGTCGTCAGAAGCCCGAAAGGCTGACAACCAGTCTTACCAAGGCAGTCTGGGGACCTATAAAGGCCACTTTGGCAGAATCATAAAACAAATCATATCACGCAATTCATCTGTTTGACAGTTTCACACCTATATATCCCTGAAGGGTTAGGCAGAGGTGTAGGTACCTATAGCATTTTACGAAGCTCCTTACAAAACTGTCAGATGAAATTGCGTGATATGAATTGTTTTATAATTCTGCCAAAGTGGCCTTTTTAGTCGCACAGACCTCGGTCTCGATCTGTCAAAAAAATACCTCTAATTTCCCTACATTTTTGACAAGTTTTAGACATTGATTGTCGCTGAGATGAGATTACGACTAGGTTTTGAACCTTTTTAATTACGAGAATTGGTCTTCTTGTAATCATCAACTGCTGAATTTGGCTTCCCTGTTGCCATAATCACTTAGCTTAGCAGTTTGAATGGTGTCGCAGTGTATATGTCGCAGCCAACTGGTTAAATTAGCCGTTCAGTTAATTGCCTGGCCTTTAGAAGTAGTGCTCGCCTCGCTTCCTCCCTCGGCTCGCACGCGGTTTATCACAGTTCTAACCTAACCTAACCCACTTGTTCGGGGTGCAATGCCTTAATTACTGCGACCAATTCGGCTCGCGCGTGATTGGTTATAGACTTACAACCTAAACTGTAATTGAATATCATTCAGGCCGTTAGTTGAACGGCCGCCGTTTAGTTGAAAGGCTAGGCGGTTAACTGAACGGCTAATTTAACCAGTTGGCTGCGACATATATAGGAAGCAGGATGACAAGACGTTGTTGACCAAGAATTGTCATAACCATCATAAGACACGAGTCTGAAGGGAGAGCTCTATCTATTCTGTTATCCATGCCATGTTATTGCACTCTTTCCACATTTCGACAGTAGATATTTCAAATGTCGTAGGGGCCCAGGGATTTTAATGACCTTTACCAAATTTGGAATTTGCACTGTCGATTGCTGCTGGTTTTTTCTGCTGTATTAGTTCATGTTAGGAAGAGGAAGATTTAATTTTAAACTATGCTATCCCAAATGTTTGAATTGGGAAAGATTTCCCCCATGTTCGTGCTTCAGATAGGAAACATACTTATCTTTCTCTATAAGTAGTTTGTAATCGTCCATTGTCAAGATACGTTTAACCCGCTTACATTCAAAGCAAGAGCGGAACACACACACGCAGAAAAGGCATCTTCTGGGCACGCTCGTTCCGTCATAGACCTCATCCATCGCTTCCCATCAGGCGTTATCGAGGTCAAGAGGTCAGACATATTCAGCAATAAAAAAAAGACGTCTCGGTCATTCGCCAATCGCCATGTTTTCCTCGCCAGCCTCAGCGCCGAACTTCGTCTCCACTTCCAGACACGTATCTATTGTGTGGCAATCCTTGTTTACCTACTTTTCCGAGTGCATTCTGCAAATGTCTTTCACTATCACTTTATTGTAAAGCAATAGATAGTGCACTATAATAAAAATAGAACCAGGATACCTACCACGAGCTCTTAACGCGATCCACTTTAGGACCTAAACTGAAGTGTTCTTCTAATTCGTACCATGACGTCAGTTTAACGATTCAAATTAGGCCGTGCCATCTGGATACCTACCACGAGCTCTTAACGCTCATTCACTTTCAACGATCCAAATGCCGCTGAGCGTATTAGACGTCATGGTACGACTGTAAGCGATGCAGTTTAAGAACCTAAACTGAAATGTCTTGCTTTTGAATCGTTTTTAAATAGATCATGGTAGGCCTCCAGTTCTATCTATGCAATTTTTAAATAGAAAACAATCGTTTACAGATAGTAGTAACCTTCAATGAATTTACGTTGCAATGTTAATTGACGCGCAAGGTGCATGTAAATACCTTTAAATGTCATGCCTTGTCGTCCGCAGTGGGGACACACTTCTTGCGCAAGGTGTCGACACAAAAATTATTTGTTTTTATGAGCCTTCACTATTTTGGGTTCCTTTGGAGATGAAGACAGAAAACTAGTCAGTAGGTAAGTTGCTATACGTACATTGCGGCGTGTGTCAGGCCTATGTGAAAAGCGTTTGTTCTGTTCAAAACAAACCACAGACTTGTTTAAAATGTACCTCATTCCATTATTTTTGTGTTGACTTTTATAAATAGCCGTGCACGGTGTGATTTTATATTATTAAGCCTGTTGTCTCACTGCAGGGCAAAGGGCCTCCGTTCCCTCTCATTAGATACTCATTAGTTTTAAGTTTTATTTACTAACACTACTGTAAGATAGAAGTCTGATAATAAAGGTTAACTATATTAGTGTCACAAAAAAATTCCATTGTATTGATAAGATTCAGATTGTCACAAATAATAACAAGTACAAACGAAGGATTGCTCGTGTAAGAGTGATAATTTGGTAGGCAGACGCCATTTTATATAAAAGCATAATTATACAATGGCAAAATTTAATAAATGACTAATTAATTACGTATAATTTAAAAGCTAACTGTGTTAAAATAATAATAATACGGTACGAGTACCTATATTATTTTTTTTAAAGTCGGTTAAAGGAATCATAGGTTATCAAAAAATTCGTCCGTATCGTTGTCAACAGGAAAAGTGGCAGGAAAGTGGCATTGCCACGTTGTATGGCATCTGATTCTTTGGCCAAAAATAGTTTGTAGGTTACCTGGGTATTACTGCAAGTTCCTTAATTTTGTAAAACAAAGAGCGCTATTATAATTAGCGTAGATGATAATTAAGGTCCGTGTGATTAATTAACTTTTGCGGATTACAATTTTTAAGATAGCAAGTTCAGGAATCCGCAAGGGCCCCAGTGGTGGATTATGGCCGACTCTCACAAAGGGGAGGCCTATCCTATAAAAACATGAAGAAAGTATTGAAAACTATTTAAAATATTTGTCTAGTTTTTTTTAATTGTTTCAGTCAAACAATTATGCACCACGCCAAATGAAACTACCAGGATGACAGGAAAAACAGGAGTACGTTTCGAAGAGGCGGAGAAGTGCAAGGGGGTTATTCTGACATCGATAGCTGCGACATGTGCGGCATTAGGATGGCTGACACGAGGCTCGCCAACAACCATGGGAGCTGTGGCCCTGCTCGGCACATTTTTCATGACGGGCGATAGATATCAGTGGATTTATATATGGAAGAAGACGCATTACAGGGATTTTCTGTGAGTACATAAGATATAATTTAATTTTGATTTCTCAATTTTTGTTCTCTTTAATTATAAATAAGTCGACCTGGTTGGCGAAGATGCTATTGTATTTCGTAAATGCCTACTAAAAAGTAGCATTTATTGCGCATTACAATTCAAATAAAATCAAATATTTTTACCCCCGAAATACAGTCACTATCCCTAGATGTAAACAAATAGTTCTCAACGATAATTCAATTGATTTCTATTTGTGGTACTTTATGAAATACTTCCTGTATATTGCGTTACTATTATATTTGACTGTGGTTAACACAGCAGCTGTTTCTCAGACCACAGAATAGGGTTTTTAATTTCACATTGATATGAAACACAATATATGGTCCTAGGAACCAAAATCAACAAGACTTGTAACAAGCAGTTGGAAAGCATTTTCCAATTGTTCATTTTCGTTTTCTGTATCACAATTTGGTAACTAAGCAATTAAAAGACTAAACTAACTATGATAAGTAGAAGACTGGTATCTAAGATTGACGTTTATTACACAATAAATAGTCGTCCAGACCGAATTTTGGTCATGGCAACCAGTCTCAGCGGAGACCAGCCTACGTTGTGAGGATATTATAGTGCACAAGCGTGTGCGCAGACACAGGTGCACTCTCTCTTCGAGGGAAGACTCTCATTCTCTGACTCTGAGAGAGAGCACTCTCATTTTCTTAGTAACAGCCTGGAGTTTAGAAGTTGGCGGTGTGATATCCCTGCGTGTCTCGGAAAGCATGCCTGCGCCTGATCTCTCGGATTTGCAGACCCATCGGACACTAAATACCAATATGCCAAACTGTTAAACTGCATTAGGAACTTTCACCAACAATCCTATGCTCCATTGCTCTGCAAAATTGCTAGCGATGTCCTTGTAGAAGGACTTTAGGTAAAATCTGTAGAAGTATTATTTAACCACAGCTTCAATTCGTTTTCTTCTTTTAATGGTACTCGGTATGAGAGTGTCGGTCCCTGTATTAATGCTGTGGCCACGTTTACCGTTTACTTATTGTACATTAGCAGCGCCCCGCGGTTTCACCCGCATAAGTTTCGATCCCGTGGGAATATCGGGATAAAAACTATCCTATGTCCTTTCCCGGAACTCAAACTATCTGTGTACCAATTTTTTCACCTAAATCGGTTCAGCGGTTTAAGCGTGAAGAGATAACAGACAGATAGATACACTGTCGCATTTAGTATAGATAATTGACCCTACACCAGTTTCTAGAATCGAATTGTCTGGAAACAAGATAGGTCGGGACGTGAGACTTTGATGACTGCTCATTGCAACGACCATTCATTGCGATCTTAAAGGGGCAATAACCATGAAATTTATTGTTGTTTATGTTCATTTTTTAACGTAAGTATATACATTTATCAGGTAAATAAAGACGTGATAAAGACAAAGACTATCCCGGGCTGTGGGTCAGTCCTGTTTTTTTTCAAGTAAAGAAAAAAGCGCTCTAATAGAATTGACTTTTGGTACAATTTTGTTATCTTTGATGAGACCTATGAGGCTATTTTAATTTTTTACGCAATAGTGGTCACGGTGGCCAATCTTATCGGAGATTAGCCAGGTACGCACGTGATATTACTCCTTTACTATCATAGTCCGCCGGGACGGCAATTTCACACGATCGGAGAGAGATCAGGCGCAGGACCAACAGCTTTACGTGCTTTCACGGGGGTATCACACCGCCAACTTCCAAACTCCGGACTGTTACTAAGAAATTCCTAATGGAAAACCCAATAACACTTTGTCCGACCTGGGAATCGAACCCAGAACCTCACGGTCAGCAGTCGCGCTTGCAACCATGAGACCAAATTGGCAGTCAAGTTTTTTTTATTATAACATCGAAGAAAGCACTTTATCTTTTTATTATTATTTGATTTTACTAACCAACCAGTTTTTTTTGCTCGGAAACTAGTTCTAATGTAAAAAAAAAAACATATTCGGGCAACATAACTTGTTGATGAACGTTAATCTGCGTACAAAAGGACTAAGGTTACAGAATAGCACCCCAATTGCTTTCGCGCATGTTTGTTATTACAATATGTTATCAACGGTGCAAGGGTCAGTCCGGTGTCGTATGACTTCGATGCTCTGTCCATTCATTGTCCCCTAGTATGTGTAAACGGTTCGAAGTCCACCATTCTTTTACATTTACTAATAAACAATGCCTGGGTTTTGTTGCAGTATTTCTTCCAACTAAAGGAGACACAAACAGGCCTATTGATCAAAGTCTATGTTTATGCGTATAAGGTATTATTTATAGTAAACTAGCTTCCGCCCGCCGCTTCGCCCGCGGGGTATGTCGATAAAAACTATCCTATGTCCTTCCCCGGGATGCAATCTATTTCTCTGCCAAATTTTATCGAAATCCGTTCAGTGGTTTAGGCGTGAAAAGGTAACATACAGACAGACAGACAGACAGACAGAGTTACTTTCGAATTTATAATATTAGTATGGATAGTATATAGTATGGATGTCGCAGCCAACTGGTTAAATTAGCCGTTCAGTTAACTGCCTAGCCTTTCAACTAAACGGCGGCCGTTCAACTAACGGCCTGAATGATATTCAATTACAGTTTAGGTTGGAAGTCTGTAACCAATCACGCGCGAGCCGAATTGGTTGCAGTAATTAAGGCATTGCACCCCGACCAAGTGGGTTAGGTTAGGTTAGAACTGTGATCAACCGCGTTCGAGCCGAGGGAGGAAGCGAGGCGAGCACTACTTCTAAAGGCCAGGCAGTTAACTGAACGGCTAATTTAACCAGTTTTCTGCGACATGGATATGGTATTGTTGTTTTATTGAATGAAACTGAAAGATAACATAATTTCTTATGAAAACATTTCCGTTATGGAAAATGTAGTGCGTATGCCGACACAATTTTTTTTTTTGAACATAGTATGAGATGGGGAAATTTTTAAGAGATACAAGCCTGCACTATACCGACTGACAGCTCAGTAATAAGGTCTCGTAGATATGCTCTGGGTACGAAACCGTAGACTAAATATTATCATGATCGTGATTTCTGTAACTCCAATTTCTTTCAGAGGGGCTGTTGCAAGACAGTCGCCCTGTATGTAAATCAGTTTCGCAATAATAGATGTGCGTGTTTTAAAAACAAAGTCCTTAGCGGATCCAAGTACCATGGAAGTTTGACTTGCGTTAACAAATCGCTGCTTAAATTCAAAAGGGCCACAAGTCGAAACGTCATTTTTTTACAGGAGAGCCCGTCAAAGTTTTGATATCGGTTTTTGTTTGTTATATCTGTGTTATAATATAACACATAGATATAAAACTTAGATTAATAAAAATAATAAACAAACGTAGATTAATAAAAATAATAAACATAAACCGATATCAAAACTTTGACGGGCTCTCCTGTAAAAAATGACGTTTCGACTTGTGGCCCTTTTGAATTTAAGCAGCGAAATAATATTTGAATTATGTACTAAGTGATTAAGTTACACTATTTGATCTCATGTTTACCAAATAACAAATAACCAATTTCAAATAAACAAATTTTACAATCGTCACATGGTTTATCTTTTTGAAAAATATTTTAATGATGTACATACATACTTAGTAATTAAGTTAAACTACTTGATCTCATGTTTACCAAATAGCAAATAACTAATTTAAAACAAATAATTTACTGCTGTCACAAGATGTTTTATCTTTTTTTAAATATTTTAATTATGTACTTAATAGTTAAGTTAAACTAAATGATCTCATGTTTACCAAATAATAAATAACTACCTAATTTAAAATAAACAATTATTATCGTCACATGTTTTATCTTTTTTTTTCGTCTCATGGCTCCTTTTTACTCGACTACGGAGGGTATATGTTTTTAACCGGTATGTAGATATGTATGTTCATCTGTTGCCTCATAACTTCAAAATATGAGGTACTGTTAGAAGCGTCTTGACCGTCCGCTGGTTACAGTCTATGTGACGTCACACTAAAATCAATATGGCGCCCTCTAGAGCACATAAAATAATAAATTTAAAAATAAATATTTTGGGATGGTGCCTTGTTGGGTATCAATTGAAAGGGCTCAATTAGCACATTTCAAAAATACATATATTTAGATATATATTACTGAAATAATTATTTTTTATTTAATTGTAGATATGTATAAACGGCCTTAGCATCAGTCAGCCAGTTCATTAAATTTAATGTTGTATTAGACGAATTGGCGGAATATCATTTAGGCCGCAAGTTGAACGGCGCCGTTTAGTTAAAAGGCTAGACAGATTAAATCAGTTGGCTGCAACATATGTATGTACATTCAAACTAGCTAGTAGAGAACAAGAATAATGAGGCTGAAGATAACAATGCGTATTAGTTTGTCCTCGTTAGATAGGGGAAAATTTTCTTGTGCGATACTCTACTCATGATCTTAATTACCTAATAACAAGATGAAATGATTCCTAATTAAGTAAGATTACGTTTGCTCCTCTTAAGAATCTCATATTAATAAACATTTTTTTTTTAAATAAATATTGCAAAAGGAATGTAGAAAAGAATTATATATTTTTCTGTCACTCCTAGACGCACATAACCCGTGCCGGGTAATGTGAAGCACCGGACGCAGTTGATAGCTCTCCATTGTGCGGCCACAAGGTGTCTGCAGCAATTGACTGTTGGACCTTGGCCTCTCCTGATGTCCTAGTACATAAACTGTTTACAAGGGGGACACGGTCGGTTAACATTTCAATACGAATCTTTCTAGCATTTTTTAGTAGCATCCTGAAATTACTTACTAACATGCGATTAGGAATTTGAAGTGAATTTATTTTTAATTATTATTTGAGGAATTAATCATGCGCAAAATAGTCGGTCTTAAAAATGGTAGAGGTAGAAATACAAAATAAATGTTTACAGATCAAATATTCTATACCAAAGGACCAACTTTGAGATTTTTTTTTTAAATCTTGAGTTCCAGAACTTATGTTATTTTCTAACATACAACATAGTGATAATGCCTTTGGTTCCGTGAAATTTTGAGCGTAAGAAATGAACTGAACTTGCCAGAGTGCAGTTTTATAAAAAATATTGCCAAAAGTAGGCATTCAGACAAACAGCATTGCCATTAATCTGGTAATGTCTCTCTGGCAAACCTGCATTTTTTGGACACGTTACCTTTTGCCTACTTTGCCAACAATGGGTAATTTGAGCTTTATCAGGTTTTGCATACAAACAAACATCTTCAAGATAAATCTGCAATACACCATCGTGCTTCGCCAAAAAGCTTACAAATTCACAACCACTACAACATTAAGTAACTGTCACAAATTGTCAGTCACTTATTGTTGATTGTTGACCTCTAATATGGTTATTATTTGATTTCTTTTGACATGTTTCTATCAAATCTATCAAAGATTTGACGAGACACTACCAGAACTCAATTTAAGGTAAGCCGGATGCCCACCATTAGACCAGGAGAGCAGCAAGATGTAGGTACTAGTAAGAGGTGTCAGTCCAGTGTAGTTGCTTTCAATGATTGAATGATTATAGCCAGCTCGAACATGCGAGTGCGCTCGTCATCGAAGTGTTACGTAATTCTATGATTGCCTGGTGAATTGCATATGGGAATTTACGGATATGTATGTAACGTTACTTTATTGTGGGACTTACCTCGGCAAGCATACCTTGATCGATCGACTCGTGCAGCTGTTATAACATAGCCACGAGCCGAAAAATAGCTTTGGGGATGTTTAATTTGCTAAGTGTGCACAACGGAGTTCAATTTGATGCTTAACGGTGGAAGTTGACACTTACATTGGCCAAACGATACAATCATTGTTTAAGTTACCCAAAACCATTGCCTTGGAAATTGTAACAATGCCTTGCTAAGTACTAAATATTTGGAACAATATCAAGCTTAAGAAAACTTGATATCGAATAGGCAGCTCCTGCTATAGAGAATCAATTTTTCAACAAGAATTGGTAACCCGTAACTACTTATCGGACCTGGATGAGACTCGCACAGACCAGGGAAGCATGGCACAAAAGAGAGGACACCTGCAGGCCAATTCTCGTAATTTAAAACGTTCAAAATCTAGTTGCAGTCTCATCTCGGCGACAAACAAATGTCAAAAACTTGTCAAAATGTAGGGAAATTAGAGGTATTTTTGACAGACTGAGACTGAGATCAGACTGTGAACGTTCTTAAAATTACGTGAATTGCCCCTCAGAACTCAGTAATGGGGAAAACAAGGACGAAAGGTGATGAAGAAAATACGTTTATTTGCGGAAAATAAGACGCATAAAAAAAAAAACACAAAAAAATAAAGGCTGCAAATGATTGTGATGATGATGAACTAGGTACTTATAGCGTGACGAAGTGGATAGCTGTGTTATAGGTACAGTATTACGGTGCTATACCTACTACAATGCAATAGTTTGTGTAATATCTGAAGAATAGCCAAGCTATAATCTGTCCGTCTCGTGCCTTGTTAACCTATTTCCGTCAGCAGATTCAAGATTATTTTTTACATTAGAATCTAGCGTCAGAAATTGTTGTTACAGAAATAAACGTGATTGTGCAATTTTAAGATGCCAGACAAAATTCCTCAATATTTGCAAGTGCCTTTAAGCGAAATGATTTGAATTCGAACTGAGATATTTTTAGTAACCCACGCCCCAATACTGCGACCCTAGATTTCAAATAGGCACTTTTGTACGATGAAACTTGTAAAAGTTATACTCAATTATAATATTTTATTTTATTTTCAGAGGTCTTCGAGTGCTGCTGTACACAATATTTAGAATAACGATGTGGGAGCGTCAAGGGAAGACAGTGGTCACGAGGTGGGCCGAAGTGGTTCGGATGAACCCTGACAAAAATGTTTTTGTTATGGAAGACAGGGCGCTGAGTTTCCGTGAGGTGTGACTTCTCTCTTATGATAACCTAGTGTTTTATACATGTGTACTATATTTTCTATTCAGCTCATCGGACCAAAAATATGTCATAGCTAAATTAATAAATGATTGTACAGACGCCAGCACATCAAACTACTATAATCTGTCAAATTTCTTTAATAGATTTTCAACTTTATCGTTAATGCATAAGGTTCAAAGTATATTGGGAAAATTTTACAGTTTCGGGTAGCTTGATGTGCTGGCGTCTGTACCTCCCTTGTTCTAAAGCATTCGGCTCGAAGGACCACTATTTAAAAAAACATTTTTGTTTTTGTTCTGGGCAGGATTCAATAGTCTGTTAGGAACCATTGGAATCCATTGTATTTTTTTAATAAATCACATAATCATGAACACTGTTTGTTCATGGGTTGTCATGATGAGATTACTGTTAGCAGCAATTTATTTTAAAGCATCAATTTAAAATTCTGTTGCATTCAAAAGATAACTAAGCTCATTCTGTATATTGACTTCCAGGGCGACGAATTCAGCAACCAAATATCGTGGTACTTCAAACGTCAAGGCTTTAAACCAGGCGAAGTGATAGCCCTGTTCATGGAGACTCAGCCTGAATACGTGTTCCTATGGCTAGGTTTAGCCAAGATCAGAGTCACCACTGCCCTAATAAATACTAATCTAAAGGGAGGTCAACTGATCCATTGTATCAGGGTGGCAGGATGCAAAGCTGTTGTGTTTGGAGACGAAATGAGAGATGGTAAGCGCTTTTACTTTAGTTGCAGAAGACGTATTCAAATTAAATATTTACCTATTCGTTTACTACATTCATACTAAATATGAAGCTGAAAACAATAATGAGAAAACACAAAGAACAAAAAAAAAAAACAAACAAAGAACAACAAACATAAAAGTCGTTCCATTAGTCCTAAAAATGTGTACTTCGCTTTTATGTACTTATTTAAGATAATTACATTTCATTAAGATAATGATTTTCTTTAGGTTAACAATGTAACTCACAAAATAAATGATTAAGTTGAGATGTTAGTTATATTATAATAATTATTATTGTATAAATGCCCGAGGGACTAATTTATGGACGAACTTTATCAGAATTAATGACTGTGAAATATTAAAATTAATCTTAAAATATGCGGTAACTATGTAGACAGCAGATCTATAAAACCTTATGACAAAAGACATGCTATAGCGACTTCAAATAAATCAGCATACGGACACGAGGATTATATTGATCTTTGTGGTATATGCAATTCCAGCCATAAAGGAGATCCAGTCAGAAATCCCGGACATCCCACTCTTCCAGTACAATTCCCCGGACCGGGAGTCAGCCCCAATTCTCCAGGATACGGTGCCTCTAACAGTTGAAGTGAGCGAAATGTCAATTGATCCTGTGGTCGACTGCGGAGAAGCAAAGCCAAGGGACACGCTACTGTATATTTATACCAGTGGAACTACTGGCTTCCCAAAGGCGGCAATTATTACTAATATTAGGTGAGCAAACCTTTTCAAAATAGTAGAATGTTTATTAGTAGGGGGGCCGTTAAAACTTTATCAACATTATCGAGGTCGGAAATTTTGGAAAATTTTTTTCGGACATCATATTCAGCCTATAATGTTCCCACTGCTAGGACACAGGCCTCCTCTCAATGAGAGGGAGAGGGCAGTAATCCACCACGCGGGCCCAGTGAGGGTTGGTAGATGTCACATGTCTTCGCATTTTTGGTTCTGGGACATGCCGGTTTCCTCACGATGTTTTCCTTCACCGTTTTGAGAGCAGTGGTGATGAAATAATTTACACATTGTAGGTATAGCGCCTGTCTGGGTTCAAACCCATGACCTACAACTCGTAATTCGGGGCCGTTACCACTCACTGGACAACCACTGCTCTCCTTTATGATATACCGCATAAGATCTTGTGTAAGCATACAAAATAAGTCCTATTTTATTTCAGGTACCTGCTAATTCCACTAGGAGTGCAGAGCTCGGCGCAGCTCAAACCTTCCGACGTGGTGTACGATCCTCTGCCTCTTCATCACACGGCAGGTGGAGTACTAGGAGCAGGCCTTGGCATCGTCACTGGATGTACAGTCGTGTTGAGAAAAAAATTCTCTGCTTCAAATTACTGGAGCGATGCGGCGAAGTATGGATGCACTGTAAGTCTTCATTTTTTTTTTGACTACTGTTGGTATATTCAAAGATATAGTAAATGACGTTTTTTTTTTCCTTGCAGTGGGGTAAATAAAAATAATGACATTTAAGATTATAGAGCCTAATCGAGTGATTGGTATTCAAGACGCCCTGTTACCATAGATTCAACATGATTTTGAACCCCCCTGCGTTGATAACTTTAGACAGTTACGAAAAAAAATTTGCTGTTCCATACATTTTGACCGCGTAGGTTACCGCGCACTTTGCCATGAAACCGAAAAATTTCTACGCATTCAGAATCATTTTGAGTTCATGGTCTAGAATCGTGTGACGAAACCGTGGCTAAATAATAACAGCCGCACAGGTCGATCGATCAGGTTAAGCTACGCTTGCAGCGGTTGGTCTGTGGATGGGTGACCATCTTTACATACCGAGACCCCTCCGTGCCCCGGAAAGCACGCTAAGCCGTTGGTCCCGGCTGTCATTCGTGGATCTTTGACAGTCGTTACGGGTAGTCCGAAGCTCGAAAGTCTGACAACCAGTATTACCAAGGGGTATCGTATTACCCAGTAACTGGATTGTGGAGGTTAGATAGGCAGTCGCTCCATGTAAAATACTTTTATTTAGCTGCATCCAATTAGACTGGAAGCCGACCCCAGCATGTTGGAAAAAGGCTGGGCAGATGATGGTCTAGAATCTTGTACTGAATTTATGGTTATAGTTTGTGCGTCGATGACAACAATTCCTCTATTCCCAAAAAAAAAATAAACTGGACCACCTTAATTATGATAACGATAACTTCTCTTCTCAGGCAACCCAATACATAGGTGAGATTTGCCGCTACCTACTCGCCGTGCCTCCTGGTCCCTACGACCGCGCTCACAAAGTCAACGTGATCTTCGGCAATGGACTAAGGCCACAGATCTGGCCGGAGTTCGTCGAGAGATTCGGCATCAAAAGAGTCATGGAGTTCTATGGAGCTACTGAGGGGAATAGCAATCTTGGTGAGTTGCATTGTCTTCACTTTATTTTCATTTTCATGCTACTTATGATAAATTTTGTCATAATGTGCCATTAGTGGCCCAGTGGTAACGATCGTGACTTATGAGTTGTAGGTCGTAGGTTCGATAACCCGGAGAGACTTGTAGGTCGATAACCCGGACGGGCGCTTTACTATGTGTAAATTATTTCATCACCACTGCTCTCTTAAGGGAGCCACCAGCATGTCCTAGAACCAAAAATTCATTCATTCAATCATGTGACATCTACGAAACTGCGGCCTACTGACACTCACCGAGAGGAGGCCTGTGTCCCAGCAGTGGGAACATTATAGGTTGATTATGTGATGAACTAGTTATTGACAAGTGAAGTCGAAAGGATTGCTGCTTTTAATTTCACTTGTCCAAATTGCAGTTGAAAAGATAACCTGTAGTTACCAAATTTATGCATGTATTGATTGTGAATTTTCAGTAAACTTGGATTCAAAAGTGGGAGCCATTGGT
Source organism: Gortyna flavago (assembly GCA_963669345.1). NCBI lineage: Eukaryota > Metazoa > Arthropoda > Insecta > Lepidoptera > Noctuidae > Gortyna > Gortyna flavago. The sequence goes on along the minus strand of OY770147.1, from coordinate 1,489,368 downwards.
TTCTTGAGCAGAATATTCTCGACTATTTACCCGCTTAGTTTAGTAAGGTAAGCTCATAAAATCAATTCTACAGTGGTGATTAAGTTATTATATTAGAGAACTTCGTAGCAGTCTATTAAAATAAACAATTACACTTAAAATAGAAAACTGAATTTCTCAAACACAATAAATAGCTTAAAAATTGGCACGAAATAAACCATCCTTGATAAGGCACTATACATGCGCGGGGCGATAGTACGAATATCAACAATTCAACACAAAATTTATGATATTGTAACTAAATAATCACAAATTAAGTTTAATGTTGTTAAATAATCAAACGAAAACAAGGTCCCACGGTGGTCCCACGGCTAGAATCGCCTGTTAATAGATAATTGTTAAGAATTATTTTAATTGTGTATGTTTGATATCAATATTATGTATGTAATGTAGAATACACGTACGTCCGTCGTGTACGTGGTTTCAATTAATAGAAAAATCAATCAATCTGCCTAGCCTTTTCCCAACTATGTTGGGGTTGGCTTCCAGTCTAACCGGATGCAGCTGAATACCGGTATTTGACATGGAGTGACTGCCTATCTGACCTCCAAAACCCAGTTACTGGATAACACGATACCCCTTGGTAAGATTGGTTCTCCGACTTTCGGGCTTCTGATGACCCGTAACGATTCACGTGCTTTCCGAGGCGTGGAGGGGTATCGGTATGTCAAGATGGTCACCCATCCACGGACCGACCGCGGTAAGCATAGCTTAATCTGATCGATCGATCCGTGCGGCTGTTATTACTTAGCCACGAGCCCCTCAATTAATATGATAATCTAATCGCCACACTATAAGTAAATACACGGTGATTCATCAGGGGAGAGGTCAGTGTGGAAAAATCTGAAACTACTTTATTTTTCTTTTTCTATTCTTCAGGTGTGATGAGATCACTGGCGAAATCCTGAGAGACGCTAATGGCAGATGTATAATTTGCGGTCCTCACGAACCAGGTATGCCTTGAACATTTCGCATCCTTCATTTCATTCCAGACAAGTAAAGAAAAATTACTATATCTCTTTGGCCTTTTTAGCGCAGCCGTGAGGCACACTTTCCTGCTAACTTCTTACATCGGATTTTACACTTTTTATTTGATCTTCATTTTTTGTTTTTATATTGTGTATTGTGTGCTTTCTAGTCTTGTATTTTCTTTCTTTCTTTCTTTCTTTCTTTCCAGGTCTTCTGCTAGGGAAAATAGACCCAAAGAAAGCTATCCTGACATTTGCGGGCTATGCCGACAAAACGGCTTCGGAGAAGAAGATGGTACGCAACGTAAGGGCTGAAGGAGACTGTTACTTCAATACTGGAGATGTTCTCGTTATGGACCACTATGGATACTTCTATTTCAAGGATCGCACTGGAGACACGTTTAGGTGAGCTCCTTAATTTTATGTTACCGTATAGTTATAATACTCTCACCATTATCTTATCCCTGTCCTATTGCATTTAATTTAGTCTTTTTATAAACTAACTAGAAGCGCTCCGCGGTTTTACTCGCGTTAGTTTCGATCCCGTGGGAACATCGGGATAAAAAGTATCCTATGTGTTAATCCTGGTTATAAACTATCTGTGTACCAAATTTCATTCAAATCCGTTCAGTAGTTTTTGCGTGATTGAGTAACAAACATCCAAACATCTTCATAAACTTTCACATTTATAATATTAGTCGGAAATTATACTTAGGGCTAATTTTCAGCAGATAATTTTTATTCGTGGAATAAAATTGACGTCTGACAGAATTTGTATTGAAAAACTGACAAAAATTCAAAATTATTCCTCGGATAAAATTATCTGTCGTTGGAAAAATCAGCCCTTAGGGAGAAAAGATTAGATTTTTGTACGTCTGTTTGTTATGCTAAACCAGCTTTTATTTTATTTATTTATTTAAAGGGCTTTGTCGCTTAGCGACCACATCGCCTAGTGCAGAAAAACACAAAATTGTTGATTGCGATCTATCTATTTGGCACATGCTTAGACCACGTCCTAGATTAGGACATAAATACTTTTTGTTCCGATATTCCCACGAGATCGAGACTTATGCGGGTGAAGCCGACATCTCAGTGCTTAGTTCCTTCCCAGCCATATCTTCTCCTCACAACCCATTATTCATTAATTAATGTATTTGCAGGTGGCGTGGTGAAAATGTGTCGACAGCAGAAGTGGAGGGAGTGATCAGCACAATAGTTGGACTGAAGGATGCCGTTGTTTATGGAGTGAAGGTACATATATAGACCATTGAATAAAATGATAATATCAAACACGATCCCTGTATCTATTGAAGTCCAATCCAGTGGAGTTATTATGAAATATTCAACTTTTTGAAATCGTTTAATCATGTAGGTAATAGGTACGCCAGTCATGCTAAGACATAAAATGTTATTACTTTTGAAATTGACGATTTACACAGTTCACTCAAATTTTCACTTACTCGTATAGTCGGACTTTTAATTAGCTGCAGTAAAATGTGAGCTTATGTGTTACATACATGACTGAAATTGGCGTCTTTTTGTTTTTTCGTAGCCATCAACCAAATCTTGTTTTTCTAGTACAGAATAGTGTAACAAACGAAACTTATTTGACATGCATATCGCTAAATGCAGTCCGAAATGAGTTAATAAGATGTGTCACTTTACTGCAGCTAATTAAAAGTCGGGAGTATAGATGGCTAGATGCTTAAGGGCTTTTGCCTTTATGGCTGCATGTACGTCGCCACATGCGAACTACGAATCACACCAGCTGACGTCACGCATCGCGCAAGCAGAATTTACCGCTCAACTAGCATATCACATGCTTAATGGAATACTGACTTAACTCAAAACAGACGATTTTTGGAAAAGCGCAAAGAAGATTTCGCTATGAGGACTTATCCTACTTCTTGACGCATAAAATTAAAACTGATTTTATTTAATTAGATTAAATAATCATAAATGCTTGAATTTTGAACGTATAATTAACTATTGATGAGATCTGAGTAAAAAAAAATCCGGAAATAACGGGTCAATGTTCCATTAAGCATGCGATTATGTACAAGTACAACGTCCCGACATCAATCGTCAGGCAGTTGCCCACCAGACACATCACCCATCTGGTCGAAGGATCCTCCCTTTTCTATGGAGGATGAGTGAACTTTACACCCTGTTCCTCATACCTCTATACCTTCTTTCGCTAAATTGAAAGCTCTGACGATATATTTCAATCGTTTTCCAGATCCCAAACATCGAAGGCAAAGCAGGAATGGCGGCGATTGCCGACCCAGAGAAGAACCTTGACCTCACCTCGCTAGCCAAGGGTCTCCGCTCATCATTACCAGCATTCGCTCGACCACTGTTCGTCAGAATCCTGCCAGCGTCACCACTCACTGCCACATTCAAGCTCAAAAAGAAAGAGCTAATGGAACAAGGGTTTGACGTAGAAATCATTAGTGATCCTTTGTACTTCTTGGATCAAAAGACCGGGGAATATGTTCCTCTAACTCAAAAACTTTTTGATGATTTAATGCAGGGTTTTATTAGGCTGTGATTAAAGGATGCCAAAGGATGATTGGTATATTTTCTTAGGGAACGTATTAGTGATAATATTTTTAATTGTATTATTCTGTAGTTTTAAGTAGGGTGTCTGTACATTGGTGATTTTAGTCTTTAGAAGCAAGTGGCGACTGTGCTGTAGACAGAGATACGTCTTTTTGAATCCGGATAAATATTTTTGAATTGCAGCTTTCGATATTCAGAGTTTCAAAGAAAAAAAAAATTACTAGCATTTCATTTCCTTTTAACATTCTTTTTTTTATTCTGTCAAGCGATTTGGGACCAGATTTTAACATTGTTGGTCTTTTTTGGCCCTTCTTGATAATAATATATCCTCTAGAAAAAATGTTTTAAGAGTAAGTAGGTTGTTAAAAAAAGTTATAATTTCTACTAGCCAGATATAACCGGTAATGGCTGTGTGAATGACAGAAGCTCATAAACTATTTTGTGATGCTTGAAAGAAAGAAACAATTTGTTTTAAGGTGACTCCGACCGAAACGAAAACGGATAATAGTGGTCACTATTTTCCGTTTTAATGATTATAATAAAACTAAACAATGTAAAACTACCGTTTATAACAATATTAACGTATAGTCTTGTGGAGCACAACTTAACGTGCTTATTTTCTGCATTTTCATTCTAAAATAAAAGAAATAACCAAACAAACGATGAGGGCGCCACTGCGCGGTCGGCGTTTGGTCGGCGTCGTCTTAATAAGTTTTGAAGTGAAGTTAACGCACAAAAATCAGAGATTATGTTCAAAGACAGTTATGATAATTAATTGTTTTTATTAAGTATTTTGTATGTTTTCAGTAAGCTCGTTTGGAAAAAAGTGAACATTTCAATTTATTTAAGAGATTGCAATGAATGTGATTAAATAAGAACTTTATGTTGATGTAATTTAGAGAGATTTTGCAACGAAGAATCTTAAGGTAAGAACTAGCTACTTTATACGCATTTATGTAAAGTTATTATTGGAAATTAAAATGCTTATAACAACTATTCGTATTTAAATAAAATTACCCTTAGGACTATTATACTTGAATCGAATTTCTTAGATTATCTGTATTTTTTAGCTGGTATATTAGTACATTACGATACGTGTGACTTATGTAAATTGAAAAACGCCGTGCATTAAAACTACTTAAGGGGGGGCACAAAGACAGAAAAAAATCAAGTTTCACCCGCGCCTCCTTGCCTACCCCTCTCATCAAACACGACAAAAACAAAACACAATCCCTTCCCGCCAGCAGAACCTTTTCGCCCGGCCAAGTAAGCCAGAGTGTAAAACAGAAGAAGAACTAGCATTGGATCGAGGGGTAGGGGGCTCAGGGGATCAGACCGGTATATTAAATCATATATATTTGTGTTTGAATTTCAATCTTCTGTAATAAGTATACGCAAAATATTCAGATGAAACGGCTCTATTCAATGTACCTAAGTATGATAGCAGGCTGTGCAAGTAGATATCTTGATATGGCAATATTATTGTATGTCCCTGAATCTGTTCCGATGCTGGTAACAGATTCTGGTAACAGATTCACGGACATACAAGTAATACAGCCTATCTATGAATTTCCAATTCTGGATTGAAGGACTAACTTTACCATACAGTAAAAAAATAATTTCTTATATTGGAGAGCCAACCGAGTTGAATGCCTATACATTTTCGATTCCGAATAAAATTACAAATGAACAATTTTCGGACATTTACCTGTACTTATTTATGCTGTGAGACCTTGCTTCTTGCCAATTTTCTTTATTCTAGGTCAACGGGAATAATTAAAACCTATAAGGTACACCCAAGGGTTTAAAACGGACAACCAGGTAACATAACAAGCTAATAACTTTGTAATTTCTCATGATACAATTTTGAAATTTTGTACATGTATTCTTTACATAAAAATACTAGACCCGTGTTTCGGGTTTCGCATATACTAAAAATAATGTTGTATTTAAAATTCAAAGTCCTGACTGACTGGTATTATTATTTCTACGCACAGCCTAAACTTTTGGTCCTAGAGACATGAAATTTGGAGGATAATCGTCGGTTCGTGTCAAATTTCATTAAAATTTCCTAAGGAGCCTCTGCGAGTTGGCTTCGGCCCCTCGTACGCCTTCCAAAGGACCGGGACTCAATGGTCCCGAGATACGTAAAAAAAAATAAAAAGCATAATTATTATAAATTTATTTTAGACCATAAGTCCATAAACAACATACATTACAATTTTATACACAAAAATATACATACGAGTACATACATAAAACACATACCTACACAAAAAATACACTAAAACAACTTATTTCAAATATTGGAATGACGCATGATGAGTGGTCATCCAGTGCCACATCATTGGGCTGTCTATCCTGTCGGCTACTATAGCCACCAAGCTGTTGGAGCTGTCGCGCACTCGCCGCATCATTGATGCTATCCATGTCCGCAGCAGTGCGTACAATCTGGCACGCCATTCTTCGCGAACATTCCCGATGCACTGCAAAAGCGCGGCAGTCCCAACATACCTCTGAAGGCGTTATTGTATTGGACTCGTAGAGCATTGTACGAGCTTTTTGTATAGCTGACATAGCCATAGGGCACACGTGTACATTGATTGGCAATACGCTCTAAAGAGTGTAATTTTCACCTCCCTAGTACAACGTGCAAACCTACGAGCCAGCCTGTTACATCGAACTGCCAATGCTCTGCGTTCCCTCTCCACGTCCACTTCGTCGGACAGACTATCGGTGACCCAATGCCTCAGGTACTTGAACTTCGTGACCCTAGAAAGCTGAGCGCCCCCCAAGGTGGGACAGTATCATATTACACCACAATACAACATAACATACCACACCACACCACACCACACCACACCACACCACACCACACCACTAATAAACTAATTTTTTTTTTTTATTTGTGTCCCAAAATTCAATGATAAGCGGGCACCAAAGGGGGGAACCTGATCATGACTACTCGAGAAAAAAAAAATTTTTTTTGGTAATTACAAAGTACACTGAAATAAAAAAACGTTTAAAATTTTAATAAAAAAATAATTTTGACTGATTTTTGTGTTAAAACGACAGGTATTCTGGGATTTTTAAGGGTTGTGGTGGATAACAGTGCTACTTATGTTGCCGATACAAAAAAAAACAGAAATGTTTGCAAAATGTGGTTACCCAAAAAATGTTTTATTTTTTCATTATTTTTTCTCGAGTAGTCTTGAGCAGGTCAAACTCAAAGCATTTATTTCAATTAAACCATTTACAGGCACTTTTGAATTGTCAAGAAGTCGGTCAGTCAGAAAATTTGAAGCTAGTTGCCCATTCCAAAGCGTAGGTACCTATGGAGAAGAACGGGCAAGAAACTCCATGGACACTCTTTTAAATTATATTTTTACAAAAATATTAGTTACATCATTAATGTTGAATTTATAACTATATGTGAGAACTACATATGTAATAAAATAAAAAAGACGTACGTGTTAAGAGCGTCCAGATTACAGCAAATAGTACTTAACAAAACAACAATCCAAAAAAAAAAATTCAAATAAGCCGAGGCAGCCAATTGATGACCAGCCCCAACTGACGGCGCCCGTTCACGAACATGACGCATAGATCAGCACCATTCAGCTCAAACATTTTGAAGGGAGCTAAATGATCCAACACACACGCCACCGTCAGCGAGACATTTTAGTGAGCATGACATACTATCAGCCGCCAAGGCACATTCAAGTCAATGAAAGACATATTATTACCCGGTAAATGGTAGCTCACATAGAACTCACATCTGTGCTATGAAATTATACAATACAAAGGAAATTGAGTTTATACAATGCAAATATAGTCCCACAATCTTCAGCAGCTCCAACAGTATGTCCAAGTGTTAATCAATTAGTTGTGGTTGTGGAGCAGGACCAGCATTGATCCAGGCATCTTTATCAACGATGTAATCCCCTAACTTATAATATGCCTGCCTGCATAGTGTGCGTTTCATACAAGACTTGAATTTTGTCTCATTCAGTTGAAGAATGTGGGAAGGTATTTTATTATAACATTTTAAACAGTACTTACTTTGTAAAGTATTATATTATTTTAATTATTGTGCATGTGAAGACAATGTGGGTCATTTTATTATTATTTTTTTTGTTTAATTTTTATTATTCTCTTTGTTCTGTTAGTTTTTTTTCTAGGTCTGGCAGTTTGAGTAATTTATGTGGCCTACCCAAATACAGGACAATACCAAAGAAAGGACTTTGGTATTGTTCGTCGAATCGTTGAGCTCCTTAAGTTTTGAGTTGAGCTGCACGATTTCTGACAAATGCTTGCACTGACTGGACAGGTCCTCTCAATCTGTGTGGTTCTTTCCTCAAAAGACCATCTTAGACATCGATCTACATGGTCTTCATATAACCTGACCAAGATTATGTTTGGACTTTAAAAGAGACTGTGACCTCTGAGTTTGTTTCGGCCTTTCTTCTCAGAGTAGTCAGATAAGAAACGCCGACCTCATCTAGTTTTATAAAAAATATGAATGACGTGTAAAAGTGTTTGTGCAAACCTACTTACAATATAAAAATCATTTATCATTTATCAGTACCCCATAAAAGATGAGTCTACTTTAGCCAATCTGAAACCTGGTTGAACTAGTAGGTCCTATTTCTAGTACTATAATTATGTCTGTCACCTCTTTTACTAAAAAGATGTAAATTTTTCCTTAGGTACATACATGATGTTTTCGTAGATATATGACAAGGCACCGTCATGATGTTAATATCCTTAAACAGTTCCCTTAGAGAATCGCGCCTGCGGAGATTATATATGGCTCTGATGGCTCTTTTCTGCAGAATAAAAATAGAATCGATGTCTGCAGCCCGTCCCCAAAGTAAAATACCGTATGACATGATACTATGAAAGTAACTAAAATAGACTAATCTCGCGGTATCTACATCAGTAAATTGACGGATTTTTCTGACAGCATAAGCTGCTGAACTTAGCCGTCCTGCAAGAGATGTTAAATGAGGACCCCATTGTAGCCTTGAGTCGAGCGTGATCCCAAGGAAAACAGTTTTATCGACGAATTCTAGTTTCTCTTGATTCAATATTATCTCACAATCACTACCCTTGACATTTGGTAAAGAAAATCTTATGCACTTAGTTTTTTTTCCATTTAATACTAAATTATTAGCAGTGAACCAATTGTGGACCAGCAGTAGGGCATTATTTACGTCGTCAAAATTTGTAGCACGTCTATTTATCTTAAAAATTAAGGAAGTGTCATCAGCAAATAACACCATTTGTGGTTGATTTTTTAATAAATGGAGTAGATCATTAATATACACCAAAAAGAGGAAAGGACCCACTATCGAGCCTTGTGGCACACCCATTTTTACTGTTAAACTAAGCGAATTGACACCATTTATTTGAACTTGCTGTTGTCTATCATTTAAATAAGAATTAACTAAACTGAGCGCAAGTTTTCCAAGTCCGTAATGCTCAAGTTTCAAAAGCAAGGTTTCGTGATCGACGCAATCAAATGCCTTGGAGAGGTCACAAAAGATTCCTATAGCATCTTGAGCCTCTTCCCACGCGTTAAAAATGTGTTTTAATAAGGTTACACCGGCGTCGGTCGTACAACGTCCTTTGGTGAAACCATACTGTTGATCGAGAAGGATTTTATTCGTGTTAAAATGATTGAGCATCTGATTAAGCATTATCTTTTCAAACACCTTGCTGAAAACCGGCAACACGGATACGGGTCTATAATTATTAGTGTCTTTACTGTCCCCGGATTTGTAAAGTGGTATTACCTTACTGTATTTCATTAAATCGGGGAAGACTCCTTGATCCACACACGAATTAAATACTAAGGCTAAGTAAGGCGCAATAGTCTCAATTATGGAGGTACAGACCTTAATGGACATTCCACAAAGGTCCACCCTCAGGTGCCCGCTTATCGTTGAATTTTTTGACACGTTGTATATTTCATTTTCATGTAAGCTAAAAGATAAGATCTCTGATTTCAACAAGTTTCACATTAAATTCAACTATTTTCTTTGGATATAATCATGGATGTAAAATATTAGTTTTTTTTTTTTTTTTGTTATAATTCTAAAAATCACTACGTTTTCTCATATCACATCTGACACTGGCAGAATTGTCGACATCGGCACCATTGCCATAAAGAAAAATAGAATAGAATAGAATAGAAGATCTCAGATATATTTTAGTGTACCTACACGTATAGTTGTTATTTCTATGCACATGACTTTCGAGAGGGCATCCATAGTATATAAGATCAGTTTTGTTTTCGTGTTTTTAAAGATAGATTACAAGACAGATGAAAAGATAAATGTTGACACATGTAAGTTTTAGTGAGACATCTTACGTTACTACATATATTATTTCTAAACCAATTATTAGTACCTAAGTTTTCTCCTTACACAATGTCCTTAAAGAATAGCGTGCTTGCGATCTAGAATTTCTTATTTTTTTTCTTTAAAGTTATTCTATGTAATAACTAATTATCAAAACATCGATTTAATCAAACATGAATTACAGAATAGCAAACTGTAGCAAAACAATAATGTTGTTAGTTAGAAGACTCATCAGACTCAAATGTAATGCAGCGTCTATGTAGAACATGCCACACGGGCGTATCTTGCTGAATGATGCTCGATGAAAGCGCAGTAAGTTCTTGCATCGTTTTCTCTCATCATCTGTCAAATGTTCATAACATTATGGATCTATAAATTTAGAGTACCTACAGTTAAATTTTATTATCTTAATTACGTTTATTGTTTAACTTGTCGACATAGCTCACAGAATAAGCAATCTGAAATGACAATGGGCCGGCCATATAAGCTGTAGAACCGGTAGAACCGATGACCGTTGGGGTAGACGTGTGGACACCGCGAATCGCCAAACGTAACGTAGGGCGCCCTCAGGCTAGGTGGAGAGACGGTCTTCGCGGGGTGGCCGGTAGTAGCTGAATGAAAGTTGCCGAAAATCGAGCTGAATGGCGTGCAATTGGAGAGGCCTATGTCCAGCAGTTGACTGCTGTAGGCTGATGGTAATGGTAATGAATTCCGTTCATAAAAGGGAGTCAAGATTTGAAAATAACACTAACTTACTAACATAACCTAACAACTCTCCACAGTTCAAAAAGTTTGCGTCGAAAATATTATTTTATTTCTTCAGAAAACTAACAGACGGATACGGACAGAAAACATTAGTGAAGGAAGGTCAATCAAAAGTTTGCACTGATAATATTACAGTAGAACAAGAGATAGTAAAAGCACTGGGAGACAATTTTGAACGGACTGGACAGGTTCCAGTGATCTTCGAAGAAATATTTACTTTTTTTTCAGTTAAGGGATACTAGCTATGTACTTGTAATATCATCACCTGTTTCAGCTGACTGCCTCGGACAACATCATCCGTAGTGCTTTTGTCATCGTTGGGGTGCCAGCTCTATAAGAACTCAATGGCTTAAGCACACGACGATGGGAAGAGACCAGACGGAATGACCATAATGCCTTCGAAGTTAAGCAGGTCTTGGGTATGGGAAGCAACATGTCAACACCCTTGCACCGTCTCATCTTCCTCGTACAGTGGGCTGTGCTACAGCTGCGGATAACCTCAAACGGCAAAAATATTCCAATCTTATTGGGAGTTGTTGTTTGTTCCAGCTGTTTGAGGTTGAAAAAAACCAGGTGGGCACTCGGACGCCATGGCCCTAGCATGGGGTCCGAGTGCCCACCTGGTTTTATGAGACATTGCCAAGCGGTAGGGCGACTCTCCACGTGACTAGCTGGCCTATTTTTTGGCCAAAGTATCAGCATCGCCGTAAAACGTGGCATGCAATGCTGTCAGTTTTACGGGCACGTTTCGTGTTGACAGCAATGCGGACAAATTTCTAGATGCCATAATTATGATTCTTTTTCCTCTTCTTTTATATCCATCATGTCATACCTAATTATTTTTTTAAGTCTCTTCAGTAAATATTATGTACCGAAATAAATATATCTATACACTTCCAGTTTTCACTACATACAGGATACAGACAGGACAAATACAGATACATACAGGACACACACAGGACAGTACATCGACTTTTCATCTGGGGTCTGAAAAACAAAGAACGTACCTGAACAACCAGACTTTATAATAAGTGCACAAGTATCTTGAGCACTTTGTATAGCTATGTATAATTTCTCGCAATTCCAGGTCAGTAGAGTTTGCCATGACACATCTTTTATCACCCATATGTATATGGACAGCGACGCTATAATTGCTGAGTCCTGTAAGTGAAATAAGATACGAATGATGATCACATTTCGTACTCTGTCTGTCTGAGTGTCTGAACTGAGTTAGATCAGGTCGAGGTCACCAGTTTGGAGGAAAGAAACAAGTTGGAAAGTTATTAGTTAAGCCATCCTCTCTCCGTTGAAAAGGGAGCATCCTCCGATCAGATGGGTTTTGGGTCAGATGGTAATTATTGTGCTGCTGTAATACAGATTTCGAGCGGGACGTCTGTGGTTCGTATGTGGCGGTATTAAATGTTGCCACTACTTCATTACGGTATATAAAAAACAATCATATAAATTAAACTCACAATGTTAATCACTCCTGTCTTTAACATTTCAATTGACAGTTGAAAGTAAACCAAAGCATGACTGAATAATTGTACAGTATTAAAAAGTATCTGAAAAATTGTAAATTCGATATTACTTTCATTTCTTATTATCTTCAATAAACAAAAAAAAAAAACAAGTCACTTACGAAATAGCGGAAACAGTGTTTATGGATTTCATAGCACTTTATTATATCAACGTAAGCCTGATACATGTCCTCGCTAAAGTCCTTGCCGAGTGTGTCTACCATAACTTGAGAATTTAAAGCTTGAATGTTCCATAGAATAACTTTTTCTTCCAACATTTTCAAGACACGAAGGAAATAAGATACTTGCAAATCAAAAAACACGTAAAAGTAGCTACTGAACACTTCTTGGAAAGAAATATCAAATTTCAAGATAACATAAGTTGACAAAGAGCAACAGCTAAACAGTGCTACAATGGTGGTAATCCAATTCCAAACGATGATGCGTCTAGAACTTGTTTCATCGTTGAGAAATCTGTGCACTTTTTGAAAAGTTAGGACAAATTCTATATAACGCTTGGTTGGAATGATTCCGGTGAATATATTAATAGCGAATAACAAGCACGTGTAACCACACTCATAATAACTAACGCTGTACATAAACGTACTGTCTCCTAGATATTGTATGAGTACAAATTGCGAACAGCAGCGGTATACGGTTGACAAACTAAATGCCAGTGCTCCAACAATTGAAACAAAATTGGAGATTGAACTATTTGGAGTTATAACGTTGTTTTTGATACGGTAGTTAGGACAAAACATGAGGTGCTGCCCGAGATTGAACGGCAGTAGCATCGACTGCACATCTTTATCCACGGTATTTCTTAAAGGAACGTTCACAATATGGTCCTTAGCGAAAATACGTATTTTATTCATTTTTAATAGACCTTTCTTTGTCGTTTACTGGCACGCAGTTGATAGAATAATCGATGGTCATTTTATGAAACGGACACATCAATTTCATTATGTTAATATAATTTAGTTATTTAACATATTGAAGGTTTCACATTTGTTAAATTCATATTTTTAGAATGAGTAAGACCGTACCCAGGCACTTAGTTAATTGTAGCATTATGAAGTATGTTGATCTTTATTGCCCACATGAAGTAGATTAATTAATCCTAAGACAGCATGTCTGAATTCACGTTTAGAATAAAGTTATGTAAGGAAATTAAATTGATTTAGTAAAAGTAAATATTTAACTTGTCCTTTCAAAACTTATTGACCTGCTAATGATGGACAGTTTTTGAAATTAATGAACCTCTAAAAACTTTTTGCGCTTCTAATGATGCACTTTTTTAATAATTGAGCCTCTTTTTTAATTTTCTGTAATCATTTGAGGTTCACAAAAGAAAGTATGTATTTAATGAAACCTTTAATAATTCTCATTTTGCGCTGTAGTAGGTACATTATGATATAAGTGCGGTAAGTTGAAAAGCCTCCGCTTTCTTGTAGCCCCCTCGCCTACGGCTCTCGGGCTAGCAATATCGCCTCGGCTGTAATTATCAAAGCGCACGTATGTCATACGACGTTTTATAACATATTTGCGAGGAAATAAATAAAACTCGGACTTTCTTAAACGAATAAATCTTTAATCACTTTTAGAAATGCCAGCAAGTTGGAGTATGACTTGATATCAATACCATGTTTTGTTTTCACAGTGCTTTTTAGCATTGAATAGTAGCACCCTACAATGTGTTTGACTTATATTTTTGTGAAAGTTCCATGAAATAGGCTAAAAACACACTTTCTCAAAATAAATTTGCATCTTTGCTTGTTTTCCATAAGATGAAATTTTGATACGCCAGACAAGAATCTTAGAGTATCCTTTTTCACTGCCTCTGAGACTTCTGGCAGTGTCGAACTAATAAATAAATCATTACTTGACGACATTTTCAAATAAAAACAATACACCAAAAAGAAAAAGCGCGCGGAATAATTTTTACATGTTCACAAATTAGCGAGGCGCGCGATCAGCGCTTTTTTTAAAGGCAAAGGCACAAAAACAGCCAGTTTTACTAAAAAGTAAATTAGTATTTTTGTGTTTTTGTTACAGATAATGGATAATTTATTGTCAAAATTAATTAAATGAAAGAATTAAATGTTTATCTATACTAATATTATAAAGAGGTAACATTTGTTTGTATGTAGGGGGTAATCTCCGGAAGTAATGAACCAATTTTAAAAATTATTTCACTGGTAGAAAGCTACATTATTCGTGAGTGCTAAAGGCTATAAATTATAAAGATATCATGCTTTGTACGGACGTTTTATCCATTTACCTATAAATGGCGTTGTGCAATTACGTCAGTTTTCTGAATCGCGGTGTTAAGATTTTCGGAGGATTAATGACCCTCTCCTCCAGTTATTATTTAACTTTCGTCGTTAGGTAGGTGTGTTGTACGCGGTTGGTTGGATGTCGTTGTTGGTCTTTAAAATTGTTTTGGTTGCTCGGTTTCTTAAAACACAAACACTATAAGGTATTTCTGTTTTTGGGATATCGGACAGTTTCAGCGATTGTTTATCATGCCTAAAAGGAAATCACAATTTTCCCGTCAGACATCCCAGACAAGAGCAGCTCGAGTACGCCGTACGGAAGAGTCTGCTCTTGAAAATCATCAGCCCCTCTTGAGGAATAGAAAATATTTCGCAACCACGCGCTGGGGAATCTAGCTCCGAGCGTCGAGCGTTCACAGCGGCTTGCTAACCAAAGCTGAAGAACATCGCAGGTCCGTGCTCGGGAATCTAGCGCTGAACGTGCGCAGCGTCCAAATGATTTAAGGCAGCATGTCTCTGCAACAAGGGATAGGGAGTCTAGCGCTGAGCGCCGCGATAATATAGCCAAAGTGGCATGTAATTTATACATACATACGTATGCAATAAAAACAAAACCCTCCTTTTGGCAGTCAGGAAATAAATCATAGCACTCAGTACTAACCGAACCACACTCATACTTTCATCACAAGTTAAAATGTTTACCGCCCAACGAAGTGGGCGCGGGTCAGCTAGTCTATAATATGTATGTATTTACAAAAAAAAAGTATATAAGTAGTTTATCAGCCATCTCCTTACCATAACACAAGCATTAGGTTGCTTAGCTTGGGACTATATGGCGTTGTGTGAAATGTCCAAGGTTATTATTATTATTATTTATTTATTTTCTTTTTTATATCTCGGGACATTTTTTCTCGAGTAGTCTTGAGCAGGTCAAACTCAAACTCAAAGCATTTATTTCAATTAAACCATTTACAGGCACTTTTGAATTGTCAAGAAGTCGGTCAGTCAGAAAATTTGAAGCTAGTTGCCCATTCCAAAGCGTAGGTACCTGTGGAGAAGAACGGGCAAGAAACTCCATGGAAACTCTTTTAAATTATATTTTTACAAAAATATTAATTACATCATTAATGTTGAATTTATAACTATATGTGAGAACTACATATGTAATAAAATAAAAAAGACGTACGTGTTAAGAGCGTCCAGATTACAGCAAATAGTACTTAACAAAACAACAATCCAAAAAAAAAAATTCAAATAAGCCGAGGCAGCCAATTGATGACCAGCCCCAACTGACGGCGCCCGTTCACGAACATGACGCATAGATCAGCACCATTCAGATCAAACATTTTGAAGGGAGCTAAATGATCCAACACACACGCCACCGTCAGCGAGACATTTTAGTGAGCATGACTACTATCAGCGGCCAGGGCACATTTAAGTCAATGAAAGACATATTATTACCCGGTAAATGGTAGCTCACATAGAACTCACATCTGTGCTATGAAATTATACAATACAAAGGAAATTGAGTTTATAGTTTATACAATGCAAATATAGTCCCACAATCTTCAGCAGCTCCAACAGTATGTTCAAGTGTTAATCAATTAGTTGTGGTTGTGGAGCAGGACCAGCATTGATCCAGGCATCTTTATAAACGATGTAATCCCCTAACTTATAATATGCCTGCCTGCATAGTGTGCGTTTTATACAAGACTTGAATTTTCTCTCATTCAGTTGAAGAATGTGGGGAGGTATTTTATTATAACATTTTAAACAGTACTTACTTTGTAAAGTATTATATTATTTTAATTATTGTGCATGTGAAGACAATGTGGGTCATTTTATTATTATTTTTTTTGTTTAATTTTTATTATTCTCTTTGTTCTGTTAGTTTTTTTTCTAGGTCTGGCAGTTTGAGTAATTTATGTGGCCTACCCAAATGTCCTTTCTTTGGTATTGTTCGTCGAATCGTTGAGCTCCTTAAGTTTTGAGTTGAGCTGCACGATTTCTGACAAATGCTTGCACTGACTGGACAGGTCCTCTCAATCTGTGTGGTTCTTTCCTCAAAAGACCATCTCAGACATCGATCTACATGGTCTTCATATAACCTGACCAAGATTATGTCTGGACTTTAAAAGAGACTGTGACCTCTGAGTTTGTTTCGGCCTTTCTTCTCAGAGTAGTCAGACAGGAAACGCCGACCTCATCTAGTTTTATAAAAAATATGAATGACGTGTAAAAGTGTTTGTGCAAACCTACTTACAAAATAAAAATCATTTATCATTTATCAGTACCCCATAAAAGATGAGTCTACTTTAGCCAATCTGAAACCTGGTTGAACTAGTAGGTCCCTATTTCTAGTACTATAATTATGTCTGTCACCTCTTTTACTAAAAAGATGTAAATTTTTCCTTACATACATGATGTTTTCGTAGATATATGACAAGGCACCGTCATGATGTTAATATCCTTAAACAGTTCCCTTAGAGAATCGCGCCTGCGGAGATTATATATGGCTCTGATGGCTCTTTTCTGCAGAATAAAAACAGAATCGATGTCTGCAGCCCGTCCCCAAAGTAAAATACCGTATGACATGATACTATGAAAGTAACTAAAATAGACTAATCTCGCGGTATCTACATCAGTAAATTGACGGATTTTTCTGACAGCATAAGCTGCTGAACTTAGCCGTCCTGCAAGAGATGTTAAATGAGGACCCCATTGTAGCCTTGAGTCGAGCGTGATCCCAAGGAAAACAGTTTTATCGACGAATTCTAGTTTCTCTTGATTCAATATTATCTCACAATCACTACCCTTGACATTTGGTAAGAAAATCTTATGCACTTAGTTTTTTTTCCATTTAATACTAAATTATTAGCAGTGAACCAATTGTGGACCAGCAGTAGGGCATTATTTACGTCGTCAAAATTTGTAGCACGTCTATTTATCTTAAAAATTAAGGAAGTGTCATCAGCAAATAACACCATTTGTGGTTGATTTTTTAATAAATGGAGTAGATCATTAATATACACCAAAAAGAGGAAAGGACCCACTATCGAGCCTTGTGGCACACCCATTTTTACTGTTAAACTAAGCGAATTGACACCATTTATTTGAACTTGCTGTTGTCTATCATTTAAATAAGAATTAACTAAACTGAGCGCAAGTTTTCCAAGTCCGTAATGCTAAAGTTTCAAAAGCAAGGTTTCGTGATCGACGCAATCAAATGTCTTGGAGAGGTCACAAAAGATTCCTATAGCATCTTGAGCCTCTTCCCACGCGTTAAAAATGTGTTTTAATAAGGTTACACCGGCGTCGGTCGTACAACGTCCTTTGGTGAAACCATACTGTTGATCGAGAAGGATTTTATTCGTGTTAAAATGATTGAGCATCTGATTAAGCATTATCTTTTCAAACACCTTGCTGAAAACCGGCAACACGGATACGGGTCTATAATTATTAGTGTCTTTACTGTCCCCGGATTTGTAAAGTGGTATTACCTTACTGTATTTCATTAAATCGGGGAAGACTCCTTGATCCACACACGAATTAAATACTAAGGCTAAGTAAGGCGCAATAGTCTCAATTATGGAGGTACAGACCTTAATGGACATTCCCCAAAGGTCCACCCTCAGGTGCCCGCTTATCGTTGAATTTTTTGACACGTTGTATATTTCATTTTCATGTAAGCTAAAAGATAAGATCTCAGATATATTTTAGTGTACCTACACGTATAGTTGTTATTTCTATGCACATGACTTTCGAGAGGGCATCCATAGTATATAAGATCAGTTTTGTTTTCGTGTTTTTAAAGATAGATTACAAGACAGATGAAAAGATAAATGTTGACACATGTAAGTTTTAGTGAGACATCTTACGTTACTACATATATTATTTCTAAACCAATTATTAGTACCTAAGTTTTCTCCTTACACAATGTCCTTAAAGAATAGCGTGCTTGCGATCTAGAATTTCTTATTTTTTTTCTTTAAAGTTATTCTATGTAATAACTAATTATCAAAACATCGATTTAATCAAACCTGAATTACAGAATAGCAAACTGTAGCAAAACAATAATGTTGTTAGTTAGAAGACTCATCAGACTCAAATGTAATGCAGCGTCTATGTAGAACATGCCACACGGGCGTATCTTGCTGAATGATGCTCGATGAAAGCGCAGTAAGTTCTTGCATCGTTTTCTCTCATCATCTGTTAAATGTTCATAACATTATGGATCTATAAATTTAGAGTACCTACAGTTAAATTTTATTATCTTAATTACGTTTATTGTTTAACTTGTCGACATAGCTCACAGAATAAGCAAGCTGAAATGAC
Organism: Gortyna flavago; assembly: GCA_963669345.1. NCBI lineage: Eukaryota > Metazoa > Arthropoda > Insecta > Lepidoptera > Noctuidae > Gortyna > Gortyna flavago. The sequence goes on along the minus strand of OY770147.1, from coordinate 1,470,538 downwards.
AATGGGCCGGCCATATAAGCTGTAGAACCGGTAGAACCGATGACCGTTGGGGTAGACGTGTGGAAACCGCGAATCGCCAAACGTAAGGTAGGGCGCCCTCAGGCTAGGTGGAGAGACGGTCTTCGCGGGGTGGCCGGTAGTAGCTGAATGAAAGTTGCCGAAAATTGAGCTGAATGGCGTGCAATTGGAGAGGCCTATGTCCAGCAGTTGACTGCTGTAGGCTGATGGTAATGGTAATGAATTCCGTTCATAAAAGGGAGTCAAGATTTGAAAATAACACTAACTTACTAACATAACCTAACAACTCTCCACAGTTCAAAAAGTTTGCGTCGAAAATATTATTTTATTTCTTCAGAAAACTAACAGACGGATACGGACAGAAAACATTAGTGAAGGAAGGTCAATCAAAAGTTTGCACTGATAATATTACAGTAGAACAAGAGATAGTAAAAGCACTGGGAGACAATTTTGAACGGACTGGACAGGTTCCAGTGATCTTCGAAGAAATATTTACTTTTTTTTTCAGTTAAGGGATACTAGCTATGTACTTGTAATATCATCAACTGTTTCAGCTGACTGCCTCGGACAACATCATCCGTAGTGCTTTTGTCATCGTTGGGGTGCCAGCTCTTTAAGAACCCAATGGCTTAAGCACGCGACGATGGGAAGAGACCAGACGGAATTACCATAATGCCTTCGAAGTTAAGCAGGTCTTGGGTATGGGAAGCAACATGTCAACACCCTTGCGCCGTCTCATCTTCCTCGTACAGTGGGCTGTGCTACAGCTGCGGATAACCTCAAACGGCAAAAATATTCCAATCTTATTGGGAGTTGTTGTTTGTTCCAGCTGTTTGAGGTTGAAAAAAACCAGGTCCGAGTGCCCACCTGGTTTTATGAGACATTGCCAAGCGGTAGGGCGACTCTCCACGTGACTAGCAGGCCTATTTTTTGGCCAAAGTATCAGCATCGCCGTAAAACGTGGCATGCAATGCTGTCAGTTTTACGGGCACGTTTCGTGTTGACAGCAATGCGGACAAATTTCTAGATGCCATAATTATGATTCTTTTTCCTCTTCTTTTATATCCATCATGTCATACCTAATTATTTTTTTAAGTCTCTTCAGTAAATATTATGTACCGAAATAAATATATCTATACACTTCCAGATTTCACTACATACAGGATACAGACAGGACAAATACAGATACATACAGGACACACACAGGACAGTACATCGACTTTTCATCTGGGGTCTGAAAAACAAAGAACGTACCTGAACAACCAGACTTTATAATAAGTGCACAAGTATCTTGAGCACTTTGTATAGCTATGTATAATTTCTCGCAATTCCAGGGCAGTAGAGTTTGCCATGACACATCTTTTATCACCCATATGTATATGGACAGCGACGCTATAATTGCTGAGTCCTGTAAGTGAAATAAGATACGAATGATGATCACATTTCGTACTCTGTCTGTCTGAGTGTCTGAACTGAGTTAGATCAGGTCGAGGTCACCAGTTTGGAGGAAAGAAACAAGTTGGAAAGTTATTAGTTAAGCCATTCTCTCTGCGTTGAAAAGGGAGCATCCTCCGATCAGATGGGTTTTAGGTCAGATGGTAATTATTGTGCTGCTGTAATACAGATTTCGAGCGGGACGTCTGTGGTTCGTATGTGGCGGTATTAAATGTTGCCACTACTTCATTACGGTATATAAAAAACAATCATATAAATTAAACTCACAATGTTAATCACTCCTGTCTTTAACATTTCAATTGACAGTTGAAAGTAAACCAAAGCATGACTGAATAATTGTACAGTATTAAAAAGTATCTGAAAAATTGTAAATTCGATATTACTTTCATTTCTTATTATCTTCAATAAACAAAAAAAAAAACAAGTCACTTACGAAATAGCGGAAACAGTGTTTATGGATTTCATAGCACTTTATTATATCAACGTAAGCCTGATACATGTCCTCGCTAAAGTCCTTGCCGAGTGTGTCTACCATAACTTGAGAATTTAAAGCTTGAATGTTCCATAGAATAACTTTTTCTTCCAACATTTTCAAGACACGAAGGAAATAAGATACTTGCAAATCAAAAAACACGTAAAAGTAGCTACTGAACACTTCTTGGAAAGAAATATCAAATTTCAAGATAACATAAGTTGACAAAGAGCAACAGCTAAACAGTGCTACAATGGTGGTAATCCAATTCCAAACGATGATGCGTCTAGAACTTGTTTCATCGTTGAGAAATCTGTGCACTTTTTGAAAAGTTAGGACAAATTCTATATAACGCTTGGTTGGAATGATTCCGGTGAATATATTAATAGCGAATAACAAGCACGTGTAACCACACTCATAATAACTAACGCTGTACATAAACGTACTGTCTCCTAGATATTGTATGAGTACAAATTGCGAACAGCAGCGGTATACGGTTGACAAACTAAATGCCAGTGCTCCAACAATTGAAACAAAATTGGAGATTGAACTATTTGGAGTTATAACGTTGTTTTTGATACGGTAGTTAGGACAAAACATGAGGTGCTGCCCGAGATTGAACGGCAGTAGCATCGACTGCACATCTTTATCCACGGTATTTCTTAAAGGAACGTTCACAATATGGTCCTTAGCGAAAATACGTATTTTATTCATTTTTAATAGACCTTTCTTTGTCGTTTACTGGCACGCAGTTGATAGAATAATCGATGGTCATTTTATGAAACGGACACATCAATTTCATTATGTTAATATAATTTAGTTATTTAACATATTGAAGGTTTCACATTTGTTAAATTCATATTTTTAGAATGAGTAAGACCGTACCCAGGCACTTAGTTAATTGTAGCATTATGAAGTATGTTGATCTTTATTGCCCACATGAAGTAGATTAATTAATCCTAAGACAGCATGTCTGAATTCACGTTTAGAATAAAGTTATGTAAGGAAATTAAATTGATTTAGTAAAAGTAAATATTTAACTTGTCCTTTCAAAACTTATTGACCTGCTAATGATGGACAGTTTTTGAAATTAATGAACCTCTAAAAACTTTTTGCGCTTCTAATGATGCACTTTTTTAATAATTGAGCCTCTTTTTTAATTTTCTGTAATCATTTGAGGTTCACAAAAGAAAGTATGTATTTAATGAAACCTTTAATAATTCTCATTTTGCGCTGTAGTAGGTACATTATGATATAAGTGCGGTAAGTTGAAAAGCCTCCGCTTTCTTGTAGCCCCCTCGCCTACGGCTCTCGGGCTAGCAATATCGCCTCGGCTGTAATTATCAAAGCGCACGTATGTCATACGACGTTTTATAACATATTTGCGAGGAAATAAATAAAACTCGGACTTTCTTAAACGAATAAATCTTTAATCACTTTTAGAAATGCCAGCAAGTTGGAGTATGACTTGATATCAATACCATGTTTTGTTTTCACAGTGCTTTTTAGCATTGAATAGTAGCACCCTACAATGTGTTTGACTTATATTTTTGTGAAAGTTCCATGAAATAGGCTAAAAACACACTTTCTCAAAATAAATTTGCATCTTTGCTTGTTTTCCATAAGATGAAATTTTGATACGCCAGACAAGAATCTTAGAGTATCCTTTTTCACTGCCTCTGAGACTTCTGGCAGTGTCGAACTAATAAATAAATCATTACTTGACGACATTTTCAAATAAAAACAATACACCAAAAAGAAAAAGCGCGCGGAATAATTTTTACATGTTCACAAATTAGCGAGGCGCGCGATCAGCGCTTTTTTTAAAGGCAAAGGCACAAAAACAGCCAGTTTTACTAAAAAGTAAATTAGTATTTTTGTGTTTTTGTTACAGATAATGGATAATTTATTGTCAAAATTAATTAAATGAAAGAATTAAATGTTTATCTATACTAATATTATAAAGAGGTAACATTTGTTTGTATGTAGGGGGTAATCTCCGGAAGTAATGAACCAATTTTAAAAATTATTTCACTGGTAGAAAGCTACATTATTCGTGAGTGCTAAAGGCTATAAATTATAAAGATATCATGCTTTGTACGGACGTTTTATCCATTTACCTATAAATGGCGTTGTGCAATTACGTCAGTTTTCTGAATCGCGGTGTTAAGATTTTCGGAGGATTAATGACCCTCTCCTCCAGTTATTATTTAACTTTCGTCGTTAGGTAGGTGTGTTGTACGCGGTTGGTTGGATGTCGTTGTTGGTCTTTAAAATTGTTTTGGTTGCTCGGTTTCTTAAAACACAAACACTATAAGGTATTTCTGTTTTTGGGATATCGGACAGTTTCAGCGATTGTTTATCATGCCTAAAAGGAAATCACAATTTTCCCGTCAGACATCCCAGACAAGAGCAGCTCGAGTACGCCGTACGGAAGAGTCTGCTCTTGAAAATCATCAGCCCCTCTTGAGGAATAGAAAATATTTCGCAACCACGCGCTGGGGAATCTAGCTCCGAGCGTCGAGCGTTCACAGCGGCTTGCTAACCAAAGCTGAAGAACATCGCAGGTCCGTGCTCGGGAATCTAGCGCTGAACGTGCGCAGCGTCCAAATGATTTAAGGCAGCATGTCTCTGCAACAAGGGATAGGGAGTCTAGCGCTGAGCGCCGCGATAATATAGCCAAAGTGGCATGTAATTTATACATACATACATACGTATGCAATAAAAACAAAACCCTCCTTTTGGCAGTCAGGAAATAAATCATAGCACTCAGTACTAACCGAACCACACTCATACTTTCATCACAAGTTAAAATGTTTACCGCCCAACGAAGTGGGCGCGGGTCAGCTAGTCTATAATATGTATGTATTTACAAAAAAAAAGTATATAAGTAGTTTATCAGCCATCTCCTTACCATAACACAAGCATTAGGTTGCTTAGCTTGGGACTATATGGCGTTGTGTGAAATGTCCAAGGTTATTATTATTATTATTTATTTATTTTCTTTTTTATATCTCGGGACCATTGAGTCCCGGTCCTTTGCAAGGCGTACGAGGGGCCGAAGCCAACTCGCAGAGGCCCTTTAGGAAATTTTAATGAAATGTGACACCAACCGACGACTATCCCTGTGTGCACTATGCAAGTGCACCCAAGGACAACCCCCGGTTGGTGTAGGACTATTGTAGCATATGGAAAAATAAAAAGTTGGACTATGGGTTTGGGTGGCTTAAGTGGACTGGTTGCCAAGAACTATGACCCCTGCCTGATCAATGTTTAATATATACACGGATAAAATAGCAGGGGGTGACTTGCACACTCAATAATGGGCCCCCGGAAACGGTCGCTAGCACATAGTGACGTAGCGACAAGGGGGCAACATGTCCTGAGGTGCTTATGAGAAGTGGAGAGGTATTCCACGGCTATCAGGACAATCCCGGAAGTACGGTCAAGATCCCTACCAGCATCTTACTGGAATACTTCCTTCCTCCGAGCACGTTTGCTCTTGCGAATCTCCACTCAAGCCAGCCAATAAAGGCAAGAATGAGGTGGGAGCTCTGTTCCTCGTCATTGTTCACTCCAGCCGGCCAATAAAGGCAAGCCAGAGGTGAGGTACAAGACTTCTCCCGGGAGATAGGGTCCGTGGGGTCGCTACTGCCCAACAGCTCGCCACATGCTGCCCTGCGGATTTCTGTATCTCTCTTGGTCTGGCTCCTCACCTTAGACCCGTTCCGGCAAAGTAAACTTTTCCGGCACGGGCCTAGAGTTCGGAGCGCGCAAGCCCCACCACGACGTCAACGTAGAGATACAGCGATGGGGTTATTATTATTATTATTATACAGAATTATCCATTGTCCTTTATATTTGTACGCCGTTAATGGTAAAACTGATTTCTGTACCCACTTCATTTATTACACCTACGAGGCTTTTCTTTCTTTCTTCTTTCATGCCTACAATAAAATTCTCAAGTATATACAATTATGTACAGTAAGTACAGTTTTAGTCCATATTCAGCTGAAACATTTCCCCAGAATTGTATTTCTTCTTCATCCGGTGCATTACCGGACTGCAGCTCGTTGCCTATGTCAAGATATTCTTGGTTTTCGAGAGAATACGGAGTCCACTCTGCGCCCAAAGAGTTATCAGGAGTTGGGTTTCTAACATAAAAATAAAAGAAATTAGCATTATTTTGGTTGCTTCTAGAAATTACGATCTACATAGTTTTATGATCTATTGCCAAATCTATCTACGAGTATTATAGTCATACACATGATTATATATAGTAGGTACTTGCGATAAAGTTCTTGTTGGTTGAAAATTATTGTAATGATGACGTGTTGTGAGAGTATAGTGTAGTGTAAATTTTGTAAAATACTTATAATGTCAGTATGTTCTTTTATAGTATTTTTTATAGGCTTGTATAGGTTTGCTCCGTACAAATTATGCACCCTAGTTACTTACACTCAATCACAATCGGAATAATATTGCTAATCCATTGTTTTATATGTTCGATTTTTTTTTGCTCATCAACGTAAATATAACGCAATGAATGTTGTTGAACTGTTAAAATGATAGACAAGTACTGTTAGTGTATTACACAATTACCCCTATGGGCATTTAGTATGCATACACAAGTCTAGCCAAGCCCGTCGGCGACAATCGATGACGCGTCGGTGGCTGACATCGACGTGTCCTTCGTGTATTTGAGTACGGTGCTCAAATACACGAGCGTCATGAAGGCACACGTCGCCAACACGCATCGGCGGTTGCAGTTGCTTCTGTCGTTGATGCCTGTCGCCAGTGGCGTGCACAGAGATTTCAGACAGGGTATGCATAAAAAAATCGTGGCTGATTTTAATTTACTATTCAAACATACTTTGCCGCCAGCACAGGCAGTGGCGTGCACAGAGATTTCAGACAGGGTATGCACAAAAAAATCGCGGCCGATTTTAATTTACTATTTAAACACACTTTGCCGCCAGCACAGGTCTCACATGTATAATTTTCCATTTTTTACAATAGACTTACTTACTAAATAATTACTCGTCAATCATTAGCGTATAGCGCCAAGAAAAACAATATGGCGAAAAAAACTTTGCAATTTATTACGTTACGAACTAATACGAACGAATTAATCGGTCATTTGGTCAATCCGACTAAAAAAAGTCGACCCTCTGCAATCAACAATTAAGCAGTGTTTTTACGGGTTCTCAATTTGAACGGTTTTCAATGTAAGCTATGCTTCTAAAACTCCAACACGCGCACACATTTTGACTAAGCAGGGCGTAGTATTGCTTTTGCTCAGGGGAGCGCTGCCTGCGCGGGTGGCGGGTGTTCACAGCTCCGACGAGTTAGTTCCAAAAAAAGTTATAGATGGCGCGAAGCTAAATTACCATGTTTTTTTTTATTATAGTTATTTATCATTTAGATGGGCATGTATGTATGGGACTACAGGGTATGCAGAGCTTATTTGCATGTATGGAGTGCACGCCACTGCCTGTCGCTGGTGTGTATGCACAATTAGAGAGCAGTCGGGCTTTATTTTGTTAGACAAACTTTTGTGAGGAACGAACCATGTCAGCTGTTCGGCCGCTTAGGTTAGGTGAAGTTCGATCGTCTGTTATTATTATTAGTAATGAGCTAGAACTTGAGCCATTGTTTTCAGTGTCCAGTGGGTAGTCACTACGTCTCTGCCAGGGGGCGCGGCAGTCGGGTTACGGCATTGATTTTCCCGTTAGCATGTACTGTCCCACTGGCGTTTGCAAAGGCCTCCCCCATTTTCTTCCACATTTCCTTGTGCTGTGCCTTCTCTGTCCAGTCGGTTAGGAACGAGTCTATATCGTCACACCAGCGTTTCTTAGGCCTGCCTCGGTGACGACGCCCGTCTTCAGGCACCCACTGTGTGACGACTTTGGCCCATCTATCTGGATGCATCCTATAAGTGTGACCCGCCCAGTCCCACTTCAGCCTCGCATACTTGCCCCCAACATTGGCGATACCTGTCTTGGAGCCTTTTGTGGTGTTGAGCTATAAAATAAAATATGATATTAGTAAGCCTATCATAAATACAAACACACAGCTCGTCTTCACACACATTCAGTCACATACTTCAATTACATCAACACACTATACCATACAAACATCAAAACTACATCTTCTTTTTAACCGACTTCAAAAAAAGGAGGAGGTTCTCATTCGGTTGTATGTTTTTTTTTAAAACAATTTTTTGTCTAAATATTTTGCATATACTTAATTTTTTCTAATTTTACCCACTTTACGATTTGTAGTAATATTTATTACCGAACTACCTGCTAAATATCTTAAAATACTAGGTTCACTGATTTTGTGTGGGATTTTTGGAGAACGAGGAAGACTGACTTTAAGTTTTTACTAGTACGGAGGTCAGTGTGAATGACTCTCTAACAACAATACGTTCGTCATGAGATCTTATGTTATTATTATTTTAATTTTTAAATATATGTGTTATATGTTCCTAAGGCGTTATTGTGCTGCTAGTTTTTTTTTAAGTCACTTTTGTCGTATTATGTTTTATAGCTCATGTGACTTAACTACACTCGCACTTAAGTCATACCTTTCCGTGTAAAAATGGACTACGAAAAGCGTGATTTAAGTGTGGGTTTAGGTCACACAGTGCTATAAAATAATCAGATTCCAAAGTAAAATATTAAATAAGTAACGCTTCGCACATTTAAAGCCATTTATTTAATCATCCATACAAAACGTAGTACATAATATCAACATGCTATTCCACAAATATTTTAATTTTTCGATAAAATTTGGCTAAAAATCATGCTCCATCTATATTCCATAATATCTTGAGCTATGCTATACTATGTACGTTTGTACGTACTTTGTGCGGATTGAAAAATTTTTAACATAGTTGGGCACACTGAATTTTAGTATAATAATTGCTTAGAGTAATAATTATAATTATTAAGAGTAACAAATGAGAGACTTATTTCATGTAAGCATAAAGTAGTTCTTAAATCCCACAGGTAAGAAGGTTTTTGTTCGATTTATGAACGTAACTTTTTAAGTCTTATGTAGTAGTGAATAACAAAAATAATTATTTACTAACAATAATTATGGTAAGTCATCATCTGCCTAGCCTTTTCCCAACTATGTTGGGGTCGGCTTCCAGTCTAACCGGATGCAGCTGAATACCAGTATTTTACATGGAGCGACTGCCTATCTGACCTCCACAACCCAGTTACTGGGTAATACGATACCCCTTGGTAAGACTGGTTGTCAGACTTTCGGGCTTCTGACTACCCGTAACGACTGTCAAAGATCTACGAATGACAGCCGGGACCAACGGCTTAACGTGCTTTCCGAGGCACGGAGGGGTCTCGATATGTAAAGATGGTCACCCATCCACAGACCAACCGCGGCAAGCGTAGCTTAACCTGATCGATCGACCTGTGCGGCTGTTATTATTTAGCCACGGGCCCCTCAACAATAATTATGGTAAGTACATAAAATATTTCTTTGTAACTAAATTAAAAATAATTTATAAAATATTATTTCAATGATTAGTAGGTATAATATAAAAATTATGGTATATTACAATGATAAATAATTTGCCCAACTAAAATAACGAATGGTTCACTGACAAACATTTATAGAACATTACTTTAAAATCCACTGAAACTATGTCCAATAAATCTTTGTTTTTTTTTAATTATAAACATTGTTTACATCGTTATCAGGCAAGCAATTTGGTGTCGGATTTTTCATAATATTGTTTTGTAAATATTAGTGTAAAAATATTTCTGCTAATTTCCTACCACAAACATAAATAATTTACAGAAACAACTTTTTGAAGTGAAAACTTCTTTTTGAGCTCATTCTGAACAGTAAGCGAAACTGAACCGTCACGCTCAGGGGGCCTAAAAAGGCTACTTTGGCAGAATCATAAAAAAATTCTTAACACGAAATTCATCTGTTTGACAGTTTCACACCTATACATATATTCCTGAAGGGTTAGGCAGAGGTGTACCTATAGCATTTTACGAATCTCCATACAAATTTGTCATACAGATGAAATTGCGTGATTTGAATTGTTTTATGATTCTGCTAAAGTGGCCTTTTTAGGCCCCCAGGTGACGTCGAAACGCGTGTATTCGGTACTGAATCGCGTATACTCGTCTCCAGTCATAGGTATGTTTTCACTTCTATCGTATGTCCCTATAAGCACACACCTTAATTTTCTGGAAACATTTTTAAGCAAATGTGCAAAACATGATAATCCACCAAATCACTAGCCCAAAAATGGTACTTATACTTTTATCACAAACAGACTAATCGAAAAATATTATCACACCTATTTAAAAATATTGACATTGTGTGAGCAACATCTATTTTGGTACATAACACGCCTTTGCTTCTATAAAAAAGTTATTTCTTATTCTGAAACGAATTTCCACTCTTTATTACACTTAACATTGCATTAGAACACATTATAATACATACCTAGTTGGCAGTACGATAACATACCTATGCATTATGCTGATAACAATAAGGGAGGTTTCGCACTACATCCGATCCGAATCCGAATTAAAGTTATCCGACTTCAATCCGAATTGGGAATGTTCTAAATTCTGACGGATAGAATAGAATAGAATATATTTATTTGTTTTAAAACGTGGTACATTAGGGTCTTATAAATAAAGTTATGATCTTACATGTTTCGCCATGGACTGGCATACAAATATTTAAACATGTTAAATGTAACAAATTTAACACATTAATTTGTTAAAATTAAAACATTTTTTAGTAACATTGGTTATTAGGGTTTCGTATTTATTTGAATATATTATAAGAATAAAAGGGATCGGATTCAGATCGGACGTAGTACGAAACCGCCCTAAGAAAGGGGCATATTGACAGCGAATTCTGCGACTTAGTTATTAAGTAAGAAAGAAAAATAGGTATATTTGTCACAGAAACACGTGCATACAGAAAGATAATAATAAATCTAACTCAGCATGATGCTGTGCTATAGTTACCCGAGAGAGACGTTCGGAAATAAAGTTAGGTTAAATGATATATCGCACTATAGGATTTGTACAGAGGCCAGCACATCAACCTACCCCAATCTGTCAAATTTTCCCAATTGAATATGTTCGAACCTTCTTCCTTTGCAGTAAAGTTGAAATTCTATCAAAGAAATTTGACAGATTGGGGTAGGTTGATGTGCTGGCCTCTGTACCAATAACACAGATAAGAAATTAGTAAACCACTAATCAAAGCCAATCCCATTCTTATTATGATCGCATAGTAAAGTCAGGGAAGTTAATTGCTAAGCAAATTGTCTACCAACGTAAATTGTACGTATATTCAAATCACAACTGTCATTCTTTGATAGTTGTATTTAAGGACTATAATACGGCTTATTCTGCCGTCATAAAGGGCACAACTAACATTTTTTTCCGAAATTTAGTTATATACTTATTCGGAGTCGGGCCTTTTTTCTGATTCCGAATAAATATATTAACTCAATTTCGGAAAAAAATGTTAGTTGTGCCGTTTCCTCGTGACGGCAGTATTATTTCGGATAACAATTAATTTCCCTTAGTCAATATCAATATCCTTATTTTCAACATCATTGGTGCATTATAATTATTACATCAATTCCAATAATACACCTAAGACTATCTATCACAAATAATTTAATGGCTTTGTCGCCTTTTTTGACATCAAACATTTTGGATATCCTTAAAACTATACAGAGTGTATCAAAAATTTAATGTCTTATTTTCTGTCAATCCGATGACTCTTGATAGGGATTAAACTACAGTGCTAAAATGACATTGACAGGAGGGCGTTGTTGGTAAACATTTGTGAAAGTTGTTTTGTGAAATGTGTTGATGGCGGCGCTAGTTCCGATCTTGGCCACGCGCCAAAAGATACTTGAACCGTTTTTTTAATTTAGTAACTTAATTTGAATGACTATTATTAAGTGATCTATAAGTAAGCCTTTAAAATAGTATACTACGATATTGCACGGCGTGTTACGTCACGCCATGCAATAATGGACTACGTAAGTCACACGTATCCTATTATATAGCTCGTGTGACCTAAACCCGCATTTAATTCACGCTTTTCTGTGTAATAATTTACTACTTAAGTCACAGAAAAGCGTGACATAAGTGGGAGTTTAGGTAGTGCTATAAATAAGTATATGAAACAGAAATTCCTTTTTTACAATATTTAATAAAACATTGATCATGTAAATTCTTTTTCACCTTTCTGCTACCTCGTATTGTGCTTAGTCGCTTAAAAAATAATTTCTCCATTCACTTTTAAAACTTAAACATCATCCAGAACACTATTACCTCGATATGTTTATCAATCGCTACTACATTATTGAGCGACATTCTTTGGCAAAGTCCTACCCTACCAGGGCACCATGAACTGACAGCAGCAGCTTATAACAATGAGAACACTGTGAAAACTTTAGGCAACCTATGTCATCGTTGATCACGATCCTTCCTCTTTCGGTTTAGCACCAACAGGGGCCCATCAAGGTCTTCGTCAATTTGTTCCTGGGCTTTTCCTTTGGTCTCGGGTATAATGAAGAATATGTACAAGGAGCCCAGGAACGTGATGGAGGCGCATATGTAGTAGGTGCCGTGGAGGCCTACACGGAGTGCAATGGTGCCGTAGTATCGCAGGATGAAGAAGCTGCTGAGCCACATCCACGATATTAGGAGACTGGATGCGAGGCTTCGTACCTGTGGATACGAAGATTTTTTATGTTTATAATACTTTTCGTTTTTAATCAGTCTAGACAATATTTCCAAATTTAAGTGCTCAAAGTAAATTCAGTTTCAGTGTTCCAGCGGCATGTCCTAGAACAAAAAAAAAATGGAAGAGATTTGACATCTGCTAACACGCACTGGGTCAGCGTGGTGGATTACGGCCCACTCGCTCTCACCGAGAGAAGGCCTGTGTCCCAGCAGTGGGAGCATTTTACGCTGATTTTGGTAAGCGCATGTGGATGCACACTAAGAGGTGAAATTATACTTACATTGATGGTAAACAACTCGGATATAAGTACATAAGGCACGGATCCCAATCCAATATTGTACAAAAACAGCACCACCGACATTAAAGCTACAGGCGCCCATAGATTCTCCTCAACCGTATCCACATCTTCACCATTCGACATGTTCTGGACTTTCCATTCTCCAGTAACACTATCATTACCCTGATTCTCTCTATAACTGGAGATATCATTGGTATAATTCTTCCATTCTGGATTAGTATTGATGCCTGTGAAGTTCTCAGTCAGTTGCAGACCCTTCTCTTTGAGGTTGTGCGTACGTTTGTAAGGCCACAAGCGGTGAGAATACAAGGAATGCAGACGTAGATTGGGGTCACAGTACGCCCCTAGGATCGCGAGGCAACAGGTTATACCTGAACAGGACCAGAGTAGCAGCATCTGAAAGAAGTAAAAGACAATTAATTATTTTCGACAAAAAAGGTCAATCCCGCGATCGAAACGTTTTTCATACCTTTCTGCCAAGTTTGTCTACAGAAACAGTTGCTACTGCGGCTCCCAGGACCAACGCAGTACCGCATAGTATTGAACCAGCTTCAGATGGCTCGAACAGTGGGCGAGGAGCAGTCCTAAAAATGTTTTAAAATATTGAAGTTAAAGTAGTGTACGACAGACTATTTCTTGATCGAAGAGAAAACTAATGAAAATATACGGACGTAGGCGTCCACTGACTATATTAATACGTAATGTATGCCTTCAAAGAACAAGTAATTACAACATTAATCAGCTTTCAAAAGATTTAAGTGAAGTTTATCGTCGCCTAAAAATATAGCATTTTAGCATTTGCACATGGCATTTGGGGTTCCTTAAAGTCAATTCTTAAAATCTTTACAACAATTTAATAATCAAAGCTTTCGCAGTTTATTGCAGGATTTTTTTGTGCATTATGCTGAGTCACTGTTAGACTGGCAGCTAGCACTTACCCGTTATACATAGTATAGTTATAAGCCGTTAGGTTGAGGTGCGGAACACTATGCGTGGAGTGTCGCAGCACGGCCGCCGCGAAGCTGTTGACTGCGCCGGCACCGCTGCCCGCAGCCGCACTCAGCACCACCAGGCAGGAGAATAACGCGCGACGCGAGCGACGGTGACGGACTGGGGAATGAAGATTACGGTAGTTGCAACAATATAATAAATTCAGTGCTCGTGTGACATTTCTAAGGTTGAAAAAGCAGAACCATTTGAGATGTTGTGTTGGAGGTGCCTACCGACAATGCTGGTCATACCAGAAAAAAGTAATTGGAACAAAGTGCTTAGAGCTGTCTGATAGGAAACTAATAACTTCCAGAATTAGCCATATTATAACTCCGTTTTTCTACATGGTAAATAACGGCCATCACATCGTTTAACACTTTTTCTTGATTTCCCTGCAAGTAAAAATATATTCTTAACTAATTAAGTCTTAATACCATTTGCAACTTACAGAGCTCCTTACAAGCCGACTGCTCCCTCTTCTTCTCCGAGTTGGAGTCCAGTCCACTGCTCCTTTTCAGCATCGGCTGGAAGGTGTCCGAGTCCTGACGACGGACGGGCGCACGTCTTCCGTAACAGTCTGAAGTCCTGATCTTTACTTCTTGCTGCTCTATCACGTCTGTCAAGTCTTCGCGGAAATCGGAGCCGTCGAACCAGCACATTATTTTGGCAGCATCCTGGAGTAACAATATACGATAGTTAGGATATATTTTATAAGGTGATTTCATGAATGCTTGTTACAGTAGGACCGAATTAGCGGACTCGAAGGACCGGCCAGTGTGCCATGCCTTAATATTTACTATTAATAAAAATAATTACGTAATTTTTTTTTATCTTAGGCCTGGTTGCCCCACAAATCACGAACACTTTTAATTAAAAACATTGTTTTGTTTCTGTAAATCGTTTGAAGATGATAGAGACAGAATTATGTTTGAATTAGATTGTTGGTGCAAGCGAGCCTTAAGTGTCTCTATGAACAAGGTTATTTATGTTGTTGAGCAGACACATTTTTCAAACCTAATAAGCAATCGTTTAGCAATATCCTTAAAAATTATTCAGATTGAAATTTATAGTCGCAATTAGTGTGCACACGCAGGGCAGGATCTAAAGTGGCAGTATCGATTCGTCTTTCATTCAATGATAACGGGAATTTGATGGAGTTAATATTGACATTGCAGTTGTGACTATTTGATTTTAGAAATCTTTGCATTTAAGTTTGTAGTAAGAACCCTTTAAAATTCTCTTTTGACAAACCTGTATCCTTCCAACGCTGATGAGGAACGATGGTGTCTCCGGCAGCCAGATGAGTGAAACCAGGAGCACAGCTGGTGGCACCGCCATTGATAGAGACAGCGCATGTGCTGACAGAACACCGCCAGCTGCGTACGCGAACAGAATGCCGCAACTGGAACATGATTAGGTTTGGACTTAAAAATAAATTGCTAGGTCCTCCGCTTCATTCTATCCTGTTAGAAACCAGTTCATTAGTCGGATATTGTCTTGAGCTAGGTGAATGAACTTTTTACCCGAACATGACAATGCCTAAAAAGGAATCCGATTCAGTTAATTAGCATTATGATGTCGATTACCTGCAAGCCAACGCTGGCATTGCTGCTAATCCTCTGGTCCTTGGAGCTATTTCCGCGCAGTAAAGTGGTGCCAACGCTAATGCCCCTGCACCTCCTGCTCCTGCTGCGACTCTGGCTGCCCATACTCCTCGGGGACCACACCATGCTGCTAGCGACCAACTTATCTAGAACACGGTGTTTATTTTGAGTATGTTGCATTTTTATTACAAGAAACGTGTGACTTTTGAAATTACAGTGAACGAATTTTTGTGGTCTATTTAGCTGTCAGCAAAAACCGACCGTCTGGACCGAAAGAACTGGCATCTTACTACCAGTTCTTTCGTTCCAGTGTCTTTCTTTTTGGATTTACGTAGTTTAAAGTAAACAGAGTTAGTTTAAACGGGTAGTGGGAATCAGGTACTAACATAACTAAATAGTACTCACAATAAAACTAACGCAGATACAAAACGCTCCGGCTTTACGTCCTCTCGCATCAGCCAGCACTGCGAAGAAAGGCGCCGCTGGCAACGCAACCAAACACGGTAGTGCGGCTAACCACGCACCTCCTGTTAGTGCCTCATTCCCTAGTACCCCTGAAACCCAGCCGGTGCTGCAGCCGTGGGTGAAGCAGGATAGGTTATCTGGAAAAACAATAAACTTTTGGTTTCACGTTTGCAAATTCCAATAATTAATCATTTCAAATTCTGGTCTTCCTATACATAGGATATATTCATAACCTTCTTTGTCTGACAGCAAGATTGAGCATTATGATGCAAATAGATGTGCAAATATCAAAGGGAATAATAATTCTAGAAGGATCGACAAGCACAAGGACAAAATACAACTATCTGAAAGAATTCCATGAACAAAAACCCAAAATAATTCAAATGATCTTACTTTGAATTGCAAAATCCTATTAAAATTCAGTAACGGATGGACTAGGAAGCAGGGAAATGCAAAAAGCACTGTTTATATTATCATCCGGAAACATTTACAAATTCGGAACAGTCGTTGTGGATGCAGATTGTCGGCTTTTGTCCGTTTTTGTTGTATTTGCTAACATATTTCCTGACCTCGGTTAGACTGGTCTCTCTTTTTGTGTAGATCATTATGCTTCGTGGTTTTAATATGGATTTAGGTACTGTATAATTATCAGAATACCTTCAGCCAGATCAGTAGGTAGATAAGATCAGTTATAAAAATACCTATAGTTCAAATCAATCTGCCCAGCCTGCATTTTAAATACAGTGCCATCTAGTATAGATTTTTGAAGCTCCCATAAAGTTTTCGCTATCTTGGATTTTCAATTTGATAATTTTCTTCGCTATTGGCTTCAGTACCCTCATGAAAACGAGACCCATGATGAAAAATTTAATTTTTCGCAGCCTTTACTTTTAGTGACTTTAGCACCCTCGAATACCAACTATCTCTTTTTCGAAAGGGAGAAAGTCGCGTGGAGGAGTCATACCGCTTTTTTGTTACGTTACGATTTCTACCAGACAACTCTACCGCAAAACGCGTTACAGAACTTCGTTCCAAAAATAAAACACCTTTATGTATTACCATGATATTGTATCGTCAACAACCCTATGTGTGTGCGAAATTTCAACTCAATCGGATTACGAGAAGTGGGTGGAAATTCGATTATAAGATTCGATTGTTATATCGGTAATATTATACTTGTAGGTATGCTTAATGTATACCGTAGGAGGATGAAATGAAACGTGAAACGAGCAATATGAGGTAATAAAAAACCGTTTAAAAAGCCACAGGTTCATACCCCAAAAGGGTAGGCGCTTAATACTGCAATCATTGTTGAGCTTCGGCTTGAAGGGAAAATTATGCATATAAGAACTTAGGTACTTGTACCAGGATGACATAAACAATGTATTAACTTTGGCTACGTCCTAAAGGTAAACAGTAACAGGGATTAACATCATTACTGTAGGTTTGTCACAAATCAGTCTTGACGAGTTACGATAATCTTAGTACATCTGGCGCTGCCTATGAGTTAGCCCCGACATCATTCTTGATGAGAAATTTTTCTTTTCGCCACGATATGGTAAAAGGAAAAACTGAAAACTCCGGGGGCCTACTCTATAAGTCCGTCAACGAAGATACGGGATCGTCTGAAAGTATATGGTAACTGACTGGGTGTGGGGATTACACCACTGAAAATGAATAGATTTCGATTTGGAAATGACACATACGAGTACTTAGTTTGCACTGAACAAAACTAGCGACTAGCGATGCACTACTGTTAATTAAGGTACTTAAAAAGTTGATTACATCAATTGTGAGAGATTTACCATCTTTATGAGAGCAGAAATAAAACATGTCATAATCTAAAATAGGTCGTTCAGAATTAAATCCGGCTAATTTCGGACCTAATTTCGAAATTTGGTCCTTCGAGCCAGATTTAATCGAATCGAGTAAAGCGTTGATTCAGGGTGATACCGTGGTCTGACGTTCTCTAATACTTAATCAAAAATACAAATGAATGCGTTTGGTTTCAACCGAGCTGTCCATTTCAAGAATCATTTTAATAATAAGTTTATAATTTACTTATAAAGTTGTTTGTATTTAGTTTAATTCGCATTCTTACGTGCTTTCCAGTTTTTTTCAAGTCACGGCCCGCTTTATGTAAAAATGGATATATAATGTTACTTCCGATTACCGATTCGCGAGATGACGACGACGCGCGGCGTATAATAAATAGCTGAGATGTTGTTGCCATTAAATATGTATTGCCAAGATCTTTTTTCTAATACCTATATATAAAACCTTTTTGGAAGTTAATTCGCGGGATCTATCTCGCAAATAAAAAAAGAATCACGTATCGGCTCAGATATTTATATCGGACAATTGGTGAACCTCTCCAATATACCTTTTTGGAACGATGTCTTTAACGCAACTTGCGATACGAGTCAAGTGGTAGAAATCGTCTCGTAACGAAAAAGCTATATGGCCTCCATGCGAATTTTTATTGTATTATGTACATTTAATTTGAGAGCAGTGATGGCCCAGTGGTAACGGTCGCGACTTACGAGTTGTATGTCGTAGGTTCGAACCCAGACAAGCGTTTTACTTTGTGTAAATTATTTCACCACCATTGCTCTCCAAACTGTGAAGGAAAACATCGTGAGGAAACCGGCATGTAATAAAACCAAAAATTCGAAGACATGTGACATCTACCAAACCGCACTGGGCCCGCGTGGTGGATTACGGTCCTCTCCCTCGCACTGAGAGGAGGCCTGTGTCCCAGCAGTGGGAACATTATAGGCTGATTATGTATATACATTTAATAGAAAGAGATAGAGATAGATAGCATGGTTTTCGAGGGGACTGAGGCCAAATTGAAAATCCAAGATGGCTGCTGCTAAAATTGTTCATTTTAAAAACGTTTTTGAATTTTTTTTTCTTTATTTACATAACTGAAGAAGAATGTGTGTTACATATATTAACATTCAACATCCCTTTCAACTTTGTAATAAATTCTTGTGGACTGATTTTAAACTAAAATGAAACGTAAACAATTTGAACTAATAAAGTAACAATGTAAGAGTGAAGTGCGCAGTTTCATTCTAAAAAATAAATTCCTATTTTCATACAGAAAATGTTTTAAATCCATGATACAAGCTTTTTTGCCTGTTATTCCCGCGTTATGCTCAAGTCCCCTTGTGACAATATAAACGAAATGCGAGTGCTAAGAGTATGAGAATAAGATTCAAAATCAGTTCCGCTTACGAAAATCCTTGGCCATGACATGTCGCGCCGCCGTCCCGCCTGGTGAGCCAGTCAAGGTATGTTTTTATCTGAATAGCCATTTTCTGGCTCTTATGAAATCAAATCAAATCAAATCAAAATGGAAAGGTTTATTACAAGTTGTAAGAATAGAAAAAGGACGGTCCTGTAGACTAGGCGGGTAGAAACTTCAAGGATGTTTATAATGAGTTATTTAAAACTTATTGTGTTAGTATTAAGTACAGTATACTTCAACACGTGTCTACCTTACAATAATAATAATTATAGTCAACGTCATCACGTTTAACATTGACAAATTGTAACAGTGGCATGTATGTAGGGCGGTCGTATTTGAACAATCGACATTAGGGTTAAGTAAACTTGACGTTTGAACTAGAATAGTAACGTTTTTTTTGGAACGAAGTAAAATTGGAGAAATCGTCACGTAACGAACAAGCGTTATGCGGCTTTATGCGAGTTTTTATTATATACGTATAACGGAAAGAGACAAAGAGAGAGAAAGATAGTTTTCATGGATTTCGAGGGTGCTGAAGCCAATAGTAACGTCAAAATGGAAATCCAAGATGGCGGCTGTAAAAATGTCAAATTCTTCGTCATTAAAATCATCAATACTTAACCCTATTGAATGACTATTTAATGAAATTACATTAATTGAGGCCAAATCTAACTTATGGAGTTGTATTACTGATTCTAATGATAATAATTCTGTAAAGTCATATTTTTACGGTCGCGAATCATATTTTAATCAACGTAATTATAACCAGCATATAACCTGACAAGTGATCCGCAAATTGCAAAAAAAAACGTATGAAAGTTTTAATTTCGAGGGCCGTCTTTATTTAGCGATTCTGGTATTAAGCTTTAGAGCCGTCTTAGCGCATCCCTCTTAAATAAAGGGTAAAAGGTAACTCACAAACAGCAGCAGACACAACTCTTCGTACGGAACCCCGCCATCGTTTGGACGCAGTTCTCTCTATGCGGTTCCTGCAATGAAACACAGATTACACTCATTTGTATGCTAACAACTCCTGGCTATTATGCTAGCCTGGTAGCAGACAGTCGTTTTGTCAGAGAAAATATTATTTATGAGACCAAGTTCAAAGAGAACTAGTGCAAAATTAAGTTGCTGCAAGATTATTTCTTCGTGAGGCTTCCATACATTTTGTGTAGGTATGTCCCTTTTTGTTTTCTTACATGAAATAAAATGGAGAACATCAGAAAATACTGCTTATCCACAGAATAAGCACATATAAATACGTTTAGCAAAGAAGACATGTTTTGCCAAATCAATCAAAAAGCTAAGACGATATTATTATGGAAAATTTAGCAATACATTCACTCATTTCTACCCTAGATAACGCATATAAACAAAAACGTAACCCATTTTGGCAGTCAATAAAATATAACAGTTGCCTCGACTTTTAGCCACAAATTAAAATACAAAAATAATTTCATTTAAATTATCGCAAAACATTCTTTACATAATCAGCCTATAACGTTCCCACTGTTAGAATACAGACATCCTCTCAGTGAGAGGAAGTGGGCCATAATACACGGGTCCAGTGCGGGTTGGTAGATGTAACATGTCTTCGAGTTTTTGGTTCTAGGACATGTCGGTTTCCTCAAGATGTATTCTTTCACCGTTTTGAGAGCAGTCTCTGGAAACCGAGAATTTCTAAAGTTCTAAGGAAAAATGCGCAAATCATCTCAAGGAAATTGTTCCCACGGTCATTAGTTTTTCATTAAAAAAACGGACGAGCATTTACTTCGTGAAAGAGCGAATTTCAGTTCCGTATCTTATAAAGATGTACGAGTGGGAAAAAATACTTCAACAAAATCAAAATCAAAAGTCATTTATTCAAACTAGGCTGAGAATCAGCACTTTTCGAACGTCAAAATTACATAAGACAGTCCCCCAAAACGCCCGCCCTTCACCACTTCCTAGTGCTTTCGCTGGGGAGAAGAACTCCCCAGCAGCACAGCTGTCTGTTCAGTTATAAAATACTCGACTGTATACAAAACTAGATCTGCAAAGCATCTAATTAACATTACAGGACACAGAACATTCAATAAAATTATTTGCCATATGTTAGCTAGCCACGCCAATATACCAACAAATACCATAAAAATCTATACGTACTCAAGCTAAAATAAAAATACTAAATCAAAATTAATAAAAAAATAAAATAATAAAAAAATAAAAAAAAACTACCTAAATAAAAGCCTCCAGGTGTAAAGGGCGTGACAACTTACATATTTATGCAATGCTGGGTTCTGTTCACATAGCTGTCACTTGAAGTCACAAATGATAAACTCAAAAAACGTCAAAGTAAAAATTAATAAACAAGTTAGGTATTACTAATAACAACAATAAAACCATGGTCAGCAAGACGACCAGTCACCACAAGCAGCACCCGTTCACGAGCATAACGCAAAGATCAGCCATTACCCCCCTCGCCATATTTGAGGGAAGGCGGCAACCCAAACCCAGACGCTACCGCAAGCAGTGACATCTAAGGGAGCATGACGAAAAAATTTTTTATGTCTGTTAAATAGTTTATTTATGATGGGTGACGATTTTTTAAGCTACGCTTGCCGTAGTTGGTCCGTAGATGGGTGACCATCTTCACATACCGAGACCCCTTCGTGCTTCGGAAAGCACGTTAAGCTGTTGGTCCGGCTGTCATTCGTGGATCATTGACAGAAGTTACGGGTAGTCCGAAGCCCGAAAGTCTGACAAGCAGTCTTAACAAGGGGTATCGTATTATCCAGTAACTGGGTTGTGGAGGTCAGATAGGCAGTCGCTCCATGTAAAATACTGGTATTTAGCTGCATCCGGTTAGACTGGAAACCGACCCCAACATAGTTGGGAAAAAGCACACAAAAAATCGTCTGATTGGGAAAATTTTACAGTTTCGGGTAGCTTGATGTGCACTGACATCTGTACATCTCTGCCGGACACTTCTAGGAAAATTAACGTGATGTCTCATGTGTTATGTTATATAACGAATATGCTTGGTTGCCTAACTTGGACAGGGATTTTTTCACTCGATTTGAAGCATTATAACTTTAAATAACTTGAAAATTCAGAAAATAAAATGGGTGACAAATCCAGAGCCAGGAATTTCATTCACGAAGCTTGCGCTTGACAACAAAGAACGCTATCATGACCATCCGAACTTACTTGTTTCGGCACTATGAGTAATCTCGACCATATTAATAACACTTAACAAACAAGATGTTTACGAAATTATCAAGACACGTCGAACGATCCTTACACATTGTCCATCGTAGACAGAGCCATTAGCGCATTAAGTGGCCACACTCCGGTAATAGCCGGCAGCCATTTTGTCTCTAGTTTATCACAGGCTAACTATAGATAGTTAAGCAAGTTCGAGCTTCCAGTGTGCTTATAACTTTAGTTCGTTAAGGTGTGCTCCCAGATAGGATGAGAGAGGTTTTTCAAACATCTCTCAACGTAAAACGCTTTTCCTTAGTTCATTCGGGATAGCGTTCATTCGGGATAGAGTGATTCGGGATAGCGTTCATTCGGGATAGAGTGATTCGGGATTTCGAGTTTCGGCCTAACATATAAGAGACGTGAGTGCGTACCTACCATCAATATTAGATTTAAATATCTAGGTGACGAGCACAAAGCAATGACTCACGACTGTTGCAATTTTAACAGACGACTCATCATCATTTCAGCCGAAAGTCGTCCACGACCTTCTCCGTGCTTCCCACATCCAGCGGATTCCTGCTTCATTCACAAGGTCATCGGTCCACCTTATGTCTTTGTCCAACACTACATCTTCCGGTACGCGGTCGCCACTCCAAAACCTTTCGTCCCCATCGGCCGTCTGTTCTGCGAGCAATATGCCCTGCCCACTGCCACTTAAGTTTGGCAACGGCGATACGATACTAGTCGATTCATAATAACATTTAAAGAACCACTTTTACTTAAATACGACGACAGTTAGGTATTCAAATAAATGTTCCACACAGTATTTACGTTAGAAGCTTCCAAGTGTAGACATGTAAATGCTAAGCAGCTTACACTTGCAAATTACTAGCGGATAACATTATCTGTGGATGTGACACTATATTGATTTGTTGTTTTCCACTAAACATAAAATAAAAACAATAAAATAACTCTAAACCCCCAGACCAAATAAAAAACCAAGACAGAGGGCTGTCAACACAAAAATGAAGCCGGTTTCGTAAACATGTGTGCATTTAGTGAGGTGTAGTTTGATTGTAAATGGTTGTAAATGTGTGCTTGTGAGCGTGTATGTGCAGAGCGGAGGTGTAGTTTTGGTATACTTCACTTTATCGTTCGCATCGTGGTCAACTGGTAAGCAATGTGCCCAAAAGACTGGCGACATTGCCACGTTTATGGCAATGCTTAGCCTCTAGCCAAGGTAAAAGCCAACACTTGGGTTACAGGAAATGCCAACGAACCATTTAGAGATTTCCTTGAAGATCATGAACACACGGCAGAGTCAGTGGTGGCCCATAGAGATCGGCTCAGACTTACGAGTTGTAGGTCGTGGGTTTAAACCTAGGCAGGCGTTGTAAATAATTTCACTACCACTGCTCTCAAAACGGCGAAGAAAAACATCGCGAGGATACCGGCATGTCCTAGAATCAAATATTCGAAGACCGTGACATCTACCAACCAACACTTTGCCTGTGTGGTAGATGACAGCCCACTCCCTCTCGAAGAGAGGAGGTCTGTGTCCCAGCAGTGGGAACATTAGAGACTGATTATGCTACACTTGGACTCCACGACCAGAGGGTTTCAATCCCAAACGGCACGATAATATAATAGGCATCTGAAAGAAGCGTCTCAAAAAGCCTCCTGTTTGTCGTATGTCGCCTCGCTCTTGTTGAACGAAATCGCAACTTAACTCATGAAAGAAAAAGCATCCGGGAGTTGATCTTGAAAGTTTATTGCCAATCCTGAGTCTAACTAATCTTCTAGATGAAACTTTTTCCGGAGCGTTGGAGCGAATTGATCGGGACACGACTCGGGTCTGTCGGGACTACTCGGGACGGTGTTCGATACGACCGTCTCTGACTTCTATTGAAAATGGACAGGAATTTAATCTTGTTTTGCAGGTTGTATAGAAAGATATTCGACAATATGAAAATTACGATGGCAAAAAATCTGCTAGTCATCTCTTAGCTGCCACGGCATATGTTAATAATTTTTTTTTTAATTTCTCTGCTGTGTTCTGGACTCTTTTAACGTGTCCGTTTTTGTACATTGTTCTCACATATAATTATAAATGCAAGTAAGTTTAAAAAAAAAATGTAAAAGAGTGTACATGGAGCTTCTTGCCCGTTCTTCTCCACAGGTACCTACATACTACGCTTTGGAATGGGGAACTAGCTTCATATTTCTGTCAGACCGACTCATTTTCAATTCAAAAGTGCCTGCAAAATGGTTTAATTGAAATAAAGGCTTTGAGTTTGAGAAAGAGAATTTTCACAAATGGTTATTTGCCTGAGCGTATACGAATAACGCCTTTTCGCATGAAATTGCACACAGTATTGAATGTCAGCTTAGAAGTCTATTTAAGGGTAAACAGAGCGTAGAAATGGGTTTCAGAGATTTTGGGATAAGTAAGTCTAATGAGTTGATTCGGGAATTACGTTACGCATGGTCGCTTTTCATGTTTGTGCGTTGCGGTGCGAAACCACGCTGTGTAAGAGATAAAAGCAACAATTAAGAAAGGCTTAGGCTTATAGGTACACATAGCGACACATTAATCTATACGAGTACATCTCCAGTTTTAGCTGAAGACCTATACAATGGGAGGCATTGTATAGGTTTTTCGTACAACGAGAAGTCAGGTTATATTGGAAAATTAAAACTTAATAAATATTTCGTCGTGACACACACACACAGACACACATCACATAGATTTTTCATACACATAGATTTCACATAGATTTTTTTTGACCACATAGATTTTTTTCTAATCAAAAATATCGACAACAAGGTAACAAGGCAGGTATAAGTTGCCACTAGTCAATATTATTGATTAGAAGTTCCGACAAAGCTCAGTTATCGAAGAGTTCAATAAACTTTATTTGTAATTGATTTATGCAGTGGTTTTTTCATAAAACTCGATTTTCCAAAGCACTTTTCGAGTTCGGAACGGTGTTTCTGTGCGTGAGAACTAGACGTTGTGCGTGTAGACTAGCGTCACTCATCACTGATACTACCTCTATCGGACACGAAGCCAGGTGAGACAGCGTGCTTTTTGGCCATGACCACCAGTGAGTTCGAGCTCGCGACTAGTTTACTCTTAAGTTTAAAACATCTCGTTTGAAACATAACTGGCTAAATGTGGGTGTTACCTACTGAAGTATTACTATCTCACCGAGCTCCATTATAATGTACAAAAAAACGGCCAATGGCGTTTCGGACCACGTACATTGTAGTTGGGATGAATTTATTTATCCCAAAAACAAATTTAACTTTACCCTAATAGAGGTTTTGATTTATTTGTGAGAATCAATGTATGTCGCATAAATGGCTGTATTTTTTTATTGCGTCGACTTAGAAGCTTGGTTTTATAGAGCTCCAAGAGACCGTAGACTTACGTATATAATTTTAACTTGATAGCTCCATGCGTTCCTGAGAAAAAGGGTATTGATAAACAGACAGACGGGCAACAAAGTGATCCTATACGAGCTCAACTGTTATTAATGGGACACAATTACTTAACATATTATTATTAAAGAACTTAATAAGCTTAGCCTAACAGGATCAAGCTATGTCGACGACTTCTCTCTGCATCAGTGCTGTTTTAAACGAATCAAAGGTTGTATGTAAACACAGAATCAAACAATCACGTGGGTTCCGTTTTTTCCTTTGAGGAACGGAACCCTTAAAAGCATTTGAACAGCCATCTCACTCAGTGTTCATGATTACACTGAGGTGAACTTGAAATCACTTATATTTTATATTTTCCGAGGATTCCTACATTCCTGTAAGTATCTACGTTACGACGGAGGCGCGCGCTTTTACAAAGTCACTTCGTGCGATCGACCACGCGCGTAATTTATTCTTGAGTATGAACAGAAACATGGATAAGAATAATACGAAGTTCATAATATTAAATTCGATAGTTGTGAAATGTCTGAGGGGCTTGTGGCTAAGTAATAACAGCCGCACGGGCCGATCGCTCAGGTTAAGCTAGCTTGCCCCTAGCTTGCTTGGTTGGTCCGTAGATGGGTGACCATCTTCAACATACCGAGACCCCTTCGTGGCTCGGAAAATACGTTAAGCTGTTGGTGTCGGCTGTCATTCGTGGATCTTTGACAGTTGTTACGGGTAGTCAGAAGCCCGAAAATCTGACAACCAGTCTTAATAAGGGGTATCGTATTATCCAGTAACTGGGTTGTGGAGGTCAGATATTCAGTCGCTAGATAGTTTGAAAAAGGCCAGGCAGATGAGTTGTGAAATGTCTGTCTGTGTCCACACTGACAGACGGCTCGGCTGTGTGCACTAAAGCTACGTTTCCTAGAAGACTGGTGGTAGCATTTAACTTGACAATTCAAAAGTGCCTATAAATGGTTTCATTGAAATAAATGCTTTGAGTTTGAGTTTGAGTTTGAACGATCGTAGTAACTGCTGTCAGGAAAATGATTACACCAGCAGAGATTTAAACTTTCTGCTGGCTGGCTCATATTTTGGGCAAGTCTCGAGTTATCTATAAAAATAAATAATCTGTACATCTTCTAAACAAACAAATAAAATTGAAATCATTTTGTAATGTCAAAATAACAGCTTTTTGCTAAATGCATATAAAAGTAAGTATATACATAATATACCTACGGTATTTATACAAAAAAGAAAAACTTTAAAATGTTTGGTCTGTCTGTTCCGGCTAATCTCCGAAACAGATGGACCGATTTTGAAGACATTTGATTTGAATACTTTGAACCCTGAGGTCATGGGCTACTTTTTATCGACATACCACGCGGGCGAAGCCGTGGCCAGAAGCTAGTTCTAAATATAATTCGTGCCAATATGAGACAGAACACTCTTTCTGTCTCATATCGGCACGAATTATATTTTTTTCATATTTTTATAACTTTCTGAGCAGTTCTCACAAAAACTAAGAGTTACGTTACGTAAAACTTTCTAAGACTTAAAAACTTTTTTAATTCCAGTACCTCGAACCTAAATATTTCAGACCACATTTTCATAATTTTCGTCAAAAACTCAAGCCTAACTTGAGCTGGAAAACTTTGAAAAAGGTTTATTTCGGAGCTATTATGTCTAGACCGAAACACAGTCTAAGATAGGCTGTAGGTCAGAGTTAAGTTTGTTGCAGGCCCCGGCCGCAATACTAGTGACGGGGTCAAATGTATAAATAGGTGACATCGATAGGGTTGGATGCTTATTTCTGGATGACAGAATTTGAATTTATTTGAATTGACAGTAGCTTGTATCGATTGAATAGTTGATATTTTATTAAAAGGTTAAATAGGTCAACTTGGCCTAAACAAATTAATATAATTTTTTTGGAGGTCCCATGAGTAAAAAATGTTCTTATTATTATTACTAAAAGCAAAAATATATAAAAGCTTAATTGTGTTTCTTTGAGATTTCAACATAATCGCAGAAACCAAAAAAAAAAATCACACAAAACTTTTCAATAAAACATCATACGTCGAAAGTCAACGAATTACATTATCTAGCCGCTATTTCCCACGGGACATCGATATCGACAGTCGATAAAATCTCATAACTAATGCAGGCACTTCGGACGCCGAAAGTTTTCGTTGTTACGAGTACATGCCATTCGTGGCACTTTCGGTACGTCAGCTGTTTGGTAGATAAGCTCTTGCGTGTTATTGTGCTCCTGGTACCTTACATTATGTTGCAAGGTTGCAAGGTAGTTATTTATAATTGGCTTGCAGTTTGTTGTATGATTTTTGGATTTTTGATTTTCTTTTTTTATTTTAGTTGTGTTTGTTTTTTTTTTGTTTGTTGTTAGATTTTCAACAAATAGCGGGCCACCCGCGTCTTCGCCCACGTGGTATGTCGCCAAAAAGTAGCCTATATTCCTATTTTCAGGCTTTAAAGTAAAGTATCCCTATACCAAATTTCATCAAAAACCGTTGAGCCGTTTCGGAGATTAATCGAAACAAACAGATAGACAAACAAAAATTTAAAAAATTGTTTTTTTTTTGTTATAAGAACCGTATATACTTTGATATGAATTTAGTAAAAAGCTCTTATTTAAACATTATTATAATGTTATCTATTAATGAACTCGTTATGATTACCTACCTAAACTTATAACCTACAGTATGTCACTAAATAATAATTAACTAATAATTTTAGTAGTCCTTTTTTACAGATAAAGTATGTAGATAGATAGCTATTTTTACTTTTTATGGTATCTGTTGTTTAGAATATTATTTAGCCAGATGATGGTACTTATCTGTTATTTACTTGCCATTCAAAGCATTTTCCGGATATCACTATCAGATTCAGTATCTAATGGTAAACTTTTAAACACGTTATCGTGGTTTCCATTATGCATGAGCCTATGGTCAGTACTTTTATGCCAAGAATTTCTATTTTAAATTGTTTGTGCTGTATTTTTTTTTATTGCTACATGGGCCCCGCTCTTGACCCCGATCACGCCTGATGGAAAGCGATAGAAGGTATTCGCACTTCTTGTGGCATGCGGTGTGGACTTCTGTATGAATAAACTCTTCTATTTTATGGGGTCCTGGTAGATTTTTTATGTAAAAAAAAAATAACGGTTTTGAATTTATAGCATCATGCTGAGATAGGAGCCTGAGGGGCCCGTGGCGAAGTAATAACAGCCGCACAGGTCGATCGATCAGGTTAAGCTACGCTTGCCGCGGTTGGTCTGTGGATGGGTGACCATCTTTACATACCGAGACCCCTCCGTGCTTCGGAAAACACGTTAAGCCGGTGGTCCCGACTGTCATTCGTGGATCTTTGACAGTCTTACCAAGGGGTATCGTATTACCCAGTAACTATGTTGTGGAGGTCAGATAGGCAGTCGCTCCATGTTAAAATACTGGTATTCAGCTACATCCGGTTAGACTGGAAGCCGACCCCAACTTACTTGGGAAAAGGCAGGCAGATGATGATGATGTTGAGATAGAAGCCTTTTGGCCTCGTATTCTTATGTAACTTAAAAAAAAATGTTTACTTGTATTTTTGACTGTGTTTAGTTTAGTTTGTGATCTTCCTGTACGAGTCCAATAAATAGTTTTTTTTTCTTTCTCTTTCTATCACATTAATCTTCCTATGTCTTGTGAAGTCGCAATTTAATGTTGGATGAGCGGTCAAGGCGCACTCAACGAGGTTAGTAAAGTAAGGGTGCGTGTCGCTGGCAAGCGTGAGTTGTATTACACAAGAAACTATTATGAAACACGAAATGATAAACGCGAGTGTGGGTCATCTACAGCACGGTAGCGGGCTGTCGGTGGCTAAAAGCTCAATCGGAAACAATCAATCAGAACTGACGAATTTGCGCCAGTTCGTTTTACAATTTACTAGCTCCTTTCTTCCCGCGACGTCGTCCGCGTAAAATGTATTGTTCCTACGACTCACCCCGTCGCATTGCATCGCCTGCCCGCGCTATTAGTTCGTGTTCCTTTTTAATTTTTTCTCGGCTTCTAAGATGCCTAGCGTGATGTTGAATAGCCAAAAATTGTATGTTTATAGATTTATTTTCAGACAAAGTCCATTACATTAAATTAAATTAAAACATTAAAGTTTTGATCGGATGCAAGTAAACACAACTTTAAATTGAAATTAAACACAGAAAAATGTTTTTAATTATCCATGACTTGATTTGACAGATAATTATATGGCAAATGATGTGGTCGCCGAGACTGACGCGAAGGCCTAATTTACTGAAAGATTCATTCACTGAATAATGAGACTGTTGTCTTCTAACGATTCGGTTCTAGAAGAAATCAGAATGTCGTAGATGATTGACCTTCTGTTCGTGTCACCCACATATGGTAGGGCTGAAAGAAGAACTGTGGGCCTAAAAAGGTCACATTGGCAGAATCATAAAACAATTCATATCACGCAATTTCATCTGTATATGACAGTTTTGTAAGGAGATTCGTAAAATGCTATAGGTACACCTCTGTCTAACCCTTCACGGATATATAGGTGTGAAACTGTCAACCAGATGAATTGCGTGATAAGAATTGTTTTATGATTCTGCCAAAGTGGCCTTTTTAGGCCCCCTGAACATACTTAAAATAGCAACAATTTTTTTTTGTGCGATTTTATAGAATGAAGGTTTACCGGTACACTTAATTAGCATACTTCCAGGGGTATATAGTTGGTACTTTCACCCTCTGAAAGGATGCTAATGAATCCCTAAAAGTGCCCATTCAGAGAGGTAAGTAGGTACAATTATTTACGTTTTTCAGTGACGTTAAGTGGGCCACGACATGAAGGGTCCTCCTTTGTTGGTTCCATTTCGCAGACCTGTGAGATTTCTCGGAGAGAAAAAGTAAAAAAGTCCCTATACATATTTATAAAGATATGTATGTATACGTCGAAGAGCATCTGTTAATTGCGTAACCAACTATTAATCACAATCAGAATCCATTTTGAAGGATATTGCTTCATATGATCTGCTCAACAAAATAACGCAGTGAATATAATTGAACTGTCAGAATGAGAGACATTCTTACTATAAGTTACGCAATTACCCCGCTGCTCTTATAAGTGTCTAAACACATTATGCCGAAATTACGTTGCGTTACTTATAGCGTACAGTAAAAATCAGCCGCGGAACTTAGGTCGCGTACCTTCGGCATAGTGTGTTTGGACACTAAATCTCTTATACTAAACTGCGAGGTGATCAATACGGGTGTATTCAACACCCACATTTCGCCAGTTTTGTCCCGTCCAAAATGGAGGCGGGGAAAGTAATCAATTAATACCAACAATTAAACCAATAATTAATTTCAATTGCATTGAACATATATAGAAACAAATTCATGACCCATAGTTAAGGCTGCTGCAAATTTATTATATTTTATCACTTGTGCCCAAAGTCTTGGGTTAGATCTCTGACAAATATCCGAAAAATATTTTTTTGGGCAAAATTACTTGTGCCCGAGGCTGCGAATTGAATTTGACTGGGATTAAGGTATTTTGGTGGGTAGTTTTGGTACCAGGCTATCGAAAGGACACACTTTTTTATCATAGGTACCGTTCTGCTTTTAATCAAAATGAAGATAGCTTAGCTAAGACGCCTTGGTCTAGTGGCCGGAAACACGACTGCTGATTATGGGGTCCTGGGTCCGATTTTCAGGTCAGGCAACGTGTTATTTATTTCTGTAAAATTATTCATAATAAACCCTAAGTATCCCTAAATATCGAAATTCGCTGGGGGGTCGAGAATAATCTATTGTATTCATGGTCCGCGTCGATGATACTCTTTCTATCTCTTTCTACACGTTGAATAAAAAAGGCCCCTGAAGCTTTGGTTTCCTAGACTAAGCGCACACCTCCAATTTTAATCGTCAATCTGCAAACAATAGAAATGTACTAGAGTCCGCGCAAAAAATTCTCTTGAGAATTCGCTTCAACAATTTTTGTGTTTGCGATTTTGTAACTAAGACAGACGGACAGCGAAGCCTTAGTAATAGGGTCCCATTGGAACCATCGGGTGCGGAACCCAAAAAAAAACCAGATAGGTACGGTGATTTCATTAACAACCCGGAGTCTGGATTCGTGCCCAGATAATGGTAGTTTTGCCAATTTCCGAGTTTATACTCTTTTAAATTTTATTTTGTATTTATTTATTTGCATAAAACATGGTATACAAAGGTGTTATATGAGTTAAGGATGAGATCATACATGTTTTGCATTTTTCATTAAAGCATGCAAAATTATTAACACAACTTATGTTCAAAGAATAATAAAAATTGTTCTCATTAAGGGCTAATTTTTAAGGTTCCGTACCCCAAGGGTAAAACGGGACCCTATTATTAAGACTCCACTGTCCGTCTGTCTGTCTGTCTGTCTGTCACCAGGCTGTATCTCATGAACCGTGATAGCTAGACAGTTGAAATTTTCACAGATGATGTATTTCTGTTGCCGCTATAACAACAAATAATAAAAATAAAATAAAGTTAAAGAGGTATAAAATAAACGTATTTTTCGGCGTTTTATGCCTTGTGGTACGGAACCCTTCGTGTACGAGTCCGACTCGCCTTTGGCCGGTTTTTCAATTAACTGATAACTTTATTCGAGAAATAATATTGTAATTTTGACAGTATTTCATACAAAAACTGTCAAACGTCAATTTCGAATAAAAGTTACCTGGCGACGGACAAATCAGGCCTTGGCCATTCAAAAAAGTGAATTTAGAACAGTCTGCTATTTAGTAATTCTGATTTTCTCTGTCTGTTACTGGTGAAATGTAGCTGTACGATACATCTCTGGCTACGCCATCGAGGAATATAGGCATACTTTAAAGGTATCGGTACCTTTATAACGCCCTTATACGGGTCGACCTTCACTTTCTCATAAGCAGGTCAAGGAGCTGGCCCTCAATAGAGAGAGCTGGAAGGTGCAACCACGAGAGCGTAGCACTTAAGCTTTTAAAGTGAGGCGAGTGAAAAATAGAAATGAAACTGTTCTGGAGGTGTGGGAAATGGAATCTTTATGTGTAATATCTGTGGAATTAATTGTTTCCAAACCCTTCAAAACCTTTACTTTAGTACAGACAGTGCCATCACATACAACGCCACATGCGAACAACGCGTCATACTGACGTCACGCAAAATCCTGCATCTCGCAAGCAGAGTTTACCGCGCAACTAGCATAGATACAACGGCCCGACATGAATCATCGGCCAGTTGCCCGCCAGACACGACACCCGTCTGGTCGGAGGATCCTCCCTTTTCTATGGAGGATGAGTGAACTTTACACCCTGTTCCTCTTACCTCTACACCTACATACATTTGAAGCTTTTAATAAACATTTCAACTAAACATTTTATTAAGCAAAAGTGAATTTCATACAACCAAAAAAAGTCCAATTATATTTAATCCAATTTGTCCGTACATTGGTTAAATTACGCGATGTTCATCATTATGTACGGTATACGTAATATAATGTGTCCCAGCGGACGGACGCCGCATTTAGAAGCCAATTAAGTATAATTAAAATATTGTGTGTTAATCTTGTAATGGAGAATTGTCCGAGGGTTTTTGGCTGTAGAGGTCATCCGGTTTCATTATGTTGTTTATTCATGCATTATTAAGGGGTAATAACCAATGGTTAAGGCGACTGCGAGGTCATAAGGTTGGTAGGTACAGTTGGACTATTGAACTATATCCTAAGCACAAGCTATAGTTATTTATATCTCGCCCTTGCTTTTCACGGTTCTTACGACTTTGCTTTTCACGGTTCCAAATATCGAGATTTTTGAAATATTAATCTTTATGTAAAATTCAAAGTCCAGACTGACTGATATATCAACGCAAAGCCTAAAGCGCTGGTCCTAGAGACATGAAATTTGGAGGTTGTGTTCTTTGTGAAGAGTAGGTATACACTAAGAAAGGGTTTTTTCGAAATACCACCCCTAAGAGAGTGAATGGGGGGAGGGTAAAATTTTTCGTGGACGAAGTCGCGGGCAGAAGCTGTATTATACACACTAACCTTCCGGAACAAAATTCTCTGAATATGAAATCCAGTAGTGTAGTTTAGAAGAACTTCTCATGGTCACCTAGGCAGACAGGAAAACATACCTTCATCCATACTATAACATTATAAATTCGATAGTAACTCTGTCTGTGTGTTACCTTTTCACGCCTAAACTACTGAACGGATTTCGATAAAATTTGGCAGAAAGATAGATTGCATCCCAGGGAAGGACATAGGATAGTTTTTATCGACATACCTTGCAAAGCCGCGGGCGGAAGCTAGTATTAATATGATAGAAATTGGAGAGATTATTATCGCCTGTGTTGTCCCACTACAGGGCAAAGGCCTCCCTTCCCTCTTTCCACTTTTCCCGGTTTACTGCGACTGTGGGCCAATCCTTTATGAAGGTCTCCAGT
This sequence comes from Gortyna flavago, assembly GCA_963669345.1. Lineage (NCBI taxonomy): Eukaryota > Metazoa > Arthropoda > Insecta > Lepidoptera > Noctuidae > Gortyna > Gortyna flavago. The sequence goes on along the minus strand of OY770147.1, from coordinate 1,436,094 downwards.
TGATTCCGTCATCATTCTTGATCTTTCTTTATTTTTGTAATAGTTAATCATTAGGTAGCTTAAAACGAGTATCTAAATATTACAAAAAATAATATAAAAAAATATTTCGTTGTGTGAACTAGCTTCGGTAGCCTCAGGTAGTCTTGTCCCATTACCAAAAGACTTCAGAGTCTGCAGAAGATTAGATTCCTCACCAACCATAAATAAAAAAGCCGATGAACCGCTGACAGCAGTTAATTGACTTCGTTTAAACAAATTGGATCAGGTAGACCGCCGATCGATTGGAAGATTGCTGTGTTGTTTTAGATTTTCTTCTGCTTTTAACAATAGCTTTTGTCTCGACCGCTTTACTAACGTTTCGTACCTACATTTAAGTAAGGAAACGGGTGAAAAATGTGCAATTGCTTCCCTATAAACTTTAATTTTACTAACGCGATTCATGGTATCTACGAGTATTTTGAGCAGTGGTAACGGCCCCGATACGAGTTCTGTCGTGGGTTTGAACCCAGCCAGGCGCTTTACACCATTGCTCTCAAAATGGAATAAAAACTGAGTGAGGAAACCGGTATGTCCTGGAACCATAAATTCGAAGACATGTGACATCTGCCAACCCGCATTGGGCCCGCGTGCTAGATTACGGCCCACTCCCCCTTGAAGAGAGGAGGTCTGTGTCCCAGCAGTGGGAACATTATTTTCTGGCTATGTGTCAATTTCATCCGAATATTCCCTGCTGTGATTCATTGAATTTTCTACATTTGTACAAAAATGTAATTTTTTGCAGAACATTGTCAATCTCATAATATTTCACTGTGTATTTTTGTGCTTTCAAATATTTTGTCTAAAGCAGTAGTCTTGTTCAAAATTTTCATTTCTTGCAGAAAATTGACAATCTCATATTATTTCACTGTGTATTTGATGGTAAACGATGCTACTATGGTACAAGCCTGCTCACGGGGTCGATTTTCGCCTAATAAGCTGAATCGCTACCCCATTTACACAGGTCGATAAAATCGCAGGTGAATAATGGCCGACCGTTTAACTGAGACGTTGCCAGAGGTAGCAGCGCGGTGCGGGAGGGGTCTGGTGACGTGATGCGAGAGCTCAGTGATTCGTCAAACTTGTGTCAAGTATCACCCCTCCCGCACCGCGCAGCTAGCTCAGGCAACGTCTCAGTTAAGCGGTCGGCTCATAGTTCATTTTGCACCAAATTGTCGAACTTCATGCGGCGGGCGATCGCCTACGACTGACTAGTCACCAGACGCATGCAACCTGTGGCCGTACGATAAAAGTCGAAACCTACTCAACTTTGGAACTTGCGATAGTCACCTGCGGCTTAGCTGGCCATTTAGGCAGTCGACTTTCGCCGTGCAGTCACCTGTGTAAAGCTCGCATGTTGTTAATACGTACTAACACCGCCGTTATAGATATGACGTGTCTATGGGTCAATTTATCTTTTTAATCTTTGTTTTCCTTTTTTTTTCTCACCTTTCTGATGTTTGTTTACCTAATATTTGTATTGTGTCTTTTGTTGCACTGAATAAACTTTTTATCTATCTATCTAACACTATTGGATAATTCTCACAAATTCCCGAGTCTTTAAGAAACAACAAAAACTAAATTGTAGCGGAATCTATTTATGAAACAAAACAATTTGATAGCAACATTATCTTACGAGTAATTCCACAGTTTTCCCACCTCATTCAAACTAATCCAATTTCTAGTGTTAATATAGTTACGCCGTGTACTTGGTGGCCAGTGCGCTCAGCAGTAAACTCAATAAATATTGCATAGCACGCCACGCTAATGTTAGCTTCTACTTTAAAACAGCGTAAGAACTGAACGCATTTGCACGAAACGCTGGCAAATTATTTCCATTCGCAGGCCTACCTAGGTAGGTAATAATAAAAACTATGTAAGTTAGGTAATTAGGGTTAGGTGTTAGGTTGGGGAAATTCAGTATTATCAATGGAGTGACTGCCATTTGAATCTAAAAATTTTATGGTGCAATACGGACTATCTACATATATCGTGAAAATCTTAACCAACAATTCGAAGACATGTGACATCTATCAACCTCACATTGGGCATGCGTGATAGATTACGTTATGACCCTTTCACAAGGAAGAGGCCTCTGAGTCCTTTCAATGAGAAAGTTTTAGGCCGATTGTGTACCTAAATTATACAGTTGGGCCAGTTCCGTTTTTTTTTCAATTTAAAAAAAGTTTATAGCAGAGTTTAAATTATTATATAAAAACCATGTAAGCCTTTGATGGCTTATACATGGCTAGTGAGTTCGGAAATAAATGACCTATATAGGTACTACAAGAAAAAAAAACAGTGAGCTTGTAAGTTTTACATTCGAGAATATTTTAAGCCTTTACATATTTTATTGTATAATATAACAATAGCACAATTAAAGATGGCAGTATGTGTTTCAAGCTAGAGTACATATTCATAGTTTGTAATTTGCAGAAAATGCTTTTTAGTACACATTACGTTTTTTAGGTCTTTACTTATTTTATAATATAATAATAAAATAAAGGATATTTTAAATCTTTACTTATTTTTTCTTACTTTTTTTTTCTTTATTTAATTTTTTTCGGGCTTCTCACTAGCGAAAGTGCAAGAGCAGGCTAACGGGGCTGTCATTCCTAAATTCCGCATAGTTCGATGACCGAAAAAAAACCAAGCTCCGATCAAGTCCCAACAGACTTCATAACTGTCACTGTAACCCTATTTATTTAGAAAGGGTTAAATTGACCCCGGGTAATAAATTCAGGCTAACTGCTAGGTAATCCCGATTTGCGAAGATTTATGTTTACTCTTGGGAAGATTGGCGAATCTGTACGCTTACGTTTTATGTTAGCCTGGTAGCTGGAGGTTATTATTGTTGTTTTTAATGGCAGATTAGGAACCTTTTCGGGTTCTGTAATCCATAAACGGTGCCAAACAAATATCTATTAATTAACTAAAGATGTTTGTTTGTCTCTCACAATAATAAATGATTTTGTTGTGGCATAGAATCTTCGTAAATAATCAAACCGACCTAGACAGTTTAAAAAAAAATAAAGTTAAAGGTCACTAAGCCCTATTCAATAGATTTGATTGGCTACTGTTATTTCGGTCAACTAATTATTACCACAGCCATAGATAATATAATACTACACAGCCACAGCTAAATTGTCAATCTTCAAGAGGCTTTTAAATGGAGTTCACTTGATACAAACTTTTAGCTACTAAGGGCTGATTTTAGCAAACTCAAAGATATATTTTATACGCGGAATAAAATTTACGTCTGACAGTTCTAGTATGGAAAAACTGTCAAAAATTCCAATACTATTCTCAAGATAAAACTTATTCCGGGTATAAAAGTTTGGTGCAATTCGCCATAAGAAACATGTTTGAATGTTCCGTACCTACCTACTCAAACTCAATTTTAATTAAACCATTTACAGGCACTTTTGAAATGTGAAGAAGTTGGTCTGGCAGAAAGATGGATCTTCCAAAGCTTAGTAGGTTCCCATGGAGAAGAACGGACAGAAACTCCGTGAACACTCATTTAAATCATTATTAAAAAGCTGAAGAGTTTGTTTGTTTGAACGCTCTAATCTCTGATTGCCTTTGATAGCCCAATTCTTGAGGAAGACCATTACGCTAGAACCTTTAAGAGCCGTAAAAATAGAAAAAGAGTCAGAATGGACGCTCAGCGGAAAAGAAGCGGACAGGCGATGCGATGCAACGGGGTGGGTCGAGGGAACAAGAAATTACACGCGGACGAAGTCGCGGGCAGAAGCAATCAAAATATATACATATACAGGGTGGCAGCAGGGATATCGATGCGCTAACTGAAACCATGATGAATTCAGCACATCATTCTAAACGCCTTAGCCACATGAGTAAATAACGTTTCTTTATTCATGTGTGTAAATTATTCGTCGGTTGCAAAAAAAAACTGCTGTCATAGAAAAGTGCCTAAATATACGCAGTCAAAATTTATGGAGCAACAATGTTTTAGGGTTCCGTACCCAAAGTGTAAAAACGGGACCCTATTACTAAGACTCCACTGTCCGTCTGTCCGCCTGTCACCAGGCTGTATCTCATGACCGTGATATCTAGACAGTTGAAATTTTTCAGAATATGTATTTCTGTTGCCGCTATAACAACAAATACTAAAAACAGAGCGCCCCTTACAACAAACGTGATTTTTTTGCTGTTATTTTATATGTAGTGTTTAATATTGTATGGTGGTACGGAACCCTTCGTGTGGGAGTCCAACTCGCACTTGGCCGGTATTTTTTAAATAACCGACAAAAACTTTGACGCAGAGTAGGTATTCAGAATCATGTACAAAATCCATGGTTGCACATCGATGTCCTTGTCATCCTGTATACTAGTTGGCTGGGCTGTTCGTTTTGCCAATTAGGCAAGCGGAAATTATAGTATAATCTGCATTCGCAATTTAATTGCCAAAATGTAAACAAATATGATTTAATGGAAAAATAACCTTAATGCCTACACAATAAAGTTTAGTTTACGCTACAACTTCAAACATTTTTCTAACTTTTTCAATAGTGCTAGTCATTGTGAAAACAACATATTCGCCATTGAAATAAAGTTGATATTTGTTTAACATTAATTTCAATAGATCTTAGATGCATTGCTTATGTAAAAAATCTGGCCATTAAATAGGCACATCTGATACATATTAATGAGCTGCAAACATGTGGATTGGTGCAGGTCGCGTGATCATGCATGCACGCACGCGATCACCGGTGCAGCGAATACATGTTACAGTTACAATTTACAACACGAAGGGGTGGGCGGGGCACCTACCGAACATAAGAAATGACATTATCCGGAAAAGAACCGGATTTACCGACTTAACTGCAGAGTAAGCAAACTGAAGTGGCAGTGGGCTGGCCATGTTTGTCGAAGGACCGATGGCCGGTGGAGCAGACTAGTCCTGAAGTGGAGACCGCGTATCGGCAAGCGTAACTTGTGACGCCTCCCATCTAGATGGACTGACGACCTTAAGAAAGTGGCTGAGACAGACTGGATGTGGAAGGCAGAGGACAGGGTGTTTTGGCGCAGCCTGTGTGAGGCCTATGTCCAGCAGTGGGCAGTCCACTGTATATAACCCTCGGAATCTATGAGGATTTCCACAAGTAAAGAAGATTCAGGCACAGTTGCTCTAGTACAGTCGTCGTAAGCCGGTGGTAATACTTTGTCCTTGAGCTGGCCTTGCTTAGTTCAGAGTTCCAATAGGATGAGAGGCCAGCGTTAAATGGTTTTGTACTACCTGATGTGAGTATATAAAACGCCTAAATGATACTGATGATGATAAACTATAGTCACACGTACAAAATAAATATTTTGTTTTCATTTGATGATAGCCTAATTATTGAGTAAGTCTTATAGGCTATGACCCCTCTGAGCAAAATACAAATATTTGAAAATTTCAAGTGTGAAAATTTTCAAATTCTTCATCATGGGTGTGTGATGAAAATTTTCGCAGTTTTGATTTTCATTTTGACCTCACTATCGGCCTTATCACCCTCTAAAACCATAAAAACGATAAGAATGATGGAAAACTTTAAAAATTTCCCATTTATTCCGGTCTGATCCCTGAAAACCCCTCCCCCCCCTTCACCCCCTCCTCGATCCCCATCTTGGCTTTTTATTTTGACACTTTCAGAGAAAGCCGCATAACGCTTTTTCGTTACCTACGTGACGATTTCTACCTGTTTACTCCATTACATTTCTATGACGCCTACCGTAGAACTTCATTCCAATAATACTGTTGCATAAATGGGTCTCTATGTCTGTACAAAGGACAAAGCCCGCCTGGGATCCTGACAGCTGCATCAAACGTACACTGCAGGCAGGCCACGACTATGATTTCCTCTAATGAGTGCCTTCATCAACTATTACTGCACGACTAGATAATGGTAGGTACTCCCTTTCTTTTCCTAAAATTGTTTGTCCGAAAATCATTATCCATAACATGTTTTCTATAAAATTCAGTAACCATAATGTTAAAAAATTCGGAATTTTGTTTTACATAATTATTATCTTTACGTCTAAAACTATTCTTTCATAATATCGAGTACTATAATAATTTAATTGAAAGTGTTGTATTATATAATGTGTATTATTCCGATGTTCATTTATAGGTAATAATAAAATTGTTAGTCGTAAAACATTTGCTAAAAATTAGGTTTTAGTGTCAGAAACGAATCGCTGTAAATCCGACTCCATGCAGTCTTGTCTGCCCTACCCCTAGAGTGCAATTTAGAATTGCGTATGCGCGTCAGGAAGAGGCGGCCCGCGGGCTGAGGAGCAGGAGGCTGTGAGCGAGCCACCACAGCTAAGGCTGGCCGGCGAACCCGGCCAGCAAGCCGAAGCTGCGGTGGTGAGCGCCGGAGACCCAAAGCGCCGGAGCCGTGACAGAAACCGTGGCTGCTGCATGCTTGCTTGCTTGTTGCATGCTACATGCACCGGATGCACATGCACGCCTGAGAGAAGGTAATAGCAAAAGCTTTATTGTAAAAAAAATTGTTTTAAAAATATATTAACAGACATTAAATAATTTGAATTTAGGAGTTATAACTTTTATTGAAAATGGTTTTTAGTTTTAGCCGGACCAACGTCTTAACCTCACGTTAAGACGTTGATCCGGCTGTCATTCGTGGATCTTTGACAGTCGTTACGGGTAGTCAGAAGCCCGAAGTTTGACAACCAGTCTTACCTTATCCGGTAACTGGGTTGTTGAGATAGGCAGTCGCTCCATATAAAATACTGGTATTAAATAAAATACCCGAATTTAGTTGGGAAAAGGCTAGGCAGATGATGCTGCAGCAGACAAATTGTTACCTTGTATGAGTGTTCGTTTTTGTCTGTGCTCTGTTTGTTTGTGAGTCTTGCTACTTGAATTCAACTAGTTTTATTTTACTGATTTATTATAGGTTATAATAGGCAGGCTTCAATATTATAAGCCTTATTTGAAGTTTTTATAATGGTTTGAGTGGCACAAACAAGCAGCCGGCCTACTCGAAAGTAAGTGGCTCCCGTCGCATCGCAATTTCAATAGGAAAAGGTGCGTTGAAATCCCATACACAAAGCTGCAATGTCTCATAAAGATGAGGTACAAAATAACGATTAATGAAAGTGTTATTTTGTACCTCATCTTTATGATTTAAATATTATTTTCTCTTTTAAATGGTTGTGTATGTATATAAATTGAGTCTTTCGTTTTTGTTTATGTTATTTTTTTACTGTTAAATAGGCCCACTCTTAACCCCGATCACGCCAGATGGAAAGCGATAGACGAGGTCTATGATTTTATGCCGTATATTTTATATGCCTGTAATTAGAGCAACGCTGGTTGCATTTAGAAATAGTTATAGTCCGGAATTACTTCCTCAGACATGCTCTTTCACAATAGTGGCTGCTTAGCATAAGCATAGCATGATCAGCCTATTTTGGTCCCATTGCTGGTACACGGGTCTTTTTAGTTCTAGGGCATGCCGGTTTCCTCAATATATTTTCCTTCACCGTTTTGAGAGCAGTGGTGACGAAATTATTTACACAAAGAAAGGCGCCTGCCTGGGTTCGTACCCACGACCTCGTAGTCGTAAGTCGGGGCCGTTACCACTGGGCAACCACTGCTCTGAAGTGTCTCCTTGATTTTACGAAATTTCAATCTGTTAGAGCATATTGTGCCTACCAGCCAGCATTATCAACGGTTCCTCCCCGTAATACCTTCAAAGTTTAAATTTTCAAGGTCAGGACGTACCCTGTGTATTGAATTATCTCGCGCCAGGTACCAAGCTACGTTGGTGCCAAATTGCATTAAAACTGAGACGGTAAAATTATCGAACAGTAGCGCGACCTTCACATAGTACATTGTTACCTTAAAGGGCTTTGAAGATCCGAGGAATTTTTTTTTTTCAAAATGTCGGCCGCTCAAGACACCTCTATATATCGATCAAAATGCGACAGATATAAAAATCTTCAATCACCTTTAAATAAATTATCTCTTACGTCTTTTTCTGAGCATTCATGACAAAGAGAACTACCAACGCTGACAAAAGTTGCGATTTGCTGAATAACCATCGCGCTAACCAGGATTGACATCCCCTTCACACTGACTTAAAACTTGTTATTTTTTTTATTGAAAATCGTCTGCGTTATATTATTTGTAAATACGTGAGTGAGCACCATGTATCTGTCGTATCATTAGTTTATCTGAATCTGTATCGTAATTTTATTCTAGATGCTGATTAATGTAAAACATTTTAAAAGAATAACGGTGGAGTTTCTTGCCCATTCTTCTCCATATGAAAACTACCTTTTGGAAGGGATATATAGAATCAATTATATTTTATTGTAAATTTTGACGTTCAAAAGTGCTTTTTATGTGCCTATTTGAAATAAATGCTTTGACTTTGACCCTATGTTTAGTTAGAAATGGAAGTTTACACGATTAAGCAATGAAAATAACCCCTAACTTTATTCTGCTTTCGCTCCATTACCCTTAATTTTACGTTACCCTTTTAAAGAAAAACATAAGGAAGGTCCCGGTTGAGGAGAAGTAAACCCACGACTATTCACGGGTCACTTGCCTTGAATAAATAATAAGACGTGCACGATCGATAGGACCACTTGAAGCGACGGAATTAGCTCCTTGCAGGAATGTTTTACTGGTACTTGATAGGATACGAAAGGATTGGTTTTGGGGCATATTGATGCTCCTATTAAATCTGCTGGTGGATTAGGGCGGGCCCAATATATTGGTAATTTAACATCTTTTATTTTTATTCAGTAGGTAATCTTGAAAAGAACATGATAAATGATAAATGATTTTTATTTTGTAAGTAGGTTTGCACAAACACTTTTTACACGTCAATCATATTTTTTATAAAACTAGATGAGGTCGGCGTTTCCTATCTGACTACTCTGAGAAGAAAGGCCGAAACAAACTCAGAGATCACAGTCATTTTTAAAGTCCAGACATAATCTTGGTCAGGTTGATATGAAGACCATGTAGATCGATGTCTGAGATGGTCTTTTGAGGAAAGAACCACACAGATTGAGAGGACCTGTCCAGTCAGTGCACGCATTTGTCAGAAATCGTCATCATGCTTTTCACAAATGATGTAAGTATTGCTAGTGTTCTTATCTAAAATCCCAGTGCATGTACATAAGCTTATCAGGAATCAAATTATAAAATAATCTGAGCTTTCTATCAGGGTCTAGGACATTTAAGAGAAAATAAATGGGTCTTCCCTATCGCATTAAAGATAAGTTTTCCTTTTTTAAGAGTCTCATAAAAACCACCGATCTTAGATCTCGTTCTCGGGATAAGGCGAAGATTCTAGTTATTCGTTGTCGGTCATCTTTACATTTCAAAGTGCAGATCAAACCAACAGATAAAATACAATGCAACATTACACATGAAACATTGTAGTGGCTCACAAAGTAATGTTATGACGCTGACTTTAAATCGAAATTAGGTTCAAATAGATACAGTGTAGTGAATAGTAGAATAAAGTGCTGTCTACACATTTCTAATTGACATTATTAAAAAAATGACCGCCCCCCCCTCATGGCGACGGGCCCTATTAGATAAGACTGAAACATAATTGCAGATGTGTGGGTGTACTAAAGGCCGCAAGGGCGGAGGAGTGTTGGTATGACGTTGGTCGCTTTCCCTATCCTCTGCGATCGAAAATTGGCAGGCGGCGGGGCCAATGACCTGCCCCGTCGCAGGGGGACCAAGGGTGCCCAGACACGGGGTCGTCTGGCGACCATGTGCTGGTTTGGTCCCTGGAGTGGTCACGGCGTGCCACGGCGTGATGGGGAGTACTCCCAAGAGGAGAGGGTCCGGTGACGGAAAGCCGCGGCGGGCTCACGGATGAGTGCTAACGCGTGCCCGTGTTCCCGGCGTAACCAGCAGAGGAGGACACCGTGGAGTTTTAGTGGGTTAGAGTCCCACATAACTGCACTATCTCCCCGTGGTAGTGCAGAAGGCATGAGAATTTCTCCACGTTAAAAAAAAGGTCCCCCAAGGGTGTAGGTTGAGGGGTGCACGTTGAAGAGCCTCCTCGTGGCGCATCCTGGGCAACGTCGGCCCCAATTGCCCACCAGGTTTGGGTGGACAAGTGGGGCGGGCGGCTAATCTTCAACAGGCGGGGAAAGGTCACGGTTCCAATCATCGATCATCCTTGATGGTCGGTGAAGGGAACCGGGCTACGGACGGACGGTCATGCGTCCACTCCTCCTCTGCTTACAGAGGAAGGTGAGTGGGCGTAGACCGTCACGAGGCGGTTCACGCCGCTAGACCCACTACAGAGTGGGTGGTGGAGGGTGTCCCATGCCCGCGCTGCGTCTGTCCGGCATCCGGCGGCAGCGTGGGGACGCCGGGGCGGCGGTTGGTTTTGCCCAGCCGTCGGCCACCCCGTAATCTTGAATTCAAGACCGGGGGTCCGGGCCACTGAGGCTCGGGCCGCGAGGTAGACAACCTCTATAAAAAATTACCCCAATCCCAAGGTCTAGCGTGCCGAGGGGATGAATGGCCGGAGGGAATCCGGCCGTTAGCGCAACAAAAGGGACCTCACCCTTCAAAAAAGAAACAAAATATGGACAACACAGACGGGAAAAAACTACCCCAGGTCGGTACCAGCTGCTCAGCAGCTGGAGAATCCGGCACGTTCCCTTCGGGAACGTCAAGCCCCCATTCGTATTCTGGGGGGGGCAACGAATGTGTTCCGATTGCCAATGGCAACAAGAGCCGAGGAGGCTCCTGTCCTTTAGAGGACCAAACTATGTCCGACCAGGACTCGCGCGGACGCTCCAAATTCTGGAGAAAACGTCCGCGCGAGGAAGACTCGGACGAAGCGGGGTCGATAGGTCGATCCGCGAGCGAGGAGAAGGAGTCGGCTGCCAAAGTGCCGACGGCGAGGAGGGGCCGAGGTCGTGCGGTGCAGCAGCACGACAGTGGGGCCAGGTTTAAGCGGCCCAGCACTCCGGGTCCCTCTGGTGGGAGCGACACGGAGGGGCATCGCTCGGAAGAGTCAGGTCGCAGGGCGGCCCTCTCGGAGTCGTCGGACGGTGAGTCGGACACCGCTGGTGGCTCCGAGCAGAGGAAGGCGAGGTTTGCGGAGGTTGTGGCTGCCGCAATTAAGAGTGTGGCCTTGAAGAGGCTGCAAACCTCTAAGGACAAGGCCATATCTGCAGCCACGGCCTCCATAATGGCGGCAGCGGGGGCGGCGAGCTACGTCGGTCATCCGGCCGGAGAAGTGGCCGAGGTGGGGGCGGAGGTCGCCCGCCTGACGGCCGCCATGGAGCTTCTCCGGGAGGAGAACGGGAGGCTCCGGGCGGACCTAGCCGGCCTGAAGGGCGCCGGCAGCGCGCAGGCAAGGGAGCCGTGCCGGTCCGCCCCGGTGGAGAACCAGGTCCTGGACCTGGTTCGACAGGAGTTGGCGTCCTTCCAGGCGCGGTTTTCCGTCCTGGAGGGTATCGTCTTGCGCCCTCCCCTTGCGGCCAGGACGGCCCCGGGACCAAAGGCGGCCTCGTATGCGGCCGCTGCGGCAGCAGCCGCCCCTAAACCCGGGCCGTCTGGTCGGGCTCAGGCGCCGGCCAAGGTGGCGTCGGTCGGCGGAGCCCCGGCGGCGACAAAACCGGCGGCGGCGGCGGCTAGCCGAGCCCCGGCGAAGGCGGCAAAACCGGCTCCGGCTGGCGGAGCCCCAGCGGAGCCAAAGCCTGCCGGCAAAAAGGGCCGTACGGCAAGGAAGGTGGAGGGCCCTGATCCTGCGCCCCGCCTCCAAAAACCTCCCACTTCTCCCACGACCGACGCCGAGTGGCAGGTGGTCGGGGAGAAAAGAAAGGCGGCCAAGGCGGCCAGGAAAAAGGCACAAAGGCGGCGCCGCAAAGAGCGAGCCGTCGCAGCTATGCTTCGTGCCCCAAAGACCGCGGCTGTGGTAATTACACTGCAGCCGGACGCGGTCAAGAGGGGTGTGACGTACTGCGACGTGCTCACAAAAGCGAGAGGGACGGTCGACCTCCAAGCGCTGGGGATCACCGGGGGCCTCCGGCATAGGGTGACCGCCACTGGCGCCCGTATGCTGGAGATCCCCGGCTCGACGAGTGGCCCCTCCGCAGACGCTCTAGCTGAAAAGCTAAGGGCGTCCCTTAATGCGGAGGAGGTGCGTGTCTCCAGGCCCATGAAGTGTGCAGATATGCGCATTATGGGCCTGGACGACTCCGTCACGGAAGGGGAGGTGGTAGCCGCCGTCGTCAGGACGGGAGGGTGTCTGGCCGACCAGGTTAAGGCGGGCACCTTACGTCCTGACGTTTCGGGTATGCGAACCGTAACGGTAAGCTGCCCCGTGACGGCGGCCAAAACCATTGTGGAGGGCCGAAGACTTCTGGTGGGCTGGGTGTCAGCGCAGGTAAAACTGCTGGAGCCCAGACCTCTGAGGTGCTTCCGATGCCACGTGGGGCACCACGTTGGCGTCCAGTGCACCTCGGAGGACCGCAGCACCCTGTGTTTTCGCTGCGGACAGCCCGGTCATAAGGCCGGCTCGTGCAGTGCCGCGCTGCACTGTGTTGCATGTGCGGCTGCTGGCAAGCCGGCTGATCACCGGGCTGGGAGCAAGTCCTGCGCTCCACCCGCCGGAACCAGAAAGAAGGGCAGGCCCTCCGCCGCCGCCACCGTCGCCGCCGCCACCGTCGCCGCCGCCACCGTCGCCGCCGCCACCGTCGCCGCTGCCACTGGCGCCGCTGCCTCTCAAGAGGCCCGGGAGGGGATTGTAATGGAGGAGTAACGGCTCCATTACGTCTCCTCCAGGCGAACATCAACCACTGCGCCTGCGCTCAGGACCTGTTGCTCCAGAGCGTGGCGCAGTGGTCGATCAACATCGCCGTGGTCGCTGAGCCGTACTTTGTCCCGCCCAGGGATGACTGGGTGGAGGACCTGAGCGGCTCAGTGGCCATAATTTCGTCGGCCGCCGCCGGTACCCCGTCCCTCGAAGGTGTCACGAAGGGACAGGGGTGCGTAGCAGCACGGTTCGGTGAGATAGTAGTAGTGGGAGTGTACTTCTCTCCGAGCCGAACTCTCGCCGAGTTCCACAACTCTCTAACAGAGTTGACTGTCGTCGTCCGAAACCAGTCCTTCCCCGTGTTAGTGCTCGGGGACTTCAACGCCAAAAATTTGGCCTGGGGTTCCCGTTACACGGACATGCGGGGAAGGATGGTGGAGGACTGGGCTCTGGAAACAGGCCTGGTCGTCCTAAATCGGGGTTCTGTTCCTACTTGTGTGCGGATGCGGGGGGAGTCCGTGGTGGACATTTCGTTCGCCAGCCCCGCTCTGTCACAGCAGGTCATTGACTGGCGCGTCATGGAGGAGGTGGAGACCTATTCCGACCACCGGTATATCCGGTTCGACGTCTCCGCCCAGACCTCCAGCGCGCCGGTCCAACAGGCCCCGAGTGGTCCGCGGTGGGCGCTGAAGCAGCTGGACCGGGAGCTTCTCCTGGAAGCCTCAATCGTGCAGGCCTGGGTGTCATCACCAGACAGGCCTGCCGATATTGACAACGAGGCTGAGTGGTTCCGGGAGGCCATGTCCGAGATCTGTGACGTGGCAATGCCCCGAGTCCGGCCAGGATGCGCCCGACGTCAGGTGTACTGGTGGTCGCAGGAGGTAGAGGCGCTACGCAAGGCGTGCGTTGACACGCGACACCGGTACACCAGGCACCGCAGGCTCCGCATTCGCCCTCCGGATGCGGAAGCCACGGAGGCGGAGCTGTACGAGGGGTACAGAGCGGCGAAGACCGCCCTCCAAGAGGCTGTTCAGCGGGCCAAGAATTTGGCCCGCGAGGAGATGGTGGAGACTCTGAACAGAGATCCGTGGGGGCGCCCTTATAAAATGGTGCGGAATAAACTCCGCACCTGGGCCCCCCCGCTGACGCAGAGTCTCCGCCCCCAGCTGGTGGAGGAGGTGGTGAGCGCTCTGTTCCCTTCACGGGCGGAGCATACTCCCCCGCCCATGGCTCCGCCAATTGCGGTGTCCGAAGCGGACCACGCGGACGACGACGACATCCCTGAAGTGACCGGGGTAGATCTGAGAGTGGCGGTAGGCAGGCTGAAGGCCAAAAATACCGCCCCAGGGCCCGACGGCTTGCCGGGTAAAGCCTGGGCCCTGGCCTCGACGGCTCTCGGACCCCGACTGGAGGCGCTCTTAAGCGCATGTATGGAGAGGGGCCAGTTTCCACTCCGTTGGAAGACGGGGAAGCTGGTCCTCATTCGGAAGCCAGGGCGCCCTGCGGACTCTCCGTCCGCATTCCGGCCCATCGTGCTGCTCGACGAGGTGGGCAAGCTCTTTGAAAGAGTGATTGCGGGCCGCCTCGTCGGGCACCTGGTGAGGACGGGGCCGGATCTTGCGGATAGCCAGTTTGGCTTCCGCAAGGGGCGCTCTACGGTGGACGCCATCATGCGCGTGAGAGCCCTCACGACGGGGGACGCGGTGTCTCGGGGTGGGGTGGTCGTGGCGGTGTCTTTAGACATCGCTAACGCGTTTAACACCCTGCCCTGGAGCTGCATTAGGGAGGCACTCCGGTATCACCGAGTGCCGACCTACCTCCGTCGAGTAGTCGGGGCGTATTTGACGGACAGAGCCGTCATCTACCCCGGTCGCGATGGGGAATGGAACCGGCGAGAGATGTCGTGCGGTGTCCCGCAGGGATCGGTCTTGGGGCCGCTCCTGTGGGACATCGGTTACGACTGGGTGCTGCGGGCAGACCTCCCTGATGGCGTCAGCGTAGTTTGCTACGCTGACGACACGCTGGTCCTGGCGCAGGGGAGGTCGCATCAGGCGGCGGCCGACGTAATGACACGCGGGGTTGCGATAGTCGTGGAGAGGATCCGGCAGTTGGGTCTCGAGGTGGCTCTGCACAAGTCCGAAGCCATGACATTTCATGGGCTTCGGAACGGGCCACCATCGGGATCCCAACTTACGGTAGGAGGGGTTCACATCGGCGTCGAGACGACGATGAAATACCTGGGTCTCGTCCTCGACAGCCGGTGGAACTTCGTGGAGCACTTCCGACGTTTGGCCCCCAAACTGGAACGGGCTGGGGCCGCTTTCAAGCGGCTCCTGCCCAACCTGAGGGGGCCAAACGCCTCCTGCCGGAGGCTTTACGCGGGGGTCGTGCGGTCCATGGCCGTGTATGGCGCCCCGGTGTGGGCGCGTTCACTGCGGCTTCGAGCCGCCCACTACTTGAACGCGCCCCAAAAGGTGGTAGCCATACGGCTGATACGGGGGTACCGCACGATCTCGCGCGAGGCGGCAAGCCTCCTTGCCGGACTGCCGCCATGGGATCTGGAGGCGATAGTCCTCGCGCGCCTCTTTGAGTGGCGCGCGGAGGCACTACGCCGGGGGGAAAACCCGCTTCCGCGGCAAATTGCTGCGGAGCGGACGGACCTCCGGCGCGATCTCATGGCGGCATGGAAAGCGCGACTGTCGCAACCCAGCGCAGGGCACGCCGCGATAGCGGCGGTAAGGCCCCTCTTTGAGGAGTGGCTAGAGAGGCGTCACGGCGCCCTCACCTACCGCCTGACGCAGGTCCTCACCGGACACGGATGTTTCGGGAGGTTCCTGCACATAATCAGGCGGGAGGAAACGCCCGGGTGTCACCACTGCGAGGATCGCCCAGAGGACACGGTGGTGCACACGGTGGAGGTCTGTCCCGCTTGGGCAGAGCACCGCCGTGTCCTCGTAGAGGCGATCGGCAGCGGCGGCGACCTCTCGCGCCCGGCCCTGGTCCAAGCCATGGTCCGGGGCGAGAGGGAGTGGGAGGCAGTCACCTCCTTCTGCGAAGCAGTCATGCTAGCGAAGGAGGTGGCGGGATGGGAGAGGGAGAGAGCCGAGAGGGCCGCCCGTCCCAGCCGCCGCGGTAGACGCTCCGGGCGTCGGGAGCCGCGTGACGACTCCCGGCCACCGTAGGCGCGGGCCTGCGGACGGCGAGTAATGGGTAGCTCGCCGTCCGATCAGGACCAGGCCCGTGCCGGACGGCGCGTATGTGTTCCACGCGCGCCTCAAAGAGATGTCAGCAGACATGGAGGGGCCCGTTAGGGCCGAAGCCTGCCGGGGCAGCGGGATTGTCCGAAAGGGTTACCGCTGCCCCGGAACATAAAGGGCTAAGGAAGGAACACGGATGGGTTTTAGTCAGTAAGAGTCTGACACTCCCTTCCGCTCCACCCAGAGCGGGAGGGGTCATTGGATGATTTCCCATCCTTAAAAAAAAAAAAAAAAAAAAAAAAAAAAAAGGGTGTAGGTTGAGGTGCATACATGATGAATTAGAAATACTGAGACCGAAAAATTGTCATAATAGCTCATGTTTCATTGTGGACTAAAAAGCATACTACACAAGAAAGCACACACATAAAGTATTATGAACACACAAGCCAGCCACCGCCAATCCACTATAATTACAATGGTCATGAAAGAGAATCCACGCAATCACTCTCTGTGGCTCGCTGGAAGCTCGTTAAACTGTCTTAAAAGCCACTCACAAAGGAAATGGGAGAGAACGGAATGGCCGTTAATTTGACATTACAGTGTTCCTTGACAAGGTCATGTAGAAGACCTTGCTTGTCTGGTGGAAGACGAGTTTCAGGACACCGAAGGATATTTTCATGGATTTTTAAGAGAAGTCACATCACTGTAAGCATTCACATCACTTCATTTTTAGGGTTTGTACCCAAAGGGTGCCAAAAGGACATAAGATAAAATTTAGTTTAGTCCAGTCAAATTAATCAGCCCCTGACGTAAATTGACGTAATTCGTCTAAACTTGTATGGAGTAGTATCAGACGCTGATTAATTTGACAGCACTAAATAAAAATTTATCTTCTGTCCTTTTCTTAATGAAATAGAAAGAAAAAGATGCACTGAACTTAAATTTTGTTTAGTTTGTGAACAAGGGAATCGGCACCATTGTGTTACAAACGAAAAAAAATAATTTAAAACGACGGTTAAAAACACACGATGTATTTGCAGCAGAAGTCGCGGAGTTTTCACCTGAGTTACATGTTACATGCTGAAAACGTGGCCTATTTTATATATTACACATAAATTATTTATTCCATATATTATATTACACAAACATTCGATATGTTTTCGGGTCGAATCGAGTCTTCTAAATGCTGTTCACAAACCCTTCAACCGAAACTTTTTACAGTTTTCTTTAAATCAAATAGACAACAATTATTCCTTAAACGGCCAATTGTGGTCGGAGACTAGGCTAGGAAAATGTATATTTTCGACGCGGAACCCTGTCGAATGGTTGTGAATAGCTATGCAGATGTCATCCATACAGTGTATGGAAGTCGACATGGATAAATCCACCATATCTATGACATCCGGGAAGTTGGGATCGAAGGTCCCATCCGGATCGAAGGTCCGATAAACTAGCTCCCACTAGTGATGATGTAACATATAAGTACATCCGGCACACCCTCTGGACCGTCTGACTGAAGCTACCATCTTGATGATAGTTTTATTACGGCATAAGTCTTGTGTCCGACCTGATTTCAAATCGGCAAAAATGACGCACTTCCAAACAAACTCACAAAACAGGGGATGAATTTTCAAAAATCATTTTTTAGTGCTCATCTTCTTTGTCTAAGGAACTCTTGATACCCAGCGGCTTAGGCTGTGCGTTGTCTGTCAGTGAGTGAATGAATGAATGAATTTAAGGAGATTACACGACCTAAACGCAAAAAACGCAAGTTTAAGAAGCAATAAAAGTATATGACCGACTACGGTAAACAAAATCAGAAAAATAGATGATATTCTTCAGGATTTAGGCTAGGTAGATAGTGTATTGAAAACATAATACAACTAATTTGATACATTAGAAAAAAATCATAAAGATACCTCTAAAACTTTTTTTTTACAATAAAAACCATACTAACTATATACATACTGCAGTATTAACAAATCCTGCATGGTAATTTTGGCTTTAATCCTCCTTCTAAACTCATATTCAACCTTTTTTTGAACCATAGTCTGTCCAGAAATTTCCATCTGAAATCTTTCAAATTACGAATCGTATTTACGTCAGATGGCATTTTTCACGGTAGGCATGGTGACTTTGAAAATAGCCTTGTCACGAGGAACATGTTTTTTGTGGAATATTAACGCCGAAGTTTGACTGTGAATTTGAGTTGGTTGAATTAATTTAATTGCTGTCGCAATTGGTTTTACTCCTCCGTACCTCGTTATCTATAAATTTAAAAAAAAAATTGTGAACATATTTTTCTTCATTTTTGGTATGTATCATTCTATTCTATTTCTTGGTTACAAGTGATTCTGCTTGCTCCACCGGTACTTATTCCTAAATTTTACTTCAGGATAAGGCCCGAATTATGGGCAAGCCGATTTGATCGATTTTTCACTCTACCCTGACTCTCGAGACGAAGTATAAGCTGTTCGCCAGAAGAGCGCCCGCAGTTAGCTGTTGCAGATCTACTTGCTGTTGAGGATCTGCTACCTGATTATTGTTCTGCTCTATTAATCTACGAGGATCCCGAGAACGGACACGAAGACCCCTTTTTTGGGAACAGATACCTTTTTTAGTCTATTCTCATAGTAGATTGTCTAGATATATTTTCCTATCAAAATTGCGTGAATTTTTATCATTCAAATACGGCGGGTGTGCTATTTTAACTTTTTTTCCCTTGGACCGCACAAATTTTAAATCTATCTAATATTTTCTTGATTGCAATCACGTCAATGTAACAAAATTCTCACTTTATTTTTGTCTTTACAAAACCCAAAACCTTAAGTATTTCTATTTCATTCTTATTCGTATTTATAACCAACGTCACAAGGTATCTTAAAGTAATCTTTTTTCTTAATTTTTTTATACTGAATTATTGTATTTGGAATTTTTTATTTTTACAACAAAATTATACGTAATGGTAGTGAAATTGTGAAGTCACCGCGTTTTATTTCGCTACAAATGGCGCCCGAAGTAAAAGTAAGTACTTTTATTGATTCTAATTACTAAATTAACCTTTTTTTTTGCTGTCGTGAGGGTGATTGCTCCTTCCGAGCAAATTTTAATCTTTCATTTCTGTTTTTACGATTTCAGGTGCAGGAATAGTGGAATTTATTCTTATTCTGTCAAACAAGATCGTTGCTATGGTTACCATGGATATGCTGTGATTGACAACTTCTGTTAACCCTTCCTTTGCTGATGGTGTTCTTTACTTTAATGTGCTGTGTTGTGATGCAATATTATCAATAACTTTGTAGAACCATAAAACATATAAAAACGCTTTTATTTTTTCCCTTTAAATACATGTTTATCCTGGGTTTTATTCCGTTCCTTAGATAGAAGTATTTAGTATCCTGTAGTGTGTGTTTGGTGTGTGAATGTTTTAGGCTTCGTGGCTAAGGTAAGCGTTCTATGCACGGTTGACTGCTTGATTCTATTGTTCTTTTTTGATTCTAGCCCAGCTGTACTTATTTGTTTTGGTGCTGTTGGTTTCCTAGGTTCTATTTGTTTTCTCCGTGAATTCTTAGCGCAGCCGTTCCTGTGAAGTCACGTCGTCGTACCATTCCTCCATCAGCCATATTACTCGATATCTATATAGTTACTGCGTGGAATCTTCCCTGTATATTTTTTGTTTTATCTTTACTGTGGCATTTGAAGGTTAGATATTTTTTTGGGGGGTTGCCTGTTGTTTCTGAAGTTAATCACATATTAACTAATTTGCTTATATTTAATTTCTTTTGTTCTTTTTGCATATTACCATGGCTGAACAAGGTTTTCCAATTTGCGAGACGCCTCGACTTATGAGTCCCATTATCTCTAGACCTCCCCCTATACCTCCTAGGCCATCTTGTTCCTCTTCTCCATCGGTGGTTCTTTCTCCGAAAAGATCCGAAGATGGACACCAATTGCTTAAAAAACAATTCTCTCTTTCGAAGTGGAGGCTTAGTTATTCTGGTGATTCATGTGTTCGTGAATTTTTCACATGTCTTGAAGAACATAAGGAAGCTGATGATATATCTGATAGTTACCTCTTAAAACGTTTCCATGAAGTTCTAACTGGAATTGCTTTACAATATTATAGGTCAATTCGTCGACCGGACTTGACCTACCTCGAAGTTAAGCAGGCTTTTTTAAGTACATTTAGTTCTTTTGACTTTGAATTCAAAACAGAACAAGAAGTCAGAAATTGTAAACAAAAACCGGACCAATCAGTTAGAGAATTTGTAATTCACGTCACTTATTTGAACCAAACGCTTAAAAAACCCATTGAAGAATCTAATCTGTTGGATATTGTAACCCATAATATGCATCATAGATATTTCCCGTGCTTGTCTATCCATAGATTTACCGACTTCAACTCATTAATCGAGACTGTAACACATTTTGAGAGTTATTTACAGAAATCAGTAAAAACAGTTTCGTGTTTAAAAACATCAACCCAACAAAGCCCAGTTCATAACCAGACCCAACAAAGCACTAGTCATCACGGAATCCAACTTTGTTCAAATTGCGAACAAACTCAACAATGTTGGAAATGTAACAAAACCGGACATTTCTATCGTTTTTGCCCAGATTTCCCTGGTATTTTGTGTTATAAATGCCGAACTCCTGGCTTTATAACCCGTGATTGCCCTAAGTGTAATCCAAAAAATGTATAACTTGCCGGCGGCACGACTCTCTCCGTACAGTGTCACCGGTGGTTAAATCTAATTCTTCAGATAATCGACCTTTTATTGAAATATTATTACATGATCGTTTAGTTAAGGCTCTTCTTGATTCAGGAGCTCAAATGTCTCTTATCAGTGATAGTTTGATTCGGGATTTTAGAGTCCCATTGAAGTCAAACAATTCACATTCTCGTGTTATTTCTGCTGATAACTCGCCTATTGATATTCTAGGTACTGTTTATCTTCCGGTTAAGTTCAATGGAACGACCTTTGACCACGAGTTTTTAGTAGCTCGTCGTATGTCTTCTTCAGTTATTTTAGGGATTGAATTTTGGAACAAGTTTGGTTTAACATCAGTTTTTAGTAGGGCTTTCGATAAAAATATTAAAGGTAACATGTACCTTTCTTCTGTGAAACATTCTCTTTCTCAACCTTCCTGTGTTGATGAGGTTCGTTACGTACATCCTCGCAATGTGCTAACACTTGAGCAAGAGCAAGGTTTACAATTGGTGATCGACGAGTTTGAGGAAATCTCGTCAGACAAGATTGGTCTTGGTAGGACTACTTGGCTTTCACACAAAATTGTTACAACTGGTCAGCCTATTAGACAGAGGTTTTACCCTCTCTCTCCTGTTAAATTAAAGATTCTCAACGAAGAGATAGATAAGATGTTGGAGGTCGGAGTGATTCGTCCTTCTCGTTCTCCGTGGGCTAGTCCTGTGGTAATGGTAACCAAGAAAGATGGTTCTGTCCGCTTCTGCGTTGATAGCAGGAAATTGAACAGCGTTACCATCAGGGATTCTTATCCTCTCCCTCGCATACAGGACATACTTGATAATCTTCGTGGTGCTAGGTACATTAGTTCGCTCGATTTTAGGAGTGCTTTTTGGCAAATCCCTCTTGCTGATAAGGAGAGTTGTGAGAAGACCGCTTTCATAGTTCCTCAAAGAGGTCTATTTGAATTTGTTAGGATGCCATTCGGACTCACAAATGCAGCTTCAGAAATGCAACGTCTTACTGATATGATTGTTAATTTCGAATTTACCTCTACTAGTGACGACTGTGTCTTTGGATACGTTGACGATTTAATTTTAATTTCTAAAGACTTTAATAGTCATCTAGCACTTCTCAGGAAAGTACGAAACCGTCTCAAAGAAGCAGGTTTGTCAATTAACCTAAAAAAATGTGAGTTCTGTAAGAGTGAATTAAAGTATTTAGGTTACATTGTAAACGAAAAGGGTCTACAGACCGATTCTAGTAAACTTGAAGCTATTAGGGATTATCCCACTCCTACTACCGAAATCTCTCCGTGGTTTCATCGGTATGTGTTCCTATTATAGACGTTTCGTTGAAGGTTTTTCTTCTATAATCGCTCCCCTTACTTCTCTTATAGGAAAAAGGAAGGGTCGTGATCCTATTAGTTGGGACGATGACGCTGAGCATGCTTTTTTCAAACTAAAAGAAGCGCTAATGAACACACCTGTGATGGCTTGTCCTGATTTTTCTAAGCCATTCATTTTACAATGTGATGCTTCAGCTGTAGGTCTTGGTTCGGTACTTTCACAAAAGATTGATGATATTGAGCATCCTATTGCGTATTACTCTCGGCTTTTTTCCAAAGCAGAACGCAATTATAGTACCACAGAACGTGAACTTTTAGCTGTTCTCGACTCTATAAAACATTTCCGTTGTTATTTAGATGGAATTAAGTTTACTGTTATAACAGATCATATGGCTTTAAAATGGCTGCTTACTTTAGATAATCCCTCTGGTCGTTTAGCTAGATGGGCTACTGTTATTTCTCAATACACCTTTGACATCGTTCACCGCAAAGGTTCGCAACATGTCGTTCCTGATGCACTCTCTAGGATTTATGCAAGTCCTATTTCTTTTGATCAAGGTCCTGAGCATACCACTGATAGATGGTATAAAAAGGTTTATTTAGGAGCACGCGATTCACCCCAAATGTTTCCTGCTTACGCCATTCAGGACGGCGTTCTTTTAAGACGCATGCCTGTCACCAATCCCTTAACTTCAGATCCGTGGCGTGTAGTATTACCAGTAGAAAAGGTACCACTCGCTATATGGGAGGTACACAATAGCTTCCCATCTATACATCCTGGCGTTACTAAGTCATACCTTAAGTTAAAAGAGACCTTCTACTGGCCAAACATGTTTCGTGACGTTGCCGAGACTTTGAGGCAATGCGAGGTTTGTAAGGCTTACAAAATAGCAAACACTCAACCTCGTGGCCAGATGTGCCATCCGAAGGATGTTTCCATGCCGTTACAGTCAATTTCTATCGATCTCATTGGTCCTTTGCCCGTTGCTTACTATGGTTATAAATATATTTTATCTATGGTAGACGTTTTTTCAAAATACGTTTGGCTTATTCCTCTTAAGAAAGTTAACGCTTCTTCTATTATTAAAGCTTTAGAGTCAGAAATATTTTTTAATTTTGGAGTTCCTCGAAGTATTCTTTGCGATAACGCCACTGTCTTTCGCAGTAATCAGTTTTTAAATTTTCTAAGATCATTTCACATCGAGTCACCGACCTATACTCCTTATTATACGCCTCAGGCAAATACTGTCGAACGTTATAATCAAAGCGTGGTTACTTGTTTAGGTATCTTGGTTGGTGAGAATCAAAGAAATTGGTCTAGAATGTTGCATAAAGTTAAACTCTATCTCAACTCATGCATTAATTTAGCTACAGGTTTCTCACCAAACTTCCTGATGTTTGGAAGAGAAGTTCTCATGGTACCCACTCGTACTAATAGTCAGACTCAAGGTGTAAATTTAGCCGAAAGTCGGGCTCAGTACGCATCGAACTTATCATGCTTATCAGAGGTTTATGCGAAAGTCGCTGATAATCTTTCAATGGCCTTCCTCCGTAATTCACGAGCTTACAATACGCATCGTTCAGCCATCACGCTGAATGTTGGTGATACTGTATGGAGAAAGAATTTTTCTAGATCGTCTGGAGATGATTATTTTTCTGGAAAGCTAGCTCCTCGTTTTATAAAATGTCGTGTGACTAGGGTTATTTCTAGGACCACATATGAACTTCATGATTTCGATTCTTCCCATTCTGGAAGATATCACATTAAAGATATTCTTAAATAATTCCCTTGTAATTTCTAATCTAGTATTCCTATTATCTTTTTTCGGTTCGGAATGTTATTTTTACATTTAGTTTAAACCCTTTTAAATTTAAATTCCCTTAATAAATAAATAAGCTTATTCATAATTATTAACAGCGACATCTAGTTGTTCCTACTTGAAACAATTTGCTAACAACCTTGTCAATTTTTGTAGTTCAGGCTTTCGCCCGCTTATGTCATTAAGTCTGTTATAACCAAAATAACATAATGACAGCTCTTAGTGTTGGGAAACCGTCGTATCGATAATTTTGTTTAGTGTTGAGACATTGTCGATTTACTTTTATCGATAAATCAATATGAGGCTTTATTTTTTTTCTTATTTCAGCATAATACTTATCGTTTATCGAATATCCTCCTTTCTTTTGTATGAAATAAGCTTAAGTTTCTTATTTCATTCAAGTTCCTTGACTTAAGTCCTTTGTTTGGCTTAAGTCCTTTGATTATCTTATGTCGTCTCTTTTATTATCTTAAGTCCTCTCTTTTATTATCTTATGTCGTTTCTTTCTTCAACTTACTTTTATTGTTACTTTTGCTTTTGGGGATCCTCTCTTTTTTACTTAGCGTTGGTAGTTAGCGCTGATAACGTTTAGATGGGAATGCGCTTTCTCATTTATTCTGTATCCGTAGCACTACGATGTCGTTTAGTTAGGTTTATTTATTTATTTTTCTTATTTTTGTCCAACTGTTTAGTCTAGGTTAGGTCTATTGCTATTAGGGTTCTTATGCCTCAGAATATTTTTTTTTCTTTTCCTTACTTTTCTTTTCTCTGTCTCACATATTTTTTTTGGAAAGGGGGTACTGCAGTATTAACAAATCCTGCATGGTAATTTTGGCTTTAATCCTCCTTCTAAACTCATATTCAACCTTTTTTTGAACCATAGTCTGTCCAGAAATTTCCATCTGAAATCTTTCAAATTACGAATCGTATTTACGTCAGATGGCATTTTTCACGGTAGGCATGGTGACTTTGAAAATAGCCTTGTCACGAGGAACATGTTTTTTGTGGAATATTAACGCCGAAGTTTGACTGTGAATTTGAGTTGGTTGAATTAATTTAATTGCTGTCGCAATTGGTTTTACTCCTCCGTACCTCGTTATCTATAAATTTAAAAAAAAAATTGTGAACATATTTTTCTTCATTTTTGGTATGTATCATTCTATTCTATTTCTTGGTTACAAGTGATTCTGCTTGCTCCACCGGTACTTATTCCTAAATTTTACTTCAGGATAAGGCCCGAATTATGGGCAAGCCGATTTGATCGATTTTTCACTCTACCCTGACTCTCGAGACGAAGTATAAGCTGTTCGCCAGAAGAGCGCCCGCAGTTAGCTGTTGCAGATCTACTTGCTGTTGAGGATCTGCTACCTGATTATTGTTCTGCTCTATTAATCTACGAGGATCCCGAGAACGGACACGAAGACCCCTTTTTTGGGAACAGATACCTTTTTTAGTCTATTCTCATAGTAGATTGTCTAGATATATTTTCCTATCAAAATTGCGTGAATTTTTATCATTCAAATACGGCGGGTGTGCTATTTTAACTTTTTTTCCCTTGGACCGCACAAATTTTAAATCTATCTAATATTTTCTTGATTGCAATCACGTCAATGTAACAAAATTCTCACTTTATTTTTGTCTTTACAAAACCCAAAACCTTAAGTATTTCTATTTCATTCTTATTCGTATTTATAACCAACGTCACAAGGTATCTTAAAGTAATCTTTTTTCTTAATTTTTTTATACTGAATTATTGTATTTGGAATTTTTTATTTTTACAACAAAATTATACGTAATGGTAGTGAAATTGTGAAGTCACCGCGTTTTATTTCGCTACAATACCTACAATCATTCTGATTTTTTGTCAGATTATTCTACAAGCAACATACTACAGCACTAGTATTTAATTTTTTTAGTCCAAACAATAGATTTTTGTAAATATTGCTTCATATTTTGCAATAAATTACCAGCGTTGTGTCATCGAGCTTCTCTTTCTTTTCTCTGCATTCTGACAGTGAGCCACTGCCTATCTGACTTTCAGAACCCAGTTACTGGCTAATATGATACCGATGGTAAGAATGTTGTCAGACTTTCGGGCTTTCATTTCGGCCACAGTAACAGTAATTGTACGTTATGTTTTACACATATACATAATTAGTAACTTTAAGTAGTTCATCAACATCGATCTTTCTATCAATATCCATCACATAAGGTACCTCATGATAAAACCTACATTGAAAGTTAGATAAATGATAAATAAGTAACAGTTTTATTTTGCAATTTTGCCAAATTGTAAATTCAACTCTGTAACATTATCTTACAATCCAATCTCGAATAAAATCCATATCTTTACAAGCTTTCCAATTTTACAACCAATATTGCGATTGAATCGAATACTGACCACGTAGGTACTAGGCAGTCATGAATTCGAGGTGTTTGCAAAATATAGTCTCTATTAAGCAAGATATGGGTGGAAATGTTGAACATTCCATATCCGTTCGCTCGCAGACGGAAATCATTTTGCGTTGGAAGGGAGAATCCAATTGACGCTCAGCTCCCTATCTAATAAAGTGTTAGTAGAGGTTTCTATTTAATTTAAGCTAAATTTGGAGTTTGGGGCGGAAGGAGAGAAAGAGACAGATATAGAAGGGTCGATAAATATGTTTTTCGAAGAGTCGACTGAGAAAAACTTTGGTACTTTTTACGAGAGATTTTTATTTACTACCGCTGTTTTATACTTACAATTTTCTATACTACTCGTATGTTTGATTTATGAATCGAATTCAAGACAAAACGTTTAACAGAAATGGCTCAATCAATAGAATTCACGATCAAGCAAAGTTCTATTAGCATAGCAATCATTTTAAAATGATTGGTTCTTAATTTCACCGTTTACTGTAAGTGATTTATTTGTAGGGCCATTTTATTATGGAAAGTTTATATAGAATCTAATCTATTTTAGTCTAACTTTTATAACAGACAAGCCTTTGACCGCGACTTCGTTCACGTGGAAGTCGTAAGATACGCGATATACTAAAATAACAGAAACATTTTTATAAAACTTTTTCGACAAACCGCGTCGCATCGCATGGCCCGCCCGCGCTAATACTTCGTTTTCGTTTACCGTACTTTCTGACTTTTTAATTTTTTCTCGGCTCCTAGGGGTCATAGCGTGATATTAAATAACCTATAACCTTCCTTAAGAATATTGCTATCATAATTATGTAGTTCCAGAGATCAGCGCGTGCAAACAAACAAACTCTAGTACAGTAACAATAAATATTCTAAATATTTTCGAATTAAAAAGAAAACTGGTAAATTTCCTCCTAAATTTAAATTATTGCGATACAGAGGAACTTATTTCTACAAATTACAACTAAAATTTCTAACTTTTCATTTCCTTGACAGATATTTACTATATTCACCACACACACACATCCCAACGGACAGTCTAACTCTACAGCAACACACACACACAAACACTCCCCACAATTAGTTTTTAAGCCTCTTCAATAAATAGATATGTATGTTAGTATCAGAGTTATTACACAGTTATAAATAATTTTTGTAAAACGTGTCAATCTCTTAAAAGTACACTGTCCTTCAAGATACAGGATTTTCCTAGTTTGAAGGGCAGGGGTCTTCTCAAATGTAATAGCCATACCCATCCCTTATTGAATTAACACTGATGTTAACTAGGCTAAACCTTATAGTAAAAAATAAAAAGTAAACATTTTAAGGAAATTTCTCGACACTTCACGTGTCCAGAGGGCTGGCTCGTTCTTTGGCCAAAGAATTAGCATTGCCATTCAACGTGGCAATGCTGCCAGTCTTCTGGGCACGTTTCCGGATCACAGCAATGCGAACGAGTACTTCGACGACTAAGTGACCAAAAATCAAAAGGATTTTTTGTATTTATTTGTATATTTAGTTAGTCATTTAATTTAGTACCCAGGTGTAAATATTTTGTTGCGTTATATAATATTGTATATCATCATTAGAATGTTTATGAAAGTATAGCATAGATTTAAACATAATATCAAGTTTTACCTCCGTTGTTGTGGTAAAAGCCGATTTTAATTTACAAAAATAAGACTATCCTTTATTTTCTATGTACACACAAACACATTTTATCTCCAACACAATTTATCATTCCGCTAATTGCAAAACGCAGTTAACTAAATTGGCAATTCTCCATTTTAAAATCTGGCGATATCTTACGGTGTCCAATGTGTTTATGGAAACAAAAGTTATGCCATAAGAATAAAGAGGACTTAGGGCCTTTATACACCACGTTTCTAAAACGCGCGTCAACGGCGCGTTTTAAAAACGTGGTGTGCACAGGCCCTTAGCAGGGTTCCGTTTTTTTCATTTTGAGGTGTCTACTGAATCCTTTCATTGTATTCTGTAAAAACCGGACTATTCTGTAAAAATCATACCGTGATAATTTAGGTGAGCCACTGACATTTCACCCGATGGTAGGGATTGACATTTTTGACTTCACATAAGTTTTCTTTGTGAGATTTTTTGAGAGTAGGTAGACTGATAAGAAGAGGAAGATGTAGCGTTGGAAGGCCTCCCACAAGGTTGACCAACGACCTTGTGAAGGCCGCAGGAATCCGTCGGAAGCGGGAACCATAGAACCAGTCGAAGTGGAGATGCTTGGGGAAGGCCTATGTCCAGCAGCCGACGTCTTTCGGCTGAAATGATGACGATGAGACAGGAGTAGATATTATGGAGAGAAAAATATCAGTTTATCTCTCCATAATATCCACTTTTCTTGTTTTTATCCTGTCTAACCTTTATATAAGTTATCCTGCAATTTGCAAATAATAGAATACAAACTCAGGATGACTATCCGGAGATCCATAAACGTGTATTCTTCAGTCGTGTTATTCTGAATAGGTACCTACCGTATCTTTATTATTTCGACAGAAAGAAAAACATTAGGTTGAAATTCACAACATATCTATAGAGGCCATTTACCCTTTATAACACAAGAACTTTATCCAACCGTGTATATTATTCGCGAATCTCAAATAAAAAACTTTTTATTGCTCAAAGATAAAGGTGAAAGCTCATAAGACCTAGCAGTGTATTTCAATACACAAACAAACACATTACTGTATATATGGATACCTAGTCGTGGGCGTTTAACGGTTTCAGATTTTAAGGGGAGAGACCGAATGCGATTCAGATTTTAAGGGGAGATACTGATTGAAGACCCAGAGAAAATTATATATCCTATCTTACGACTATGTGGTTAACACGTTTAAATATAATTGTGGCAATAGCTGTTTCAGATTCACGACAGATGGTAAGTAAAAAAAATCGAGGGCTTTAGAAAAAAAAAGGTCAGTGGTGGCGGTGGGGAAAATAAGGTTGACTTGAGAAATGGCCTAGTTTGTTGTTGTTTTCCGACCAGGGAGCAACATCAAACTATCTCGGTAGATAGGTAAGTATTGTTTTTCCTCTTCGAAGTTTCAAATTGGAATTTTGCCCGATATCTAGATCGGGAAGTTATGGGCCCATATCTTATTATAAATCTGTTGGAATGGTGGTGTTTCTCATCTTAGGATCTAAACAGACGGACTGCATTTGAACTGCATGCCAGCTGCAACATCGTAGTTTGGATGCAGTTGACATAACTATGTTGCGATTTTGCAGCTGAAATGAAGACCGTCTGTTTAGACCCTTACCTTTCAAGAGCCGAAGTCAAAACGAATTTATACAAAATTGACAAGTTAATGGCTTCTGTTTTTAAGAGCATCGATGGCGTGGGCATCTACACAGACTGTTCCAACTCAGAACATATTTAGAAGTATAGCATTAGGTACCAATATCTATCGTAACTAAACATATTCTTACTAAAATATTATATAGAGGTTTGTATGCAGGGGGTTATCTACGTAACTACTGATCCGATTGGGAACATTCTTTCACTAATGGAAAGCCACAGTAATGCCGAGTATCATAGGATATATTTTATGTTAAAACAAGAGATTTCACTCGGATAAAGTCGCGGGCAGAAGCTAGTATAGAAATGTCACATTATTAGGTATATTACAGCGGAGTAACTAACACTAACTACTGTTAATGTGCCAATGCATTGGCTTTAATTTTGACATTTAACAACATTCTTTGCGTGATTTACGTTGTTGAGCAGACAAATTTTTCGAACATATGAAGCAATCGATTAGCCTTTCCATCCTTTAAAATTATTCAGATTGTGATTGAAAATGGGTTACGAAATTAAGGTGTAGGTTTAATGCCGTAGGTTTATGAACCTGCAAGTTACCTCGACACATTAATTATTTCAATGTTATAATTAAACTAGCTTCCGCCCGCGAGGTATGTCGATAAAAACTATCCTATGTCCTTCCCCGGGATGCAATCTATCTCTCTGCCAAATTTTATTGAAATCCATTCAGTGGTTTAGGCGTGAAAAGGTTATATACAGACAGACAGAGTTACTTTCGAATTTATAATAATTACTAGCTGCGCCCCGCGGTTTCACCCGCGTAAGTTTCGATTTAGGGGTATGAAAAATAGATGTTGGCCGATTCTCATAGATACCGGATAAGCACAAAAAATTTCATCAAATTCGGTCAAGCCGTTTCGGAGGAGTATGGCAACGAAAACTGTGACACGAGAATTTTATATATTAGATAACTTCGCAAAACAATATTTCATTGTGACCCGACGGAACTGTTCAATGTTTTGCCGAATGGAAATAAGTCGAGCGAGAGTTTTTCTTACAATTCCCTCATAGCAATTTGTTTCTTTCTACTTTGTCCACCATTTTGTGACAAACAAAACGGGAGAGGTATTTATGTTGTGACTCTTTTGTATCTGTTTACGGGTTTCGATTCTTCCAAAGGCGGGTACTTTTTGGTAGTGCTTTGATATCTTAATTAAAAGTTAAACGAGACAGACCGAATTTTTTTCTGGGTTTATAGATCAAATAACTTCTGTCCGCAACTTCATCCGCTTGAAATTTCTTGTCTTAATGTAAAATAATTAGTTATATCCTATGAAACTCGTCTGGGCTGAATACTGTAGCTTCCCATTAGTTTAAGAATTTTCAGAACGGGATCAGTAATTCAGAAGATTTCCCCATACATACATAATCAGTCTATAACGTTCCCACTGCTGGGACACAGGCCTCCTCTGTGAGATGGTGGCAGACCATAATCCACCACGCGGGCCCAGTGCGGTTTGGGGATGCCACATGTCTCCGAATTCCTCCTGATCTCCTACGACACCCACGATGTTTCCTTCACCGTTTTGAGAGCAGTGGTGACGAAACCCTATACATACACACTTACAAATTCTACCTCTTTATAATATTAGAATAAAAAATAGTACGTTTTCCAATGTTTTCTAACTGTACCTATAAGTTTCACATTGCAACTAAGCTCAATATCTCTTTGCAAGGAGAAGATTGAGAGAGAGATTTCTCGTCAATCGTGGAACGGGTAGGAATGAAACTAATAACCTCCGTTTACCAGTTGTCGCCTACACCATTGGGCTCTAGGCACTCAGTTAAGGCACACAATATTTAAATTTTCTCGGGAGACGTACCTACTGTAGATAATCACTTTTTTCCGCTAACAGGCTGGAAGTTTGACAGCTGGAATGTGTGGCAGAATTAAAAACGTCGAGCATTACTGAAGGGCCTCGTATGCCCTGAAGATTAACCGAACATCTTCTGCTATTTATATTTTCCTGGTACCTTGATCGACGTGCACGTGCATTGTGGCCGAATAAACCAAAGTTCAAACTAGTTTGTAGACAATTAAATTTTCAGATTGCACTAAACCTGGCACCACCTGAATTGATATTGAAAGTTAGGTGTTTCCTAACCTCGATCATTAGTTTCATTTCCGATATCCTACCGAATTTAAACTAAATTGCCCATGAACTAGACGGTCCAAAACATACGTATCTAATCTTCACCCGAATATATCATATAATCTGAAGGAAACTTATTTGGATACCTTCCATATCTTAATGTAATATCAGTTAGTAGAAATACTTCTGAGAGCGTAATTTATCAAGAACGAGTTACAGGTGAGGCTCAATCAATCAATACTGTATGTATAATCGAATGTTATTTGAACGGTCTATGTGTACTTGTTTGTTTGTTATGGGACCCTGGTACTATCGTGTTTCAACGGTTGTGTTAATAGTAATTAATTCGATAGCATGAAGTTTTTTTACATACTATCGAAAAATATTTTGAAAGTCATGCTTGTAAGAGAAACTGGTGATTGTGTTACATTTTCTTTTTCATATTATTTAAAAATCTTTATTTCATTCATTCATTCACTGCTTCTAGGCCTAGAAGACCCAGAAGCATGAAATTTTGCATAAGAGTTCCTTTTAGTATAGCCACAGATAATATAATACTCTAGGTATACCGAAAGTGAGCGCTGGAAGGAGGTTAGAAAATTCATTCCCTGAGGCCCTTTGTATACACGTTTTTGTTGCCGTAAAAACTACGGTTTATTCGCCGTGTATTGGCCACAGTGGTCAGTGTTGTATGGATCATTATGGAAGCTTCTTGACAGACATGCTTTTGAGGTGAAAACTTGTTTATGCAAGTTGGGCATCTAGCACTGGGCACTAGGTTTTAATGTATGTCCGATTTGTGAGTGAGTGATGGCGAAGTATTCTGTTTGTGTTTTGTTTATCTGACGATTAAAAAAATACACACATAATTGTTTTCACTTCTGTCGGCACTCCCGAAGTGCCACTGTTTTTTTTTCTACGGCGCGGTTTTTTCACCGTGTGCAGGCACGATCATCAGTGTTGTATGGATCACTATGGAAGCTTGTTGACGGACACGTTTTGCTACGGAGCGGTTTATACGCCGTACCCTAAAAAAACCGTGCGTGTAGAAAAGGCCTAAAGAGGCAAAGACAAATAAGATAGGAAGTCCCATTGGGCACTCAGCTTGTATTCATATAAGTAGAAAGGATAACACTTCTGCCTATTTCCTTAGTACTATTTCCATTTGCAAATAAAGTACTAGTATCTGTAATCGAAAAGGATTTGTACCATTATCCCACTCATTTATGAATAAACGTGGTCTGAGTACAATATTTACCTGCTTGCGGGAGGCAAGAGTATTATCTTATTATCTTTTAAGGTGCGTTCACAGTGGTTGAGTTATGTTAAGTTAGCAAACAAGAAGGAGTTTCATCTGGGCCCTACTTAGTATAACTGAAAAAAAAAAGTGTGCGGTCAAGGGAGCCCCGTCTTACGGAATACTCGTTCGCACACGCACTCGTATTCAATAGAAGAGAGAGAAAGTGTTAAAATAATACGCATTATAAAAAACATGAAAACCACACTCATTATGAAAAATACAAAAATATTCGCACCCGCCATCTTGGATTTTCATTTTGACCTCAGGCTTTGGCTTCAGCACCATAAAAAACCACGAAAACTAACTCTAAAAGTCGAATGAGGGAGGGAAAACGCTTTTTCGTTACATGAAAATTTCTACTACTTTACTCCTACTGCGTTAAAGAACTTCGTTACAAAAATCTCGACAGATGCTGTTTAAATAACTATGACTTTATCTGAGTTTATTGCATGTTGTGCACTGTCTAGTGTTGGTTTGGGTTTAAATCCTTGTTTGCGATAGCAGTTTAATGTATGATCCATGTTTATGGAGATAGTTTATATTTGCATATCCTATTAACATCCCGATCGGATACACTGAAATTCGCGATCATGCGTCGGATTCATCATTATCGTTTCGGTTACTCTCTACAAGGTGTACTGAAATACGAGTAACTGAAAACTTAAAAAGGGGTCATTGTATTCATTTACGAACCACTTTTACTTTGTGACCAACGCTGAAGTCACGAAATAAATTTAGAACTCAAATGTATGGAACAGTTTACTTTGAAACTTTAACAGACCATGGAGCAGTCCTTTTTTGAGACCTCAAAACTAAGGGCCTGTATCATAGTGAACAGATTTCGTATGAAATCATGGGTAGGGTAACCAAGGGACAATCTCCATTAGGTACCAACCTACAGAGATTGTGAAACAAGCCAAAAATACTGAAACTAAAATTATTAAAAGTGCAATATGATTTGTACAGTAACTTAAACAAATATATCTATACTAATAATAAAGGTGAAGAGTTTGTTTGTTTGAACGCGCTAAACTCTGAAACTACCGGCGGGGTAAAAAAAAAAGCATTTGAGGAAGGATATAGGCTATAGGATAGGAAGGATATA
Organism: Gortyna flavago; assembly: GCA_963669345.1. Classification (NCBI taxonomy): domain Eukaryota; kingdom Metazoa; phylum Arthropoda; class Insecta; order Lepidoptera; family Noctuidae; genus Gortyna; species Gortyna flavago. The sequence continues at coordinate 1,401,943 of OY770147.1, read as the reverse complement.
GGCTATAGGATAGGAAGGATATAGGATATAACCCACGCTAGAACCCTCAGGAGCTGAGGAAAAAACAAAAAAAAAGTCTTATAAAAAATGAAGATGCAAAAATCTATCAATGGGGCTTTTACTACGAGTATCTCACACTCATTAATTCACTATGTTTTAAGAAATAGTTTAAAACAATTGAAACCAACTTAATGCCAAAATTAAGAAAAAATAGATTTATTTAATTCCATAAATTACCAAATATATATATCATTACAATATAGCAACCAAAAAAAAAAATTAAGTAGAATAATAATAAAAAAACAATTACATCATATTGCATGCATAATATTAAGTCCTGAAATACAGGTAAACTAACTTAGCTCTGGAGCCTGGGACAAATGTTTTTCTGTATAACCTGTTTTTATGGCAATTTAAAGACATTATTTATAGTGTTTTATTTCTAGCCTCTATTGAATTTTCAATAGAGAATGCACCTCATATAGGACCAGCTCTCAATATGAACGCTTCCTTAACCCAGCAAGTTCGTGCAACACAGAGATACAAACGACACTAATACGCTTAACTTAATTACGTCTCGGAAATACTCGCATATTGCTCGGAATTAGCGCTGCTTACTGCGAAAATATTATCAAAGAGGTAGCCGCTTATATTTTGATTTCAAGGGAGTTGAGAGGGTAATGGGTAAAAGTACTGAGATAGAAAAGGAAGAATGTTTTTCCGAGTGAACCGATCGTTTTGTGCGGTTAAACAGCGGAGAAATTGCGTAACACACTATCTGTCTTCTTTTCTGTGTGTGTTGTGTCACTGTCTGTCTGTCTCTATCTGTCTTTAATTTTGACAGTTCATCAACATACATTGCGTTAATTACGTTGTTAAGCAGACAAATTTTTCGAAAATATGAAGCAATGGATTAGCAATAGGTATCCTTCAAAATTATTCAGATTGAGTTTGATACTGTGTTACGCAATTAGTATTTAAGTACCAGATAAATTCATTAAAGGAACATTTGTGAAACTCACAGGCATTTTTAAACTATAAAGGAGTCTGTCATTCAAAAAGATGAAGCTAGTTCTCATTCCAAAGCGTAGTAGGTTACTAGGGAGAAGAACGGACAAGAAACTCAGTAAACTCGAATTTTTCAAATGCGACTGGTACTTCCAGATTTTAGTGCGTTCAAACAAACTTCAGCTTATTTTTTATATAAATTAGTTATTAGTATAGAATTGTCATACGATTCACTTTTACACAGCAGTTTTTGATATATTTTTAATTCATAACAGTCGTGTCGACTGTCAACTTGCAATAATTTATTGATGTCGAATCGAAATTGGCGTCATACGTACGCTATTAATCATTTCCAAATTGAAACCTGCAGAAGTCAGAGTTTTGCAGCTCAACCGATGAAGTAATACCTATTTATGTCGTCAAGCAGCGTAGCTGTGTTTCAGCTTGAAAGATTTGGGTGCCGGTGTAATTACCAGACGGGATATTAAATTTTGGAACGAAGTTCTTTAACGGGGGTTGCGGTAGGAGTAATTTGGTAGAAATCGTCACGGACAAAAAGCGCTACGCATAGGCTACGCACCATGCAACTTTCTCTCCCTTTCGAGGATGCGTAAGCCGATAGTGACGTCTAGATGAAAATCTAAGATGGCGGCTACGAAAAAATTCTTCGCCATGTGCGTCGTTTTCATAGTTTTTGAGGGTGCTTAAGTCGATAGCGGGGTCAAAATGAAAACCGAAGATGGCGACAACTTTATAAGAGCTTATGAAACTTATACGAGATTAAAAACGAGTATTAATTTGACAATTTCTCTCAATATTTCTTTCTTATTTTCTTTTCTTAATATTTTTTTCTTTTTCTTTCTTTCTTTGGGTATCGCACAAGGTACTTCGTTCCTGACGGAGGTCCCCCGAATCCCGCGGGATTTGATTTGACGACCTCTCGCTGGCCATTCCAAAGTCTCATAGCCTATGAAGCCATAGCAACTGCAAAGTGATCAAGCCCTCATAACTTTGAAGAACCCTTTAAGTCCGACGGACAAGTTTGAGAGCTTCCGAAGTAATAACGACCCACTTGTATTATTTACTGACTTCTGTGGGTACTTTAGTTTCTCCATCACAACTTGGAAAGGCAATCGAGCTCGGAAACCTTTGACTCTGTTTATGTTTGGAATTTATACTTAGTTTTTTAATTTTTTAATGCCAGTAGACTGGCCTATGATGCTGGATGGCCAACAGTAGTTACGTTTGTATTTTTTACCGACGAAAAAACGGAGAAGTCTCGAGTCGACGCGTATTTTTTTTTTAAATCACTATGCGTTTCTTTTTTCAGAGTTGTCCGATTATCACGGTTCTTTTCAAGTTGAAAGGGTATACAGACCTCGAAGCTCAGACAGACTATTTTTTTTTACTTAAATTAATTTAGAACCTCAGTTATTAAAAGAAGACTAAAAGGTTATTTTTATATTTGCTTTTTGTTTTTTTTCGTCGGTTTAAATTATTGTTAAAAAGTATTTGTACATTAGGTACCGTGACTGTCTGATTGACAGAGTCTGTGTTCTATGTGAACGTCTGTGACGCTACTTTCGACCACGCATAGCAATATACCTGTCGCGCGATTCTATGAAGCTATGTCGGTCTCCATTTACTATTTACTAATGTGCCACTGGTCCCCGTTATTACGTACGTGCTTCACAAGTATTTAATAATAAAATAACATAGGTAATATGTGTGGGTATCGTGGTTCGTGACGAATCGCATTAGGTATTGTGTATCATTGGAGTTATTTACACTCTGTATTCGATGCCGCACGTATTGTTTTAAAGGTAAGTTAATTACTGATGGGGGCTGATACAGGAATAGATATTCTATATGTATCCACGTAGGAGATGGCTGGACGAACTGCACCCTAATTTGTCTGCTCAAAATGAAAGCCATTGCTATTGTTACCCCCTTACTAATAAACGTTGTATAGCGTCCGTATAGTTACACAACGCTTTGTCTTCTTCTTTCGAAAGTCAAATTACTGACGCCTGAAAGAGAGAAATATGTGTGCAACTATTCATCTGATATAATACGTTTATTAGTAAGGGGGTTAGTGTGTTACGAAATTGTTCTATTATAATGAGTAGATAAATTTTTCGGACGTATGAAGCAATAGATTAGCAAAATGATTCAGATTGAGATTGATAATGTGTTCTGCAATGAGAGTGTAGGCTAAACCAAACTGGTTTTAAAATCTAAACTGGCTCGCCCATTCATCGAACATGATAATTCAGCCAGTCAATTTGCGTTCGTTATCCGTTACCTGCGACGTGAATGAGTATTTTGATACAAAAGCGGTTAATTATGAATTGATTTCGGCTATTATATTAATATCAAATCCAGCTGCTTCAATTATAACTGGTATTGTTATCCGAATGAATGATAAACCTCGGCTCGCCCGCGCCGCCCTTGGCCTTTGTTAGGCGCTTCACATTGTCTGCGGGATGAGAACGTACTCGATACCATCAGTATTTTTGAATCAGGCTGAAAAATTGGAAAATGGACGCGGTATTGTGTTTTATTTGCCTTTACGATACTACAGTAGGTGCCTATCTATTATACAGGGTTACTTGTAATTTGATGTATATCCGTCAGGAGCTGACAGGGGGGCCAAAATGCAACATACTCCCTTAGGTATGGCCGAAATTCAATAGTTTTAGAGATATTTGAATTTGAAGGGGTTTTCAATATAATTCCAATTAAAAAAGCTACATATTGAATGGGTACCATTAAAAAATTATATTGTAGCAGGCACCTATGGATATAATTTAAAATACTCAATTCAACAAAATAATTAAAATTATGAGCGATTTAAGAAAAATAATAATACCAATATTTTAATTTAATGGTACCTACCCATTCATTATGTAGTTTTCTTTATTTAGAATTATATCAAAAAACCCTTAAAATTCAAACATCACGAAAACTATTGAATTCCGCCCATAAATATGGGGGGTTTCATTTGTTGCATTTTGACCCCCTTCAGCTCCTGATGGATACACGTGGGTGGTAATTACAAGTAGGTCATCATCATCTGCCTAGCCTTTTCCCAACTATGTTGGGGTCGGCTTCCAGTCTAACCGGATGCAGCTGAATACCAGTATTACAAGTACAAGTAGGTAACCCTATATTATACATACATTCAAACCATTGGAAGTCATAGCTCTACAATAAGTTTACTATGACTGATCTTTACCAGAACAGCAGATGAGTGACGGAAGTCCGCTGAATTTCAAATGTTCTCCTTGAGAGTCTCAAGGTTAAGTAACAGACAATAATGGAGCCTTCTATTTGCGAAGGTCAGCTGCACTTACCATGGTCAGTCCTTGGATGGACCATTCTATTCTCTCATGTGAGATGACCCTTCCGTGTGTCGAACAGCAGGATATTAATGATATAGCCTCACGAGTACTCCACGATGCTACTAATGGGCCGACCGCTTAGAGACGTTGCCTGAGGAGAGTACCTACCTATTATAATTATATTATCTGTGCCTAAGGTAGCAGCGCGGTGCGGGAGGGGTGTGATGCGAGAGCTCAGTGATTCGTCAACTTGTCACAGCTATCACCCCTCGGCATCGTCTCAGTTAAGCGGTCGGCCTGTAGTTGTTATGTCGCTTTCATTAAATGTTATTTTCCAGATTTACATGAAACATTTCATCGCCCTGCTACCTAACTAGCCTACTGGTCTCTCCCGGAATGTCCTGTCCTTGGCCCTTTTCGACGCACGTTTTACAATATCCGCGAGATGAAAAATAGTCAACGGCTCGACAATTTCATTACGAAATCCGACAGTGAGTCAGTACCACTTTTTAAGAGCGTTTACGACGTACGGCATTTCATACACACTTTCAAGCCCTTGTTTTTAGAAATGAATGAACCGATTGTAATTAAACTTCATACGCATAATCAGGATACAAAGGTCTAAAAAGTTAGTTAAGAACAGTTTCGAAAGATAGTGTTACAGCCAAATTAGACTGATTTGAAATTTTCCATAAAAACAGAGATTTCCAATTACCTTTTTTAAATAAGACATTTCGAAAATGTTCTTTACTAAATTTTTAGACCTTTGTATCCTGCTTATGCGTATGAAGTTTCATTAAAATCGGTTCATTCATTTCGAAAAACAAGGGCCAGGGTAAACACTCTAATGAAAAACACATTTATTTGGAAACAGATAAGGACTAAATTATGAGAACTGTCCCAAGTGTGGTTTTAGAATTATAGTACCTATTTATCTAAAACTATTAATCTTTCCCTTAATTGGAAATGTTCTGAGAGGAAACACGATTAACAATAGGAACAGAAATTGGAGCAACAGATTTCTCATATCGTTGGGTCGAACGTCGAACCCACGGCCGACCCCAAAACGAAACTTTAAAGCAATATCGCCATAATTTTGCCTCGTTATAGTCAACAGAATAAGCAAACTGCAGTGGGTGGTAATGAGCGGACCATATTGGCTGTAGAACGTTGGGGTAGACGTGCACTTGACTGGAGACCGTGAATCGGCAAACGTAGGGTAGGAGGACGGCTTCAGAGTAGGTCGAGCGATGATCTTCTTAGCATGTCTGGTTGCCTGGTAGCAGCTGGATAAGAGTAGCCGAGTTGGGAGCTCAATGGCAAGCGACTGAAGAGGCCCTGTTAAGTCCAGTTGTGGACTACTTTACTGTCTGACTGATGATGATAATGATTTTGTGACGATGACTAGTTTTAAAATATAATTTATTTTTGACTAGATTTTGCCTGAGTTTTCGCTCGCGTGCAGGATAAATATCCCACGGGAACGCAGTACCGGAATTAAAAGTAGCCTATGTATTAACCCAGGTTATAAACCACCTGTGTAATTTTGTCCAAATCCGTTCAACCGTTTTTGCACCAATCAGGAATACAGACAAAGCGACAAACATTCTATAAACTATATTTTCGGCATCAGACTCGTTCCCACACCTCTTTTTTTTCAATGTTCAATGTACACTTTTCACTTCGTTACTAGCTATTTTATTGTACCTAGGTATGTATAGATGTGTAGAAATGTTTTTTTGAACCAATTTACAAAAATGAATAAATTTATCATCATCATTTATTTATCGGTTGACCATAATCTCTTTTCCTCAGATAGCCACGGAAGAGAGAAAGAAAATGGTATCTAACTCAACTTCCTATTCCTCCCAATACAATCCATTTAAATTCCCATATCGATGAATGTGTAAGTAAAAACCGATCTAAGAAGATGAATATGCGCGATCACGTATACATTGCTCGCCGGGCGGTATTAATTGTGGATGACATTTGCATATAGCGAGCATTGAGCGCTGTTCCACCTGACGATCTACCTATTCTGTAAAAATCTTACCGTGAAACCTTGAAGGTGAAGTAATTTTGAAGTGAGCTGTTAATAGTGTCAAACCCTAGGATCAGGAGCAGCAAAATGACAGCTCACTTCAAGTTGAATCCACCTAAGTTTTCGTGGTGGGATCTTTACAGAAAAACTGAGACGGTAGATTCATTAACTTCATGATGATTTACTTCATCAAATCAGCCTATCGCAGGACACTGCTGGACATAGGCCTCTCCCAGGTTGCGCCACAAGTCCTCCGCCATCTGCATCCAGCCTGTTCCAGCCACTTTCTTAAGGTCATCGGTCCATCGAGCTGTGCCCCCCCCCCACGCTACGCTTGCCGATATATACGCCAATTTCAACTACTTTATACCCAGCCTATGATGTTCCCACTGCTGGGACACAAGCCTCCTCTCTTCGGGAAGGAGGACATGTCGGTTTCTTCACGATGTTTTCCTTCACCGTTTTGCGAGCAGTGATGGTGAAATTATTTACACAAAAGAGCATGCCGGGGTGTGAACCCACGACTACGTATAACTCGTACGTAGGGGTCGTTACCACTGGGTCGCTACAGACTGCTCACTCACTACTGTATAAGTAAAGTCGCTTCAGATTATAAAGAAAGCCCTGGTAGACGATCAATAAACGTCTCAAGTATAATTAAAATTGCACGTCCTTGATTGATTAATTAATTGCCCGACGAGTATTATTTTATAGGTCGATCTTTTTTTTTAGAAGATCGAACGATGGCAGCTAGCACCTTGTACCCAATCCGGTAGGCTACAAGTATTTAGGTAGATTTCTTGATATTTTTATTTAAAAACCATCTTACCCGACGGACGGTGTCTTGTCCAAATTTCAATGATTGTGATTGCAGAATTAGTTTAGTGTATATTCCTGATAACGCTTCCGGGATCATCATCATCATTTCTGCCGAAAGATGTCCGCTGTTGGACAGAGTGGTGATTCTCAGAGAGGTGGGAGGAGAGAATAAATGGTTGGACTCCTAAAGAGCATAGATACTTAGTTAAAATGTAATTTCATTGCGAAATGGTGTGGCGAGATTAAAGCATACCGTTGAAATGAACGCAAGTACGTATTATACAGTAATTAAGCACTTAGCCTAACTGCACACGTACTATCTTAATTAGCTAAATCTACTACAGTTACTAATGGTATTCAAATTAGCTGAGATTCTATCATATTATACCTCATCATATTATAATAACTAGCTTCACATTTTCTGACTGACCGACTTCTTGACAATTCAAAAGTGCCTGTAAATGGTTTAATTGAAATAAATGCTTTGAGTTTGAGTTTGAGAATAATAGATACTGGGCATATTATCTGTCCATTTAGCTCACAATCTCAGTCTGAATAATTTTTAAAGGATATTGCTGCTTTATGTATTCGAAAAATTTGTCTGCTCAACCTCGTAATGAATGAATGTTGTTGAACTGTCAATATGAAAACCATTGTTACTGATAATGTGTTACGCAGTTACCCCACTGATTTTGTTCTTTTACGAAAATGCACCTAAACCGTCTCTGTATGCCATTATACGTACTTTATTTGTCCCCAAATTACTATTACTAAGACTCCGCTGTCCGTCCGTCCATCCGTCTGTGTGTCAGCGGGCTGTGTCTCATGAACCGTAATAGGTACACAGTTGAAATTGTCATGATAAATGATTTTTATTTTGTAAGTAGGTTTGCACAAATACTTTTACACGTCAATCATATTTTTTATAAAACTAGATGTAGTCGGCGTTTTCTATCTGACTACTCTAAGAAGCAAGGAGCGTGTATTTCTAATAAGGTTAAAAATTAAAGGTATTCTCATATAAGAAACATGTTTTTTGGGCATTTTTTGCCTTGCGTTACCCATCCCTTCATGTGCTAGTCTGAGTGGCACTTGGTCGGATTCTTGTTATTTTTACCAGACTACGGAAAAGCCAAATGAGGGTTATGATTTTTATACGAGGACAAGACCACCTCGAAGTATTATGTGACTGACCAAGCAGCATCTGTCCTAGATAAACCGTATACTAAAAATATACACCAAGCATCATCGTGATACCCTAGTCCCTCACGTATGTTTTATGTGGCGTGCAATAAAATGCTCTTTCAGCTAATAAAACTCTCGAGCACCGAATTATAACTAGGAAAATGGGACAGAAGGCTCATAAGAGAATATTCGCAATACATACATACATAATCAGCCTATAATGTCCCCACTGCTGGAACACAGGCCTCCTCTTAGTGAGAGGGAGAGGGACGAAAGTCACCACGGACGTCATGTCTTCGAATTTTTGGTTATAGGACATGCCGGTTTCCTCACGATTTTTTCCGTCAACTTCTTGAGAGCAGTGTGATGAAATAATTTACACAAAGTAAAGTGCCTGTCGGGGTTCGAACCCACGACATACAACTGGGCCACCACTGCTCTACTTACCTACATATGTATATCGGCGGAATTGAATGAAGCTTGCTCTGTCCATTCATTCGTGAGCTTTACTACTTTATAAAGCCAAAGCCACACCGTAGCGGCTATTAATCTTTTCATTTCTGTGTCATTACGAGTGGATTTTCTCCACTCCTTCACTTGGCGTGGACGGATGCTTTTAGTACGGACCGGCGCGGCGTAACGTTAGGCTATGTAACTACTCTTAGTCCAGTCCCTTAATGGGTCGAAGGTTGTACTCACACTGGATGAACATCTGATTTAAACGTGTGGAGGACGCCGTTTATTTTGTTTGAGTTTGACCGACTAACGCCCGCGGTCACTTTTTTATGCGGACAGTTTTTTTTTTTAAATTTAATTTTGTTGTTTTTCTTTATTTAACAAAATTAAAAAAAATGGAAATTGTTTCTTTTTATCGCGTTTTTAATTGTAACCATTCATCACCATTAGGTATTACACTTTCAATCACAATCTGAATCATTTTGAAGGATATTGCCATTCCATTGCTTCGTATGTACGATAAAAAATTCTGCTCAACAACATAAATAACGCAACGAATGTTGTTATGAAAGCTATTGCTGCAGACTGCGCGTTACACAATTACAGCGCAGGCCTGCAACAAAGATACCTATTAATGTGCGTGAGAAATGTATCAGTATTTTCTGAGAATCTTGGGACAATTTACATTACATTATATGATGTGCTGTCGCACCACTGATGGTCGACATATCGTACTGTCGCCCTAGCATTTGTCGACATATCATACTGTCGTCCTATCATTTGTCGACATATTTTACTGTCGCCCTAGCATTTGTCGCGTCTTTGTTTGTCGCAACTTTGATGAGGAGTCATCCTTTTTAGTTAAAAGGGTTGACTGTCATTACATCTCCAGAAAAACGTATTGAACACAGAATCTCCTGCAATCTTGAATACTGCTAAATAAAAAGTTCCGAATTGTACAACAAAACTCGAAATCAATATAAAAAGTCGGGTTAGTTATACCATTTTTAACTTAAGAACGGCTGATCTTTAATTTGCTGGATTTGTCTTCGCCCTAAATAGCAGAATAACTAAACATCGGAAAATTTACAAAAAAAAAATGAAGATGATTAATTTTCTCATACATTTTCCAATATATACTGATTCTGAGGCGGTTGTGAGGCGGTTGTGTTTGAGGGGCTTGTGGCTAAGTTATAGCAGCCGCACGGGTCGATCGTTCAGTTTAAGCTACGTTTGTCGCGGTTGGTCCGTGGATGGGTGACCATCTTAACATACTAAGACCCCTCCGTTTCTAGGAAATGACGTTAAGCCGTTGGTCCCGGCTGTCATTTGTGGATCTTTGAGAGTCGTTACGGGTCGTCAGAAGCCCGAAAGTCTGACAACCAGTCTCACCAAGGGGTTTCGTATTATCCAGTAACTGGGTTGTGGAGGTCAGATAGGCTGTCGCTCCATGCAAAATACCTACTCAGCTGCATCCGGATAGACTGGAAGCCGACCCCAACATAGTTGAGAAAAGGCTAGGCAGATGATTGATTCTGAGGCGGTGCGAAGTGCGCCGTGTGACCGGGTCAGCTAGTAATATACTTACATATTTACAGCCTGAACAAAAGTCTTCATTCTTTTTTCAACACCGTTAAAAGTTAAAACCATGTCTTGTCCTATCCCGCGGGGTACCAAGATAACATAAAGTGTCAGCGGCTGCCTCGACAAAGTTATATAGTTTCCGTTAGTGTCGCAGATGTTGTAAACTTAGCACATATCTGGTCCCCGGGGCACAAGCAGAGTTCGAACATCAAGGAAGATGTCTGTCTATGCATAAACGATATTCCAATTTTGTTAATATACCTAGTCGATGAAATAGAGGAATGTGGGATAAAAAACACGTGGGTCACAGGATCTGTCATTAGCAATATCCTTCAAAATGATTCAGATTGAGATTTATAATGTGTTACGCGATTAGGGTGCAGAATAAAAAGTAACCTCTAGTTAGATTAATCCAGATTATAAACTATCTGTGTGACAAACATTCAAATAAGTTCAGCCGTTTTTGCGTAATTGAGTAACAAACATACAAAGATTTACATACATTTTCAATATTCAGCGAACTTATAGAATATCTGTTTAAAACCTATAAAATGTTAGAAAAACAAAGACAATAGAATCAATGTACTAGGAAAGCAGAAGTTACGGTTGGTAGAGCGGAACGGACACGAACAACGAATCGGGAACCGCACTGATGTTTCTGTAAAAGCCATTTAACATTGACTGACATTTATTGGGTTCGTTAAACAGAGGCCGTTTAATAGTTAATGAATGGTTAATTAAGTTGTTCTCTACAAGAAATAGCGAAGCCACGTAGAAAGTTCAATGTACGGACTAGCTTTTCCAGTGACTTCGTCCGTAATATATTGTATTTCTACAAATATCCAGGACGAAGATTTAGCCGGAGGAGCCCGTGGCTAAATAATAACTGCCGCACAGGTTGGTCGATCAGGTTAAGCTACGCTTGCCGCGGTTGGTCTGTGGATGGGTGACCATCTTTACATACCCCTCCGTGCCTCGGAAAGCACGTTAAGCCGTTGGTCCCGGCTGTCATTCGTGGATCTTTGAAAGTCGTTACGGGTCGTCAGATCCGAAGCCCGAAAGTCTGATAACCAGTCTTACCAAGGGGTATTTTATTACCCAGTAACTGGGTTGTGGAGGTCAGTTAGGCAGTCGCTCCATGTAAAATACTGGTATTCAGCTGCATCCGGTTAGACTGGAAGCTGACCTCAACATAGTTGGGAAAAGGATAGGCAGATGATGATGATCCAGGACGGAAAGTAGCCTCTGTCCGATCGTTGCAGTGATTTAGGCGTGACAAGTTAACGAGGGACAATTCTCGTATTTGTACGTTCGCATGTCTATAGTCTCAAACTGTCAAGAATCAATAAATTTACATATCTACATAATTTGACAAGTTTTTGACGTTGATTGTCGCTGAGATGAGATTGCGTCTTGAATTTGAATTTTGAACGTTCTATAAGTAGAAGAATTGTCTTCTTATAAACTTACATTTGCAGTTGAAGAATTGACTGTGGACATAAATATCGATGAATGGGAGAAAAGTTTTTCAACTACGTAATGTTAAGTTTATTTTTAGGACGAATTCGTCCTAACTACGGAATCCTTCGTTGTGCGTGTCTGACACTTACATGGCCGGTATATTTAGTAAGTTTCCAAACCAACAATGCTGTCAAGGGTGATGAACAATTCCTCGACGGTCGTAAAGTCAACGTAACATATGACTAAGTAGAGACGCCAGCACGTCAAGCTACCCGAAACTGTCAAATTTTCCCAATCAACTTTGAACCTTATGCTTTAGTCATAAAGTTGAAAATCTATTAAAGACATATCACAGATTGTGGGAGCTTGATGTGCTGGCGTCTGTACATGTAGCTACCCAACTCACAGTCCCTGTCAGTGCCCAACGGATGCGGCGTTATAGTTGTGCCCAACTCGTCTCGGAACAATACGACTCGAGATATTTATCAACATCATTACACGACAGTTGTTCGACCAGTAGGTCAACTTTAGAATTTGTCTAAAAATTGGTCAGTTTCAGCTGCGATTTTCGCTCAAAAAAGTGGCCGCCATGCAAACTCAAAAATAAACTTAAAGCAATTATTTAAAATCGGTAATTTACAAAGATGAAGCTAGTTGCCCATTCTAAAGCGTAGTAGGTACCTATGGAGAGGAACGAGCAAGAAACTCCACGGACACTCTTTTAAATCAAAATAATATGGTTAAAAAATGTACATTTCAAATACGGGCTCGCAATTCATTAAATAGCAAATAAATTTCTTATAAATCACTAGCTGCGCCCCGCGGTTTTCCCCACATAAGTTTCGATCCCGTGGGAATATCGGGATAAAAAGTATCCTATGTGTTAATCCTGGTTATAAACTATCTGTGTACCAAATTTCATCTAAATCGTTTCAGTAGTTTTTGCGTGATCGAGTAACAAACATCCAAACATCTACACAAACTTTCATATTTACCCCCTTAAATTACTAATAAACGTAATAAATCAGATGAATAGTTACACACCGATTTCTCATAAGCGATTTCTTCTAATAGACGCTGTAGAATCATATAACTAAAAGTACCAACGTACAAGGACGTAAAGCGGGAAATGAAGAAAACCGATTTCCCATACCGGATAAGGTATGTGACTTCTGCCCCATCTCTGGCATATGATTACGTGGCACGCCAGTGTTGCCAGCGTCTGCGGGGGTGATGTGAAAACTTGTGTAATAGCTCGCCTGAGACAGCGGGAAGGCTGTCATTCATTAGTTGAAGAGAAGACAGATTAATGTTCTTTGATGGTTTTCAAACGGGGATTTTGAATGAAATAAACGTAAATTTTTTCGATAATCCTATCCTACTTCCTACTTCACACTAAAATTATAAAGGCGAAAGTTTGTGAGTGTGTATGTGTGTGTGGGTGTGTGTGTGTGGGTGTGTGCGTGGGTGTGTGTGTTTATATGTTTGTTACTTCTTCTAGCTGAAATGGCTAGACCAATTTTGATAAAATTTTGTATGGAGGTAGCTGACACCCTGGATTAACATATACGCTACTTTTTATACCGATATTCTAACGGGATCGACACTTACGTGGGTGAAACCGCGGTACGCAGCTAGTATATATATATTATTAAATTATATTACTATGTTATATATTATAAACGCATAAGTTTGTGAGGATGGATGGATCTTTGTTACTCTTTCACGCAAAAACTACTTAACAGATTTGGATGAAATTTGGCGCACAGATAGTTTATAATCAGGATTAACATATAGGATACTTTTTATTCTGATATTCCCACGGGATCGAAACTTATGCGGGTGAAACCGCGGGGCTTCAAACTTTTCAGCCTTTTGATAAGTTTAAAGATTGTGTTTTTGCTCACATAAATCCTAAAGTTTATGCCTTTTTTAAGTCGGAAAGTTAGGGAAGTTTGTCTATTTCTTTTTTTTGTGAAGCATTACATCTCGACATTTGACTGTTAGTAGTATTATAATATATTCGAGTGTTTAACCGATTTTAGAGGTGTTGTTGTAGACGACTAACAACTCATAGTGCACTTTTTGCAGTCAACATCGAAAACAACAACAAAAGATTAATGAAATACATAACACAATGCTAAGCATCAAAATATTTGCCACTCAATGTATTAATTTCACCTCGCAGTATTTATGTGTGCAAACTCAAACCATTTATCTAAACTTAAATTATTACAGAGAGAAATGATTTGATTTTTTGTAAATATTTTTGTTACGCCTTCACGCTAAAACGGCTCAATGGATTTGGCTGAAATTTGGTACTTGGGTAGACCATGACCTGGATTATGACGTAGGATTTTGCGAGTGCAACTAGTTTAAAATAAATCAATTACAGGCACTGTTGAATTGTCAAGCGTTCGGTTATTTAGAAAGATGAAGCTAGTTGCCCTTTTCAAAGCGTAGTGGTACCTATGGAGAAGAACGGGCAAGAATCTCTGGACACTCAAATGCTCTCTTCGTAAAAAAGGGTTCTATAAAATTACATTTGGGACAGGAAATATGATTAGGGTAGAAATTGTCCTTGTCATTGAACAACAGCCCTTGTTTGTAAACCAAACTCAGTTTAAATTATAGTGCTGTACAAAAACTCTGAGCCAGTTTAGCACACACAGCAGTGTAGTAAAATATGAGAATTAAAAACTTTTCGGCGTTTGTATCTGGCACTATGACAAAACGAAATAAAAAGTTTAAACGAATTTTTATAAAATGGTCCATTTATCCCTCTTAAGTTGAGCAGTTTTTATGGACCTACAGTTTAATCTGTGACGGTGAGCTGCGTTCCCGCGGTTAGCCAGCGGGTGGGCCACTTTCAAATACATCCAGGGTTCTCTTTGTCTCGGAACGTGTATCGTCGTGTGGAGAGCAGCGGTGGCTCCGACTTGCGAGTTGTGGGTCGTGCGTTCGAACCCGGCGATTTACTTTTATAAATAATATCATCACCACTGCTCTCAAAACGGTGAAGGGAAACATTCGTGAGGAAACCGGAATGTCCTAGAATCAAACATTTGTAGACATGTGACATCTAACAACCCGCACTGGGCCTGCGTGGTAGGTCAGAGCTCCCTCCTTCTCACAGAGAGGAGGCCTGTGTCCCAGCAGTGGGAACATTATAGGCTGATTAAGCTACCGTCATTACGAGTCTGACAAAATGTCTAAAATTTGAAAATTGGTAGGTACTGCTAAGGAATTGTGGAAGAGGATTGCAGGTATATGTACAGACGCCAGCACATCAACCTACCCGGAACTGTCAAATTTTCCCAATCAACTTTGAACCTAATGCTTTAGCGATAAAGTTGAAAATCTATCAAAGAAATTTGACAGATTGTAGTAGCTTAATGTGCTGGCGTCTGTACATAATTACATTATCGTCATGCTGAGATTTATTTTGCCGCGTACAGGCCTTTCTGTTTTTATTATCATTTCACTTTTGTTTTATTCAAATTTTTTATGTTTCTGTACTGTATGTTTAGTTTGGTTTGTGATATGCCTGTGTGCGAGTCTCAATAAATACTTTTTCTTCTTTTCTTTCATTTTTACATGCGGTGCTGCCATCTGGCAGTCAGTGTATGGATGAATAGGTACCGATCTATCTGAAGGGACAAAAATTAGAAATGTCTTGTGCCTGTGGCAACACCTTTAAGCCTTTAAACTGGAACATGGCAAAGCTGCTTGGTGGTAGGAAAAGATATGGCGGTAGTAATTCTTCAAACGAGCTACTTCACAAATAGCTGTAGTACCTATTATCCAGCCAGAAATAAAACCCTAGTGACCTGGAAACCTGGAAACTGTTTCTTTGACGAATGGGTGATTGGAAAATGTTCTACTTTGAAATTACCCATTATTCGAAGCTCACTTAAAATCACATTACTCTTATCTGATTCTGGATGGAATTTCTACTGAAAACTGGTGTAGTGCAGCTGTCACCTTGAATTAATTATTAGTGTCCTGTCACTGTTTATGATTACCTGGTACACAGCATATTAGGAGGGCTGGTTTATAATGCATGGTTGCTTGTGAAGCATGGTTTATTATATTTAGTATATTTGAGAAAAAAGTATGTACTATTTTTGATCCCTTAAAAGAGTTTTTTAAAACATGCCCAATTGCTATAACCTGTGGGGTAATCGCGTAACACACATAAAATTACAACTGATCGCAATGGGTTTTATTTTGACCGTTCAACCATGTTTTTTGCGTTATTTACGTTGTTGAGCAGACGAATTTTTCAAAACAGTCATGATTGTTATTGAAATTGTACTTCGCAATTAGGATGCTGGGGCCTAGTACTTACTGGTGACCGAAGATACGGTCACGAGTACATGAATAAAGATTACTTCTAGCCAAATTTGCACAATTCATCATCTCATATTATGTATGTAGTTATACGGATCGATTACAGAAATATGTAGCATATCTAATAATAAGCATATAATGTTCCAATTGCTGGGACACAGGCCTCCTCTCAGTGAGAGGGAGTCGGAGACCACGTTGGTAGATGTCACATGCCTGTGAATTTTTGGTTCCAGGACATGCCGGTTCCCTCACGATATTTTCCTTCATCGTTTTGAGAAGAGTATTCTAAATATTAACATTAACATAATCAGCCTATAATGTTCCCACTCCTGGGACACAGGCCTCCTCTCAGTGAGAGGGAGTGGGCCGTAATCTACCACGCGGGCCCAGTGCGGGTTGGTAGATGTCACATGTCGTCGAATTTTTGGTTCTAGGACATGCCGGTTTCCTCACGATGTTTTCCTTCACCGTTTTGAGAGCAGTGGTTATGAAATAATTTACACAAAGTAAAGCGCCTGTCTGGGTTCGAACCTACGACCTACAACTCGTAAGTCGCGGCCGATACCACTGGGCCACCACTGCTCTCTTTCTCATTCTAAATATTGAACAACATTATTTATAGCGGATTGGTAATTACTAAATGTAATCAAAGCAATATTAGTCAGCCTTTTAAAATCCGGCAGCGAAATGGCGTCACATACTGTATTTAATAATAGCATACGCTATATTTTATCCTTTGACGTTCGAGGGGCTTTGAGTGAAGCAACACAATTACCCTTTGTTCCACACGTTGGGATGAATTGCTATTTCAGTACAGTATCTATGTATTTTTTCTCCTGTTTGTATGAAACGACATGACACTTTCTATAGGGTGACTGGTAATTAGTGACATCATAACAAACAACTTTCCCAGAGAAACGATTTATGTAACGAGGTTCTTTTACGGAGCTTGCGGTAGGAGTAAACTGGTATTTTTTTTTTTTGGCATCACCACTTGCAATTGCAACTCGCTAAGGTTGCCTTTCTGCTTAAAATTTGGCAGTGAGATAGATTTGCATTCCGGGGAAGGACATAGGATAGTTTTCTAGTAGATCGACATACCTCGCGGGCGAAACCGCGAGCGGAAGCTAGTAAAGAATAAGAACTCAAGTAGTAGTAGATGGATCGACTGTGTGAATGATGATATGGTTAGAAACGTAGTGACTACCGAGATGACGACTAATAGAGAAGTATGGAAGAAAAATACGTGTTTGACGACCCCAAATAAATTGGCAGAGCAGGAGAATGATAATGAGGATTTGTGATAAAGTTTCGCTAATTGTTGCTCAGAGATAAACAGCTGGAATATTATGATAATAAAAGTCTTGAAAACATTTTAACACAATATGGTACCTACACATTTTCAGCGGCATTATGAATTAGCAAAAGATGCATTTGGCATTCAGACAACAGCTACACTGCTATTATAAATCCAAGATAAAAGATCACCTAAGGATATGCTTCCGAAATTGAATTATAGCCATGAAATATATGAATAAATCAACTGGCTCCTGCTAAACGCTGTCATGGCGTCCTGCCAGAATCCCGTTGTAAGGAAAATTAACGCGCTCATGACCAGAGGCGATCAGTTGCTGCATATATTATGGAGAAATAACTGGAGTGGACCTGTTGGTGAAATCACTATCCTTCATATTTGAATTACACAACAGCAATCTGTGCTGTGCAAGGCACCTGTCCCGGCGCTGACAAGGGAGTGGATGGGGATAATTGCTAACTATTTGACACATAAATAGTCGATGGCCGGTGGAGCAGACGAGTCCCAGAGTGGAGACTGCGTATTGACAAGCGTAGTGTGGGACTCCCCCCAGCTAGACGGAACGACGACCTTAAGAAAGTGGCTGGGACGGACTGGATGCGGAAGGCGGAGGTCAGAGTGTTGTGGCGCAGCCTGGGAGAGGAATACGTTTGGCCGTGGATTGTTGAGTTGAACTATTTATACCACCGGCGAGTACTCGTTTGTCGCAGCGGCAAGAGCTATCAAAGAGAAAACTCGCATTGTGTGGCATTCACGCTCTTGACGCTCGTTGCTGTCAACTTGTTTTTAGTTGTTAGGTCTGCTCGCTTCTCGGTAATAGCCGATAGATGCCGAAGAGGAAGACACAAATCCATACCCTGGTTTGCTACTGAGAAAATTCTAATGGAAAATTCCTATAACACTGTTTTCCAACATGAAGATTAACCTATGCTTATCAGTCGAATTTGTGACCACTACACCAATCAGACAGTCTATTATTAAACCGGCCAAGTGCGAGTCGGACTAGCACACGAAGGGTTCCGTACCATAAGGCAAAAACCGCCGAAAAAAACACGTTTCTTGTATGGAGAACCCTTTAATTTTGAACTTTATTTTATTCGTATTATTTGTTGTTATAGCGGCAATAGAAATACACACTTTTCGATAATTTCAACTTTTACCTTAGGGTTCATGGTATACAGTCCGTTGACAGTCAGACGGACGGACGGACAGCGGAGGCTTAGAAATAGGGTCCCGTTAGCACCCTTTCGGTACAGAACCCTCTAAACCTATTTATTTTAATATGTATCTATTTAAAACATGAAAAAGCGCTCCTATGAAACACGTCATTCTACACAGAATAGAAAGTGACGTAGCTAAACTATACCCTAGGGCCAAAGAGAATGACAACATTCCTACACTACCTAACAACGTATCATTTACAGCCGCTTCAAACACAATCACTTAATTGCATCATTCATTCAAGTAGACGTGAATTCCGTTCCAATTCTACTCCATTTCTGAATCTTCGAATTAACTGACAACAGATTAATCGTGTGCAGTGATTGACGAAGCGCTCCAATGGACAGCTCTTTGAATATTTAGGTAGCCCTCACAGGTTCAATCTAATTCAGTCTAGTTTTCTGCGGTGCTGGCTTGAATTTATGGTCGAGGCGAAATAGACGAAATAGAACCATTATAGGTAGTGGGACAAATATGTTTTGATCTTTTTTGTTGAGACGAAACGAATTACCATAATACAGGGTAAAAAAGGTCAAAGTTGTCGACATAGCTCACAGAATAAGCAAGCAACAACACAGCACACACACACACACACAAGCTCACAGAATAAGTAAGCGTGTTCTTGAGAACACGTCTACCCCAACGGACATCGGTTCGATGAGTAATCGCGAAATCGATGAGTAAGATGGGACGCCGGGCCTAGGTGGAGCGACGATCTTCGCAGGATGGCTGGTAGCAGCTACAAAACAATAATTTTCACAAACAAGAGTTTCACACACATAAATCGATATCTACTTCGCTTCAGGGGTAAATTCACAGCGCCAACTAGTTATTAGCTACTAGGAAACTATAAACTTGGAAGAGGTGTAATTTCGTGCAGCCTGAACGCACAGAGTTGAAAGGGTGTTATTAATTTATTGTTGGCGATTGTACGGAATTTTCCTGAAGATTCCTGATCAGATTTCATCGAGGTTCAAGTAATATTCATAGATCCAAACACACTTTACGAAGTTATAAAGTCATAAAATATTTTGAACGACACCAAACGATATTGAAGCTTTGTCATTTTTTTGTAGAATATCGGTTTTTGTCAATTCCGGTAAAATGTTATATTATTATATTGACCGCCAGAATACGTCTATTTATTATAATAATTGCTAAAACTAAATAATTGGTAATTGCTAAAAACTTTGTTTTTTACATATTCATGATACAAAATAAAAAAAACCGGTCAAGTGCGAGTCGGACTCGGGCACCGAGGATTCCGTATATATTTGTAGGTACTCGTATGTAAATTGATTATCAAGGGAAAAAAACTTTTGATTAACTGCTTTACGGTTTTCGGATTTTTTTTTCTTTACTTGTGCTACATGACATTACTTCTTGCCAAATTTCATGATTCTAGGTCAACAGGTAGTACCACATAGGTTTTGATTTCGGAACAGAAACGCCTGTAGGTATCTGCTGATTGCGTTGACTTAAAAGTTTGATATTTTTTTCAAGGGATTGCAGCTCCGAGTATTTGATATTAATTTCAACTTGATAACTCTACGCGTTCCTGAGAAAAAGGATCTTAACTGATGGACAGACAGACTGACAATGCAGTGACCTTATAAGGGTTCCGTTTCTCCTTTATGGTACGGAACCCTAAAAAGGTAGCTGTTCCGTACGTTTTCACCGCGTAGGTAGGTACTGCAATTTTCTATTAAACATCAGATTTTGTTTTTGTCCTACTACCCTAGTACCTACTGAGAGATAACAGCTCTTCCAATAATTTGAAATTCTTTATCAACTATTATTACCTACTATTAACAAAATTTTCCCAAAAATATTTGTCCCATAAAACCGTTATTTACCGGATCTCTATCTGACCTTTGGATAATTTTTCTTTGGGTCAGCATATTTTTTTGACAAATGTAGGTAGATATTCATATTTTATTCATACAAAAACTTGGAGACTTATGAAATACTAGTTGCGCCCCGCGGTTTCATTCGCGTAAGTGTCGATCCCGTGGGAATATCGGGATAAAAAGTAGCCTATATGTTAATCCAGGGTGTCAGCTACCTCCATACAAAATTTTATCAAAATTAGTTCAGCCGTTTGAGCGTGAAGAAGTAACAAATATATAAACACACACACACACACACTCACAAACTTTCGCCTTTGTAATATTTAGTGTGATAAATTCGACCTTTAAGGACTAAGAAAATACCCAAGATATAACAACCACAAAACCTATAAACCTATATATTTGTTTAGCAATGTTACACATAGGAGCAGTGGTGGCCCAGTGGTAACGGCCGCGACTTACGAGTTGTAGGTCGTAGGTTCGAACCCAGACAGGCGCTTTACTTTGTGTAAATTATTTCATCTCCATTGCTCTCCAAACGGTGAAGGAAAACATCGTGAGGATACCGGCATGTCCTAGAACCAAAAATTCGAAGACATGTGACATCTACCTACCAACCCGCACTGGGCCCGCGTGGTGGATTACGGCTCCCTCCCTCTCACAGAGAGGAGGCCTGTGTTCCAGCAGTGGGAACATTATAGGCTGATTATGTAATGTTACACATTGCAAAACAACTTTTATAAAATTCAACGATGACATTAAAAAAAACATCGCTTAATTTCCAATTTCTCAAGAAAGTGTCGAAGCATTTCCCAACCTTAAAATACAGCCACTTAACTCCTATACCTCTCTGGAAGCCTGGTACTTGAGTCTAGAGGCTTGTGAAAGAAAATCTTTTTATGTCAAAGGGTTTTGGCATTGGCTGAATAATTTATAGCAACATGGATACTTAAAGGGAGGAGGGTGTTGTCTATTCAATCACGTACGAATTTGATTATCTTTCCCCACAGGGGGTGAAAAAGCTTTGCCTGTGGACTTGGTGTCACGCCCATCGCTGTATTAATAGTCCATGCTTTGAAAGAGAACCCAACTTTAAGTACCTAACAGATTTACTCTAACTTGCCCGCTTGCACCACAAAACACTAAATGCGTTTAGCGCTAAATGTATTTAAAACACCATTTCATCTCTTTCATCTTCAAACGATTGACAGAAATAGAACTATGTTTGACACGGGTCAAAACTTAAATTCTGATTCTGATCTACTACAATCATCCTATAATGTTCACACTGCTGGGACACAGGCCTCCTCTCTGTGAGAAGGAGTAAGCTGTAATCCACCACGCGGGGCAAGTGCGGGTTAGTGGATGACACATAATTATATTATCGACGAAGTTTTGGTTCTGGGATATGCCGGTTTCCTCACGATATTTTATGTTTTTCTTCACCGTGTTGAGAACAGTGGTGATAAAAAACTTTTTTACAAAAAACACAACCGACTTCCAAAAAAAACTACAAAGTGATAAATAACTTTTCGGAAGTCGGTGTCGTTGGTCCTGCATTTTCGTTTATTGACACCGACTTCCGAAATTAAAGTATTAGTATACTAGTTTAGTTTATTAGTATTTATCACTTTGTGGTTTTTTTTGGAAGTCGGTTGTGTTTTTAATAAAAAAGTTTTTATTTTTCACTTTTTAGTGAGAGAGTTCGTGATTTATCTAAGTAATAGCCCAACGTCAACTGCTCATCACCTTTTACAAAATATTGCTTTTCCCAATGCTGGGACGTTAATTGTTGAGGAGTTCTCCTGGTAAGAACCAGGAGAACTCCTCAACAACCATTCACCATAAGCATTCTGACGAGCATAAATTGCTTAGCAACCATATTAAAGTAATCGAATCGCAATCCGTAAAATATTTATCACTGAGTAGTTGCGATGGCCGTCTGTGGTCTTCATCATCAGCTCCACTTTACCAAATGATGATTTCCGAGAGCAAATGCTCAAGTTACTCTAAAATATATCCAAATCGCTATAGGTTTGCCAATATAATTTGAGGGTTTCCCTCGATTTCCTTGGGATCCTATCATCAGATCCTGACTTGATGATCATGGGACCACTTGAAAAGTATACCCTTTCAAACAAAAGAAAAATTTTCCAAATCGGTCCAGGCGTATTCGAGAAATCGGGGAACATACATAAAAAAAAAAAGATTCCGACGAATTGAGAAGCTCCTCCTTTTTTTGAAGTCGATTAAAAATAATTGACACACAGTAAAATGTCTTCCTGGTTTCGAACCTACGACCTCGTAAGTCGCGGCCGTTTTCACTGGGCCACCACTGCTTTCAGTTCAACTTCAACTAATGTCTGTAATATTTTATATTTTACGTTAATAAGTAAATTATGATAACACTACGGTTTATTGTCCTTTTATTAAAAACAAGCACGTGTACGTTACATCCAAATTCTAACCGGTTTACAAAAACAGCGAACATCATCCTCTGAATTCCGGCCACTAGACACCTTTTACAAAAACAAGCTATCTTCATAAAGCGACACCGTATTTGCTAAGTGGTTTTTACAGCCACCAACATACCACGGACCGCTACCAGGCTCGCATGAAACCACAAGAGTACACTGAAGCTTTTTGTAAAACGCTGAGAATGCTTTGTGTAGTTTTTTGAGTTCCATCCCTTTGAGAAAATGTTTTGAATAGTTAGCTAATTGTTTTAAACGTAAAGGATATTTTTGTAATGTGATGTTTGAATTTCAGTTAGTAAATAAAAGATTTTTAATCTGTGTGAGATTAGGGAACATTGAATAAACTGCTATGAGTAATTTCGTTCAGCAAAATCATGTCAGCCCCGCTATCAAAACTGCTGACTGCACAAACAGAATATTTCAAGCTACATGGATTACTCCTGCCACGTATACAGGTGCGTTTACAGATGCAAATCACACATGCACAAGCACCAATACTAGGACCTCAAAGCCATACTATGATGTGTGTTAGAAGGTTAGAACCATCATTGTTCCAGTGCGACAGAGACGACAAATACCACCATTTCTTTTTACGTTACTACTATGTTGGCTTTAAAATAACAAATAGGCCACAGTCGGCCATACAATACATAACATAACATTTCGCTTTGTTTTCTTAAAGGGTTGGCAGAGGTGTACCCCACTATAGCTCCTATGTAATAGGGGGCGAGCTTATTACCATCAACCGGACACGCATTCAGATTCCGGCTACTACCTACTGAAAAATTCCAGATAAAAAAACCCGATAACAAAGATACAAGTATTTGTTTCAAACGAGAACAAAACCCACGAGTCGAACTGCAAAAATCAAATGGCCTAGCCACTGTGCCCACCGCCCATTCGTCGTCGATTCAATCAAAGTCAGAGATTTGGGGAATGGAATCCAATTCTTTCATCTTGATAGCAGTTTCGATAGATGCCTATCGGTCCGGACTACGTTTAAGCGAAATTCTCACCTAGTGGGTATTTATTTATTTTCAGTAGCATTGAGATGAAAATAGTGTAAGTAAATGGGGTGGTCCGAAGGGCGGTTCGAGGCTGTTTAGCATGATAACCTCTCACACGTTTGTTCGCCTACCTGTCGAAACACCCCACGCGTCGTAGTAGTTGAATGGACGCACTGAAGTCATTGTTTTCACAATGACAATGACAAAAGTTGTGTACACTGGGTGTACCGTTGACGTTTCGAGCACTGTCTCATGTACACTTGGTCTACAATTGAAGCTTGAGCAGGATGGCTTGCTGAAGATCAGGTCAGAGACGTGAAATTAGAGGGGCATACCTAACCTATGCTCAACAATGACCTGCTACCTACAGTTAATTTTGGACATTGTGAGGAAATTTACGACGTACGGCATTTCATACAAACTATCAAGCTCTTTTTTTCGAAATTAATGAATCGATTTTAATTAAACTTCGTACGCATAAGCTAGAAACAAAGATCTAAAAAGTTAGTTAAAAATATTTACTGTTAGTTAGATAGTTAAGAAATTAAACCGCTGAACCGATTTAGATTAAATTTGGTATAGAGATAGTTTGAGTCCCGGTGAAGGACATAGGATAGTTTTTATCCCGATATTTCCACGGGATCGAAACTTATTCGGTTGAAACCGCAGGGCTCTGCTAGTACCATAAGATAATCTGCATGTCAAAGAACCTCTCATCTTTGAGGTTAAAGTATAAATTATTTCCTAAAACTCGTTCTAAAGTAGATTATCAAGAGTATTGGAGACTTAAATTCGTGTCAACAATTCGCAATTTCGTTTTTAAGGCGACTCAACGGGAGAGTGCACTTAAGCGCGTCCAATTAAAGGGACCTGTGCTCGCGGCGGTGTAAGTTTAAGCGATGTCAAATAGATACTACATAGCATATATTTCAACTTTGATTCCTGATTAATGGGTTTCTGGCCGCGCCAGTCGCGTCACCACAATTTCGCTAATGTCACGTTTACACAATTAGAGGCATTAATTTTATCTCTGCCAATTAAAACGATTGACAAGACAATATATAAATACAATACAATTATATTAAGAGGATTACAGGACCAAAACGCAAGTTTTAGAAGCACTATGTTTATGATCGACTACAGTAGGTAAACAAAGTAAGAAAAATATATATTGTTCTACAGGATAATGCTAGGTAGATAGTGTGTTGAAAACATTATACAACTAATTTGATATGATAGAAAAAAATCATGAAGATACCTCTAAAACTTTATTTTTACAATAAAAACCATACTAATATACATATAATCATTCTGATTTTTTGTCACATTATTTTACAAGCAACCTACTAAAGCACTAGTGTTTTAATTTTTCACGCCAAATAATATATTTTTTGTAAAAAGATAATTGCTTCATATTTTGCAATAAATTACCAGCGTTGTGTCATCGCGCTTCTCTTTCTTTTCTATGCAGTCCAACAAAGACCGCGCTTTAGGTCATGTAGTCCCCTTCAACGCCAATTGGATTTAGTAAGTAGTCACGTACTCATAACAGAGGTCTATAATTTACAAGTTTTAGGGCTTATGTAAGTAGGTACTAAAGAATTTCTATAAATTGTCAGTTACATAACTCAACCGAAACTTATCCGGAGCAGGTAAAGAGAATTTAACGTTAACTTATCTAGTGGATAATAAATTTTATACAAATTCGGTTCCTAGACTTCATTAGATATATATTACCTATCCAAACACTATTTAACAGACCCTTTTTATGTATAGGTATAGATCACTACCCGTAAATATTCCTACGGTCTACTAATAATAAAGTTAGAGTTTGCTTTTTTTTTGTTTGTTTGAACGCGCTATTTTCTAGACAGTCGCATTTGAAAATATCTTTTCGCATTTGATAGCCCAGTTTTTGAAGAACGTTACAGGCTGTTATCATCATGCTGCAATCCTCAGGAACCGAGCAAAAAAAGTAAGAAAGAACGTTAAGTATAAAACAGTAAAACTGTTCCAAACCACGAAAATAGTCTCAAAAGTGTTCACCGGCACGTGCTTGAAATTACATTCGCGTTATCTGAGATTGAATTCAAGCTGTCACGCTATCACGTTTCGTTGAGAAATGCTCTCAAGGCTTTTAGCGTAGTAGCAGTATTGTACCAGGAAAATATGGTATAAAAGAGCAACTTATTTCTATGTGGGTTGTATTGCGCCTGCAAAAAATATAATAGCAACTTGTCGGGGATGTAAGTGAAGTTGCAGTGTTTCTATTTTCTTTAACCCTGAGACGGCGCGGCGGTATCAGATTTTTTAGTACAAGTTTTTATTATTTGAAAGCTTTTGCGGATGTTAGTGCAAGCTCTAACTTTGAGTTGCAACTTAATTTTATTTCTATTAAGCTATGCAGTGAAGGAAACACTTTTTGTAGGCAAAAAACATAAGTGCTTCCAAGGTACAGACAGACCTGCACTTCCATGAAGGTCAAAATCTGTACCTTCTTTTTATATCTCTTTTTTAGGGTTCCGTAGGCAACAATGTACCCTTATAGTTTCATCATATCCGTCTGTCCGTCCGCAGCTTACCTCAGAGACTCTGTGTCTTAGCTAACAACATTTTTTTTTGCGTACGGCTCCTCTACACGGAAAATGGGGATGTTTTTTTTCTCGTCTACCCCATTTTGTGGGATATCATTGAACATATCTTTCAAAAAAATTGCGGGTTTGTGAAAACCATTTTTCGATTCAGGGATCCGTTTGTGAAATAAGCTTTAAAGTGCTAATTATTGTCAGAGTCAAGTATTAAACCGTAATGAGATTAAAATTACCCAAATCAACGGAATCAACGGTATCAACGGAATTTATATGAAAAACTGAGACGATATCTGAAATTAGTCCAGACTTAAATTAAATTAGCGGAATTTATTTCGTATTGTTCGAA
The DNA here is from genome assembly GCA_963669345.1 of Gortyna flavago. Classification (NCBI taxonomy): domain Eukaryota; kingdom Metazoa; phylum Arthropoda; class Insecta; order Lepidoptera; family Noctuidae; genus Gortyna; species Gortyna flavago. The sequence goes on along the minus strand of OY770147.1, from coordinate 1,374,885 downwards.
GAATTTTGGTATTGTAGACACATTTTTTCTTGGTTTGTAGTTTGAAACGCAATTCGTACTGTATTTTAGTGTTTTTGAATGTTTGTATTAAGTAGGGTTCGATAAGTGGAATGTGCAGCACACGCGCTGCTCACCGTTGCTATTCACAGGAGCGACAGCGACGCCCGCGCAACGTGTCACTGGAACCCGTTCTGATTGTGACGGAACAGTTAGTGTCTGAATGATCTGACCGACTTATCTGATGCTCATTTTGTAATCAATGGGCTTTCTCTGAGCCAAATTCTCGCTGCAGCTGTGGAAGCATGTATAAACACAATATAACTAGATAATGAACAACAAAAAGTTTTAACTCCTGTAATTGCATTACCTCCTGGTAGGTAGAAATTAATACCCTAATGGCAATAGCACATTCATTCACATTGTATTTCTTTGAGTTAGTGAAATAATCAACATCAAAATCAATTCCTATATAAAATAGGATAAGAGATAGATAAATTTATAGACAATTGTTGTTTTTTAGGGTTCCGTACTTAAAAAGGAAAAACGGAACTCTTATAAGATCACTTTGTTGTCCGTCTGTCTGACCGTTGGTCAAGACCCTTCTTCTCAGAAACAGATACCAAGCACACACAGAACAGAACAGTTATCAAGTTGAATTTAATATCAAATACTCAAGGCTGTAATCTCTTGAAGCAGTGAAAAAATCAAAGGTCTAAGTCAACGCAATGAAAAGACACGGGCGTTTATGTACCTCAAACCTATAGGGCACTTCCCGTTGACCTAGAATCATGAAATTTGGCAAAAAGCAATATCATGTAGCACAAGTAAAGGAAAAAAAATCGAAAACCGTTAATTTGTAGTTAGATACATAACAAAAAAATATTCCCTTAATAAACTATTTATATACCTAGTACGGGACCCTCAGTGCGCGAATCCGACTCGCACTTGACCGGTTTTTTTTCTTTAGTGTAGGTAAATACATTACAGAATAACGTCAATTTTCAAGAAATGTAAATATTCTAAACAAAATGTATGTTCTTACTCAGACAAATTCAAATAGGTAAGAAATTAAGATAGCAAATTCTGTACTAAATAATATAATGTATTTAAACGAAGGTCTCGCTACGAGCTACGGCGTAGCTTCGTAGCGCGCACTTTGCTACGACCGCGTAGCTTCCCTGCCCCCGGAACTTTTATGGAAGCTTTCCTCTTGCTATAAATTTTACCTCATTTTAATTTTGTTTCTTTTTTATGCCATTTACGAGCAAAATTCTACCATTGCCCTTAATGTTGCCATGTCCAAAATAGATCTATGGCCTTAAATGGTCACGTTAAGAGAATATCAATAAAGGAATTTATGTCGCGGATGTAGAAATAAAAAGTCGCCCAAGAAGGACAAACTCCGACCTTTTCAAAAAGGTCAGGTACGTAGGATGCGATGTATGAAGAGATGTTAAAAATAAATGTCGCAGCGCTGGTATTCTGATAGGGCCCGCTGTGATCACCAGATGTGGACCAGATGATGATGCTAGTTAAATTAAAATCAACTAAGTTTTAAATTACTTAACTTGACTTATTATTATTTATTTTTGACCTATAAGGTCACATTGGAGCGCAAAGGCCTAGCTTTCTCCTTTCCACTGCTCTCTGTCTTGAGCTAGTGTGGACCAATCCTGTCTGCAGGCGTCAAACCCGTCCCGCCATCTTCTTCACAAAACACAAACTTGACCCTAACACAATTTAATATCAAACTAGCATCTGCCCGCGATTTCGTCCTCGTGAAATTTCAGCCTCCCCCCCATTCACCCTCTTAGGGGTGGAATTTCGAAAAACCCTTTTTTAGTGAATATTTATTCTTCACAAAGAATACGCCCTCCAATTTTCATGTCTCTATGACCAGCGGTTTAGGCAGTGCGTTGATATATCAGTCAGTCAGGACATTGAATTTTATGTAATTACTAGCTGACCCCTCTACCATTGTAAAGAAAAAAAAAAGAGTTTACGTCCTATTCTCAGACTTACGGAATACACACACACACAAGAATCGATCAAGCCGTTTCGGAAGAGTTTTGTTACAAACACAGTGACACGAGAATTTTATATATTAGATATAGATATTGGACTATATATAAACTCTTACTAAAAAGCTTTACAGCCCCAATTAGTATCTTATTAGCACCTCTAAGGATACCGTACTATGAGCAACCCGAGTAATCCCATACTTATGACCCTCCAGTAGAAGGGACAAGCCTGTTAGTAACCCGAATCTAAACAACCAATTAACTGCTTTACCTAGTTAAGTAAAGCCTGGTTATGTATAAAGGGTCTCTTTGACAATGAGAATATTACGCATATAATTACTTAATGATGGATGATTGGTTGGAAAATAAGAATATATTATAAGGTGTTATTAGATTTAATTCTCTGAGAGCAGACACAGGAAGACATTAGTTTTACAAGGAATGACAAGCAAGTCTAACAGGTGTGTTCTATGACACATACACATAGAGATGTTGTCGTTTAGTTTACAATCTACAACACTTAACATATAGTTGATTATCACAAGTACAATCTGTAAACCAATCAACGCAAAAAACCGCCCTTATTGCTAGTAAATATAAGCACTGTCTGCGGTAAATCACCATGAAACATGTGGTTGGCTGTACATTACATTACATGATCAGCCTATAATGTTGTCACTGCTGGGTCACAGGCCTCCTCTTTGTGAGAGGGAGTGGGCCGTAATACACAACGCAGGCCCAGTGCGTGTTGTTAGATGTTACATGTCTTCGAATGTTTGGTTCTAGGACATGCCGATTGTCCTCTCTCTGTTTATAAAAAAATAATTAAAAAAACTTGAAAACCTTCTCTTTATTATTGAGGGAAAAAAATAACCCTTGTTTGCGGTTGGGTAAAAAGGACCCAAAGGAATTTGAAAACAAAACACGCTCTGCGCATAAGTACACTCATGTTGACATGGGTCACAAACACGTCACAATGTTTTACACGATCTAAATCTACGTTTTTTTGGCTCATAAATGGTTTATAAAAATTATTTTGTGCCCCAGTCAATGAACAATACTGATGCATTTTCCATTGAATAAGCAAGCTCAATAGCTTGCTAGCTAGCTTTATTGTTCATGTTCAATTCGCGGTATCAGATAAGTCTGATAATCCTAACTAATATTAGAAATGCGAAAGTAAGTTTGTTTGTTACCTTTCACGTCTGAATCGATCATCCTGAAATTTTGTAAACGTTGTAAGGTGTACAGAAACGGACATAGGGTACCTTTCATCCCGAAAAAAGTGCTGTTCCCGAGGAAAACAACAATAACGTTATTATGATAATAGATGGCGCCACGTGTATTTTGTCTTGATTGCAGACGAAGTCGCGGACAACAGCTACTACAATATAATTTTGAGTGATGGTTTTCGTCGTAAATCTCTTACCCTTTATTCGAGGTCGACGCAGCACATCTTCTCAAATGAGATGAAATTAGGATAAATTAGTACAGACGCCAGCACATCAAGCTACTACAAGTGTCAAATTTATTTAATAGATTTTCAACTTTATCGCTAAAGCATAAGGTTCAATGTTGATTGGGAAAATTTGACAGTTTCGGGTAGCTTGATGTGCTGGCGTCTGTACCTAGCTTCATTGTGGGAAACATACGTACAGCTGCACAGATTTAAGCGAGACACGTGTCGATCGTAGCGGGTCGACTATTAGTATGTTAAAAAGCAGGAAACAAAAGTTAATTTAAAAAACCCTCGACGCAACCGAAACTACTAACAAGTAAAAAAAAAAAAAATATTGGCCCTTTCAATTATAAGTTGTAGGTAATATTTTGATACAAGCGCCATCGCGTCGCCACGTCGCGTCGGGGGACGGATATTTTTTTTTTTTTTGAGGTTTTTGTTTATTTTTTGTATTTAAAGAAGGCTGTTAGTAACAATAATAAACGGCACACGACTGCCTACTAACTACAAGCCTCCACAGTTAATTACAAAAATATCGATTTAGTTATAAGTAGTAACATTAAGTCCGCCTCTGTACATTTTTGTGCTTGAAGTATTAAATAAATAAATAACATAGTCTTACTGACCTACTCAAAGTTTAAAGTTAGGTTAATTAATATTTTCTTATTTATATAAATCGTGCCTTCTCTGTATGTGAAGGCTGAAGAGGCCTGTCCTGCAGTAGCAGGCAGGTATCGGCTGGTATTACTTTTATAAGTTAACTAGCTTCCGCCCGCGGCTTCGCCCGCGAGGTACGTCGATAAAAACTATCCTATGTCCTTTCCCGGGATGCAATCTATCTCTCAGATTTTTTTTATCGAAATCCGTTCAGTGGTTTAGGCGTGAAAAGGTAACAAACATACAGACAGACAGACAGAGTTACTTTCGAATTTATAATATTAGTATGGATAGTATGGATTAGGACAAATTTATTATTTTTCCATACATTTCTATCAGCCGTTATCTCAGGGTTCACATTATTTCAGAATAATTCCATGGAATGCCTAAAATTATTCAGTGGAAACTGCCCCACTAAATCGAAGTAGTGGGGCACACCATATCATCTGTCAAAGTCAAACTGTCTATATTTTCACAATTCTGTTACTTAAAAACACATTTTGGTGCTAAACCTCTTCTGGGCACGCTCGTTCCATTATAGACCTTATCCATCGCTTTCCATCAGGCGTGATCGAGGTCAAGAGGGGGCCCATTCAGCAATAAAAAAAAATCAAAACATAATTTTACAGTACCTACTTTCACAGTTATTTGACATTTGACAGCAACCAAACAGCAACCTTATCGCAATGAAAATAAAGATCACTGTAATGTAAAATAACTAGGCAGGCCAGATCTGTACGCATTTCAATCACTTTCATCACAGTCAATTGTTCCACATGATTGCTTCAGAGCGTTTCAACCAATAGGTATGAGCATCAATTTGTTTACATTGTCGGCAAACTCAATTACTACCAACCATCGCCATACCTCACGTGAAATGACAATGTACTGTAACGATTTAATTAAATCCTGGAGGTAAATATACAATGAAATAACAGTGTTAGATCGTCGTCGGTGTAAATGTTGAATGATTTTATTTCTGTAAATCGTACAAACATAATAATCAGCCTTATAATGTTTCAAAAATGTTAAACGCAAAAAACCGCCCTTATTGCTAATAAATATAAGCACTGTCTGTGATACATTTTCCACCATGAAACGTGTGGTTGGCTGTATATTACATTACATGATCAGCCTATAATGTTCCCACTGCTGGACCACAGGCCTCCTCTCTGTGAGAGGGAGTGGGCAGTAATCTACCACGCTGACCAAGTGTGGGTTAGTAGATGTTACATATCTTCGATTTTTTGGTTCTAGGAGATGCTGGTTTCTTCACGATGTTTTCGTTCACCGTTTTAAGAGCACGTCAATTATTTTATAATAGACTAGCTGCGCCCTGCGGTTTCACCCGCATAAGTTTCGATCCCGTAGGAATATCGGGATAAAAAGTATCCTATGTGTCAATCCGGGTTATAAATTATCTGTGTACCAAATTTCATCCAAATCCGTTCAGTCGTTTTTGCGTGAAAGAGTAACAAACATCCATCCTCACAAACATTCGCATTTATAATATTAGTAGGATAGGATTTAAAAATATTATTGACGTGCTCTTAAAACAGTCAGATCATGCGAAGACCATATAGATTGGTGTCTGAATGGGCTTTTGAAGACAGAACCACAGATTAAGTGGACGCATTTGTCAGTAATCGTGCAGCTCAACTCAAAAACTTAAGGAGCTCAACGTTTCAACAATGCCAAAAAAGGAGATTTGGGTAAGCCGCATAAATAATTCAAACTGCCAAGACCATGACTAAAACTGAGAAAAAAGATAAGTATAATCTATGAACAACATTCCGTTCACAACGTTTGTATGATCAGTTAACCCACGTTTTACTGAAAAGGTTAAAGGTTATATTGAATTTCATATTTGAGTAGGTAAATAAAACTTCAGTTTCAATGAAATATCCTAATAAATCGCTTCTGTGAAATTGTTGAATCGACCTAGATTTTTATAGTTTGCAAGATGCATTCCGAGAATTTATGATACCAAACTTTTGTTTTTATCTCGAACGCTTTTGTTTCTAAGAATGTTCAAGCACAATAAAATTTTTGTTTCTGTCTTTTCTTAAGAAATTCAATACGCAGGTAACACCAACACCGAAAAATTATCACTAGGAACGCAAAGACATAAGACATAAGCACAAATTTATCTCAATTCTCACCGAGACGTTCATCGAGATCACGATTTTATTTTCAAAACACTTAACCGTATTGATGTATGCTCGTGTAGTACTTAGAGATTAAAGTGCTAAGTAAACATTTCAAGTGAGAATGTTTGTTTGTGTGTTAGGAATAAATAATGCTGTCGTACCTGTGCATCTCCCGCGCTTGCTGGCGTCCTGGTACGCGTGTTAGCGATCGCACGGTCGGGAGCACACTGTCGCCTGTTGGTTGGGGGTGGTCTAGGTGTGTACAGAGCTGTTAGTACCAACCTACCAAGTACGTTTATTTATTACACGTATTTTTATAGATGTCTGAAGGTAAGACATAACTTTCATGTAACTTTAACTGGATAAAACACGGGAATAGAAATATTAATGAATTTCAAGAAAAAGGTAAAACGTTCTTGAGCTAATAATTAAGTATCTCATCGTGTCAGGTGCTCGTTACCATTGCTAATGATCATTTTTTGTATCATCCTGAGTTTTCATGTTAATAAAATATGACAACGTTTTTAACCAAAAAACTCTGTTATACAATAGACTAAACTAGCTGAAGTCGTGAAAGTTATAACTGAAGCTAATATCAGACGGTTCACTCGAGTGAATTTTGATTTTGGTTTCATTCCACGTTCACGACACTGAAATTATTACTATGAGAGTGAGGGAAGAGAGAGCGCAATCCTGTGGGAATATCGGGATAAAAGTATCCTTTGTCCTAATCCAGTTCATGGTCTCCCCATATGTCAAAATGCATCCAAATCTATAGAGCCGTTTCAGCGTGAAAGCGTAACAAACTTACAAAAAATCTTTTTTTTTTTTCTTAATAATATCAGAAGATAGATAGTATAACATCAAGTGAAATAGAGTACTATCTAACCGCAAGAGACATATCTTTTCTTGCTCAAATATGGTCTAACAAAACCGAAGAATATTTTGCGTACACACAACAGCTCTATATATTTCCTCAGCGTTCTCGCGGTGGGCGGGAGCGAGTCACTTGCCGCCCAGCAACAGTTTATACGGGGTTGCCACAAGCTACGTCAAATATTCATTCATTACCAACAAGTTTACTAAAAAACTTAAGTAGACTACCAACTTGTTACTGAAATGTAAAATAAACTACATGGCTATCTTAGGTAACGTTTTTAAAAAGCTAACACGAAAATGGGTAAAGTATTTTTTTTGCTGTCAGAAAATACGTTGAATATTTTTACTAGGATGCAAAAAATGTGGAACTTTTTTTATTGCTGCAATATTATGGTCACAAGGGATAATTCCATAATCACCACGCTTGGTACAGGGAACTGAAATTATTGGTGATCGCAGTTTGTTTGGAAGGTTTTCGGACGCTGCTACCAACAGGCATCTTCTGGGCTCGCTCGTTCCATTGTAGACTTCATACATCGCTTTACCAAGGCAAGATCGAGTGCAAGAACATATCTACATATAGCGCAATAAAAAAATTTGATCCTTTAACTTCACTCGAAAGCGTAGCCTAGTTCTTTAAGTAGAAATCACGCAAAAATCAGCAAACTATAACGCGAAGGATATATTACTCACCGCTCCCGCCATAATCCACGCTCTTCTGGCGGAAACGCGTCTCGTTCCCGCTCGGCCAATGACAGCGAGTCGAAGCTTCTAGAACATTCTAGGAGCTTCTTTCATAAACATGCGCCGCACATCTTATTTGACAAGTGTCGTCTGACGCCGTCAACGGTGCTGCGCACCGAGTGTATATTTTTACGAATCTGTATCTTCGCCCCAAACCCTATTGTTTTATACCATAATATCATTGTGTGTGTGTTAAAAAAACTTATTTTTCCCAAAACCAAGGAACAATTTTTACGCCAGTAACCCGACGCTCCCAGCAAAAGCTCCTATTATCCGTCCAATATAAGTTGTCGCTCACACTTACACAATTATCTCCCACATAGAGGCGACCCATCTTCGTCGTATTACATTGGATGCTGCAGGACAAACATCACTTACAATTCCACTCCAGAAATTGAACTCTAAGCCAACGTGGTATGGGTTATGTTAAGTGAATTTAAAAGATTTTTTTCAGCAACTGACCCATATAGGTTTGATGGGTTGTTTTGGAAACTCGTTTGATTGACGAGATCGATTTACTTTTATAATTGTCATGTCTGCTACACGGGTGCTGTTAACACCGCCGGGGTCCGTTCTGAGTGATCTATTTTTGTGCAAGGCCTACAGGCTTTGGATCCAACGATTTTCTAACTCGAGCGCAAGCGTTTGTGCAAGAGTCTGAAATTGCACCTACGATTATGAAACCGAAGAAACTATTATATAGAGTAATTAACATATTCTTAAGACAAATTGTTTTTAAGGGTTTTTATTAAGAATATATCTAATGAGTCTCGAGTTGGCTAAGAAAATCTTTCTAGTTATTAATTGTCGGTACCATGACAACCATTAATTTCTACTCGTTCTTCTCTTTAGGGTGAATTCGAATTATTACCTAGTTGAATGCAAATAAACACACAGATTATCTACCAACGCCCACGTGGTAAATTACAGCCCTCTCCTTCTCACAGAGAGGAGGCCTGTGTCCCAGCAGTGGGAACATTATAGACTGATCATGCAAATGCAAATAAACACACAGCTTTTGACAGCCGATTTCTCGCCAGCGATGTCAAAATATGTATGTGAAGAAGAAGATTTTAAAATCGCCAGTGAGTCGTCGCGTCGGTGACTAAAGTCTCTGCATGTGCAACTAGCATTAGTCTTGTTCTGCGAAAATGTTTTGAATTTTTGTTAATTTTGACATACAAAAACTGTCCACGTCAATTTTATTCCACGGAGAAAAGATATCTAACTTTGTTAAAATCAGCCCTAAGTGCCTTTTCACGCGTCCCGGCAACCGCGTACCCGGTGCCGGGTACCCGGCGGCGAAGTGTACGTTAGCTTTCACACGTACCGGCGTAGTTTGCCTGGCAAGTTTACCGGATAGTCGGCACCGGCTACCCGGTTGCCGGGACGTGTGAAAAGCCCCTAAAGATTTCCTAAGAAAGCGGTGAACGGTCACATAATAAAAACTGATCAAACACAGACCGTTTTTTGACATGACTGGTGAATATGACAGATTATTATGACGTCCGTTATAATTATGACGGAACCGCACTTCTAGGAAACTATAGCTTTATAAGTGTAATTACACTGATATAAAAAAAAAACTCATAGCGGTATGTACCAGCACTGGAACCAGCAACCTGTTGCATTAAAAGCCCGTCTGTAATCCTCTGGGCCATCGAGAACCACCGCTACATTCTGGATGAAGTACCTACTAAAAAAGATAAAGTACGTTTTAAATAAATAATTAAACTTTAATTAACTGTCTGGTTGTGCCTGAGTTTGAGTTAAATTGTTATTTGTTTTATCCCAGTGTTGTTTCTTTGCGATTGTGGGTTATAAAAGTCCCCTTTTTTATTAAATGGGGTACTCATATACAACCAAATTCACACATTGGGCGAGGGCGTAGTTTTTTTTTTTTTTTTTTCTATTTAAAGATTTTTTTTCACTTTTACGCGCCCCAGGGGTACTGAAACGTTTTACGAGAGTTTTACGTTGAGTCGATTGATCCATGAACCGTTGGTCAACATTTTCTTTCACCCACGAACGTTTCGCCAACATAACTCTACCTCAGTGAATGTTTAACCAACAGAATGTTTTGACCAATAACTTTTCACCCAAAGAACAATTGACCATGTCAAATAGAACTTAGGATGCAAGAGCGAGCGAAGCGAGCTCGGGACTTGGGGCACCCCGACTCGGACAGGTTAGGTTCGAAGGGGATGATGGCGGCTCAAGTGAGCGAGGAAAGCGAGCGAAGGGCACCCCGAGGTTAGGTTAGGTTAGGTTACTTTAAACCCTTTTCACAGAAATAGGGGCCCCCCGAAGCGAGGCTCCGTCAACTACGTCTTATTATTATTTTACTTTCACCTTTCCCGGTATCTGTTGGCCTTGTTCTTTGGGTGAAAAGTTATTGGTCAAAACATTCTGTTGGGTAAGCATTCACTGACGTAAAGTTATGTTGGCGAAACGTTCGTGGGTGAAAGATAATGTTGACCAAACTGTTCATGGGCCAACTGTTGGTAAAACGAGGAGGAACCAGGAGGTGGCCGAATAAACCGCATCATCAATCGCGTTGAATTAAGAGCGTTTACGACGTACGCGTACGGCATTTCATACAAACTTTCAAGCCGTTATTTTTCGAAATGAATGAACAGATTTTAATGAAACTTCGTACGCATAAGCAGGATACAAAGGTCTAAAAAGTTAGTTAAGAACATTTTCGAAAAATTGTGTTATAGCCAAATTAAACCGATTTTAAATTTTCCATATGAACAGAGATTTCCAGTTATCTTTTTTTTTAAATAAGACATTCCCCAACGGTGGCACAAAGTTCCTAACGGTTCGGTTTAGTTATCAAAACCTGCATCAAGGAACAGGAGACCATAACAGCAAAACGGTTGTTGTTTACAAAGTGAACGCTAATAATACTAATTGACAAGGGCCCACCCAGTGTCGCGTTACTTAGCCAATTTCCGGATCACTACCAGCCTTTTATGGTGCCTTGGTACCTACATAGCATCCTATTTTATTAATTAAACGAACACCAAAACATAATTGCAATGTTCATTATGTAAACATTAGTAATGCAATAAAGCCGTATTTAATAGGTATAGTATGAGTTATCGCGCACATTGAAGAAGTAGCTATTGACTTATTAATGCTTTTTATCTTTATTATCGCTTGCTTTGTTTATTTCAGTCACGCCACTTTTCAAAATAATACAAACTCATTTTACACAAATACAATGACTCACTAAGTATATGTATATTCATTCCTCTCCCTATTTCATTTCTCTTAGAACAAATGGCGCGAAATTAGTCAGTCCGTTGGATGCGGAATGAATCGCCCTCTGAAGACGGAAATTATTCAGCTTGCATACTGTTTTAAATAATGTATTCTATAGCACTAACGATTCGAGTTTATATAATATCAAAATTGTGCAATCAGCTACTTTAGAATCACCAGCAAACCGGTTTTAGTATCACAGACATGAAAGTATGTATGTACCTACCTATGGTAGTAATAGCTACCATAGAAATATCTTATATCTATATGGCTTCTAACGTTAACGTATGTGACGTATTTTTCGACAGATATAAGGCTTCGTAAAAGTAATCAAGACTACACTTAATAAATCAAACAAAAATTTGTTCATGTTTTTTTCAATGATTGACTTCTTTGATTAGAAATACTAATCTATAAAATAACAGCTGTAAAAATATCACTTTTTCACATAAGTACAAATAGAAAACAAAACGAGGAAACTCAGAAATCTAAGTATCAGGACTGCAAAAATGGTGGAACAGTTGCTTTGACCACAGCACAGGTGGCAGACGAGCCACTCCAGACCTCTCTCTTCAGCTAAATTTACCAGGATACTATCAGCGTTATAGAGTAAGTAATCTTGAATCGGCTTCCAAAAGTAGAACAGGAATCCTTCTAAAATTATTATTGATATTGGTATCTGAAAAAAGGGAACTTTTTGCTTGTGTGCATATGCTGAAAATGCTTTTAACAAAAAAAAAAAACACAACCGACTTCCAAAAAAACACTACAAAGTGAAAAATAACTTTAATTTCGGAAGTCTGTGTCTTTGTCTTTGTACTTTCGTTTTTTGTCACCGACTTCCGAAATTAAAGTTATTTTTCACTTTGTAGTGTTTTTTTGGAAGTCGGTTGTTTTTTTTTTGTGAATAGGTTTTATTTTTCACTTTTAAGTTGTACAAATTCGTATAACACTACTTGTTAAGTAAATATCAGGGACAGCAAAGCTAACTCAAAAACTAAGGAAGCAAAGTTAATAAAATTTATAAGGAGGCATACACTATCCAATAAAAAAATAATTTTTGAAATGGATCCACAATTGCCGGAGATATCGCGTAACATACATACAACAAAAAAAAACTGTCGAATTGAGAACTTCCTCCTTTTTGAAGTCGGTTAATTATGTAAAGATACGGCACTTAGAGCCACAATGCATACCATGACATTTCCACTAAGCTACCACTGAAAAGTCACAGGAAAGCAAACGACGCAATTTCGTTGACTTGCATTTTTACCAGTAATTTTGCCGATTTTGATAAAAATTCTATGGGACCAATCTGAAAGTATCTATTTACTTTCAAATAAAAAAAGAATTTTGCAAATCGGCTTACAAACGGAGTTCTGAGGTAACAAACATAAAAAAATAGATATTCAACCAAATTAATAACCTCCTCTTTTTTTGAAGCCGGTTAAAAAGGGAAGGCCTATGTGTTTTGGAAAGAACTTCTAGCTACCTGCAAAACATGAATGAATGCATTAGCCTGATCCTTTCAAAACCAAACTTCCAGTCGACTTTTTAGTTTGTAGTCGTCATCAGCAACAGCCAGATCCACCAACTGCTGTGTTCAGGACTACATTCATGTCATGCTTCCCTGGTTTGTGCTTGTCTCATTCATGTCTTCCACGTGGTGATTTGTATGTCATTGAACTATTTGGCTGACAGAAGATACCTGGATAATGGACTTTACCTCTAAAATAAAAAACAGTAAATTCCATTTTCTCGACTCAAGCAGGGGAAATAGATTAATTTGGCGAAGAACTAGGCATAAGCTCAATAAGTAGACTAAATTGGAAGTGAAGAATTTGTTTTTGAGTATTTTAGCTGTAACAAAAGATAATAATAAAATAATAACAAAGACATTGCTGATGAAAACTACCTTTTGGAAGGGGCGACTAGAATCAAATCTATTTCATTGTAATATTTGACGTTCAAAAGTGCCTTTTGTGTGCTTAATTGAAATAAATGCTTTGACTTTGATGCGCCGCAATTAGCAGGTGGAAAAAAAAAATTAACACCTAGTTTTGGCTATACAGAAACAGAGTAAAGAACAGAAGAGGTAAATAGTTTAATTAAGATTTGAAATAGGTGACACGAATCTTGTCAGCAAATAAATTGCAGTACAGTTAGTTGGTTCGGGATTCGTTCTCATTTATGAAAGATATTTTTGCGAAGCCCATTTCTACTAAGGCAAATCATCGAAGACCTTGTCGCTGCAAGCAAATAATACAAGGCGATAGTCTGACCCCATTGGCTGTTGCCAGTTTTAGAAGTAGCTGAAAAAGTGTTAGGGCCACCTAACTCTTAGTGTCTAAACACACTATTGCCGAAGGTACGCGACCGTATTTCGGCATGATTACGCCTGCAATGCTATTTGAATTACTGACGACACATTATGCCGAAATTACGTTGCGTTAATAGCGTACAGTAAAATCGGCCGCGGAACTTCGGTCGCGTATCTTCGGCATAGTGTGTTTAGACACTTAGGTCTTTAGGGTACAGTCAATGATATTATAATATAAGTCTTATAATATCATTGGGTACAGCTATCAAGTGCTACACTATTACACACATTTACAGATACTTACAATCATACAGTATGTGTATTTCATTAATAAGAAAAGATAAGGCCAACACAAGAGCAATAGGACTTGTCATAGAACTGATATTAAATTTTTCATTTATATTAATTAAGAGTAACAACTATAACATTCATAATACTCTAAAAATAATGTTTTGTTAAGTAAACAAAAGTGACAGTGACATCTTAAAGGTAATTAATTTATGGTGAAAATCGATTATTTTTACTTTTTCCAATATGATAGAAATATGATCTTTTTGGATACAATTATTAACCTCTTTGCTCCGGAGGGATAAAATATAGTTTGTTGCAAAATAAAATTGCGACTTTTTCAATGTAAGTTGTCGTGGGTACTAGGAAAACATAATGTAAGAGCTGGTTAAACACGTGTCGACTGTAAACTTTTAAGACCTCTCACCTTTATGTAGCCAGAATTTACGTGAACTGCATTGAGCAATGCAAACTACATTTATATCGAAGTGATCTACCTAGGCCGCCTCGTTTTCCAGCTGAATGACTATGACCAGTCTATTTACGACTACGTAGGCTATTATACAAGGTGTAACTTAAATGGTGTTGGACTTGAAAACAACCAGGTAACATAACAAGCTTTGTGATTTCTCACGATACAGCTTTGAAATTTTGTACATAGATTCTTTACATAAAAATACTAGACACGTGTCTCGGGTTTCGCATCTAAAAATAATGTTGTATATGTCAATGTATGAGACCAACCCTGAAATCGCGGGAAAAAAAATCTGCTGTTCCCTACAGTTTGACGACGAACATAAATATAGGGAATAGCTGATTTTTTTTTCGCGATTTCAGGTTTGGTCCCATAGTAAAAGTTGTTCGTATAATAATGAATACAATGGCTTCTTTTCAGGTCCCACACCTTATAAGTTACACCTTGTAGTATAAATCGTATCGACACAAGAGAAAAGCTGCTTTTCAAACCTCGGTTTTCGTACACGTACCGGCTAATTTAATATGTACTGGATTCTCCCCTGGAGATAATTTATTTGTTTGATTTCCTTTTCTCATTCATTATACTTACCACCACTATTAAAAGTAGATAACAAAACGGACAGGTCTTTCCAGCTCTACTAAATAACCATCCCCAACTACTAGGTAATCTGAAGAATTTACGAAGTTCAAGACTGTCCATACCACACGGAACCTTGTACTTGTAACATAAAATAAATCAATACCACTTTCAATTACACGCATGGTCCAAAAATGGTGACGCCTCGAAATAAATAAACTATTGCTATTGATTTGAGGCACGTAGAATAGTAGTAGAGTGCCTTACTGTAATTATTGAATCCTACTATCCTACTAATCCTACTATCCTACTAATATTATAAATGCGAAAGTTTTTGAGGGTGGATGGAAGTTTGTTACTCTTTCACGCAAAAACTACTGGACGGATTTGGATTAAATAAGGTTCACAGATAGTTTATAACTAGGATTAACACAAATAATACATTTTATCCCGATATTCCCACGGGACCGAGACTTGTGCGGGTGAAACCGCGGGGCGCTGCTAGTTCTTTATAACTTTCTACTACTAAATATAGAACTAATAATGGGTCCTATGTATAAGGGCCAATGTGCAAATTGACAACTTTACAATAGAGGCTCTCAAAGTTTCAATTTAAGTATTATATTTTTTACATGCTTGAACTGATGTTTGTGCAACTTTGCATCTTTGCTTTGTTTTTGTCTTCAAGCATGTAAAAAATTCATCAAATTAAAACTTTGATAATCCGTCTATATGTGACGGAGTTATACCCGAAAATAATTACATAAAAAAATATATTCAGGGTGGAATTTTGTAATGCCACCTGAAGGGAAAGTACTCTTAATACTGTAGATAGAAAATTTTACTCAAAGAAAACATTCCTTTATTTTATAATACAAAGAAAACTGCATTTAAAGATTTTCGAAAATTCGCTTGCCACACCCGGGAATCGAAAAGACTAAAATCTGTAAAAATTGCAGCCGGTACTTTTATTGCATTGATCGTTGAATCAATTATAAGGATGAAATCTCTCTAACAAACTTGATCAATTAAATTATAGGAAAACCATTGAAGTCTGTTAAAAAGGCCTGTAAATGATGTTTAGCATTAAGTAGTAGAGCAGTGGTGACACTTATCGAATTGTAGGTCGTGGGTTAGAATCCAAGCAGGCACACTTTACTTTGTATCAATTATTTCATCAGTGATGAATCATCACCACTGCTCTAAAAACGGTCAAACTGAGAACATCGTGAAGAAAGTGGCATGTCCTAGAACCAAAAATTCGAAGACGTGACATCTACCAACTCGGTACGGTCCAATCCAGAGAGGAGGCCTGTGTCCCAGCAGTGCGAACATTATAAAATCATGCTATTAAACAGTACAATGGGCGTGCATTTAATATTAAATAAACAAAAACAATTTACAAAAATGTAATGTAAAGCACTATCGAAGTATAACATTAAAGTCTTGATTTTGGTACCAAAATAACATTGTATTCAGTCACAGAACACCATGCATGACACCCCGAATTAAAGGATTCAAATAAAAATAACACAACCAACCAAACAGAGATTAATAACAACAATAAAAGGAACAAAATATAGTCAGCCCACTTTTAAATAAATAAAAAAACTATAAACTTTTTGTTATTTGCTTGATTAAACATTTACGTTTTATTGGTTATTTTACGACTTTCCATTTAACTTCAAGATTAACTTTTGACCAAAATTCATTTCTACAAGTGGTTTCAAACACAAACCTACGTTAAGAAAATACGAGTATTCAAAGACAAAAAAACACTAATATGAGACTCTCACAACTTCGAAAATACTGAAATAACAAAAATACTGAAATACGAAGAGAAAAATCATAATTTCGTCAGAAATCCCATCTGTCTTTACGACGACGCAGTCATAAAATGCAGACATAAAACATGTTATCGAAGTGCATGGAAACTCATTACAAATGGAAATCAGAAACTTGGATTAAAAATTTAAGATGAAACCAAGATGATTAAACACATAAACGCAGACATAATTAAAACTGTTGTTATTTCAATAGTTGTGAACAATGTGCTCAGAATAGTAGCTACGGAATTATCTTCAGAAGACGAAAAGTTGTTTACTCTAAACGAAGATGACGATGGCATTAACATTTATGAAGAACCACCGCCTTATGCAGTGAAAAAAACTATTTTAAGAACGAAAAATGATGAAAAGGAAGAAGATATAAAGTCCCTTTTGGAAGAGAAATATAAGTTTAGGAATGATGAGACGTCCACGAGGTTTAAGGTAGCCCGCGAGGAGAGAGGTGACTTTCCAGGTTTGTTTTATTATACTCGTCTATTTTACCCACAAAGTAACCTACACGAGCGTAGAAATTCAAATAAGAAATAAAAGCCAGCTACTAGAGGAATTTAATTAAGTTTTTTTTTTTTAAAGAAGAAGTCACGCGAATGTTGAAATAAAAACAACCGACTTCTAAAAAAAAAACACGACAAAGTGAAAAATAACTTTAATTTCGGAAGTCGGTGTCGTTCGTTCCGAATTTTCGTTTTATGACACCGACCTCCGAAATTTAAGTTATTTTTCACTTTGCAGTGTTTTTTTTTTTTAGAAGTCGGTTGCTTTTTTTGTTTGTAAATTTTTTTTTAAGATAATACTTTCGCGAAACCAATCCTTGTTTATTATTGTTTCCGGTCATTGGTTATTCACATGTTTGTTTCGGGGTTGTCCGACCAGTTTCGAAATCGGACGGATCCGTTCTTTACGAGTTCGTCGAGCGGCGAGGGACTGGGTCGAACATCACACAAACATGTGAGTAATTAATACTGTAAATGATAATAAACAAGCCTATCAAACGCTTTAGTTAGGTCCTCTTTTACCCCATATCTAATAGTAAAACCGTCATCATTGGGCTGCCCAATGTGGTCTCCCCAAACAAGATTCTTCTGTTAGCAAAATTGCAAGTTCTAGTCCAGCTGACCCTGGAACTGTACAAAGAACGCTTTACCTTTTATAATCTCCTAGTACATTCCTTATAAAATCACGATGAAAACTTGTAGTGCACCGATCGTCTAAACATCTCTCGTCAACCGTTCTTGATCGCAGGCGTATGAATAAGGAATCTGACACAAATGATAATAATGTGAACTCTTTACGTTTTATATCCTCCTAGTATTTCCCGAGAACCATGACGATCGCAACATAGCATGGGCTTTCCGATCGTTTGCTGTGCGCCGCATCGTGGGTGGTATGGAGACCACCGTCAGCATGTATCCATATAACGTGGCCATCTCCAGGAACGCTAAGCATTGGTGTGGAGGATCCATCATTGATGAACAGTGGGTCCTCACTGCAGGACATTGCTTGGAATCGTGAGTGGAACATTTTACTAAAAAATGAAAACACAATCAAAACCGAAGTTGATCAATTAAAACGGAACAGGTGACTATAGATTTCTAAATCCTTGAGCCTTTTACATACATTATTATAACCTCATTAACATCAAGCGACAGCCATATTAAATTTTTTAGAAGTTTTTATTATGGCCCACAGAGTACTTTTTTTATGGCCTTTGTACAATCTGCATGACTACTGCATTAAAGTCATAGGTCTGCCCTATTATGTATTGCCGTTTCGGAAGTACATAATTAGCCATTAGCATGTAGCAGTATCTACAACGCCACATGCGAACAACGCGTCATACTGACGTCATGCAAAATCCTGCATCTCGCAAGCAGAGTTTACCGCGCAAATAGCATAGATACAACGGCAACGGCCCGAAATGAATCATCGGGCAGTTGCCCACCAGACACAACACCCGTCTGGTCGGAGGATCCTCCGTTTTCTATGGAGGATGAGTGAACTTTACACCCTGTTCCTCATACCTCTATTAGCATTACCTAATTAAAACTTTTATGTTAGTTTTTAGAATCTCAATAGCTACTACCTGCCTTTTAGGTATATAATTAGCGTTGATGGGTAGTTTCAATTTGGTTAATCAAAACCACAGAGGTTTTAACAATCTCATTTTTAGGAAGGTATGAATTAGAAATTAACTCATAAACGAACATTAGTCTTAGCTCCCCTGTCGTTTAATATTGCACGCGTTATTCCCATCTAATTCGTTTACTTGCAGAGCCTACGATGGAGACAAGAAGAAACTGCAGCCGTTCATTATCAGAGCTGGAAGCTCTTTCCACAACCGAGGAGGTTACCAGGCGCGTGTCAATAAGGTAGGTCTTATCCTTTATATAGTTTTTTGAAGTTCTGAATGAAATATTACAGAAGATGAAAATTATGCAACTTAAAACTTGGTTGTATGCTTCATAACAGCATCAAATGGATTCAATACACAAACCCAATCAATGGTCTGGTGTCCATTTTAACTAAAGTAGGAAAAGATATTTTTTTAAGACCGGATTCAAGGAAAGAAATAATGTAGAAAAAAGTATTTTTGCACTCCCCACATTCAGCAGATTCCCGCGATCTTCACCTTCACCTTCAGAATATCTACGAGTAGCGTAATTTGCATATACCTACTCTTGTGACACACAATGACACTTCTTAATAATTCATTTAGGACTGCGTTTAGAGATAATATGCATGTCAAATAAATTTCGTTTGTTACACTATTCTGTACTAGAAAAACATGATCTGGTTGATGGCCGCGAAAAAACAAAAAGACGCCAATATCAGTCATATAAGTTACACATCACCTGTCATTTTACTGCAGATAATTAAAAGTCCGACTATAGGCAGGACATTTTGAGAACCTTTTAGATTCATGACGAAAAAGGTGTCAAGTTCACTCATCCTCCAAAGAAAATGGTGGATCCTCCGGTCAGACATGTTGTCTGGTGGGTTACTGCCCCGGCGATTTTTTTCGGGACATTGTATACAGGTTGGTCAAAAAGTCGTTTATCAAACGAAATAGGGAGATACAGGAGGTAATTTCCAACAAAAAATCTTTCTACAGCATGGCCTTAATTCAATTGCCCTAAAAGTTAAGAATATTTTTGTATACCGAGTTCTTTACATTTAGACTAACTAAAAAAAATGTGTTAAAAAACAATAAAACAAACGGTATTGTATTATTACTACATAATGTATCAGCACTATAAAAGTTGCTGAGCTGAAAGCTGGGTACCAAATTTCAAGAGCAATTAATTTTTTTTTTTTAATTTTGAAGCGTTACCAAAAATTATTTCTCACTTTAAAAGCGTTGGAAATGACTTCCTTTATCTCCCTATTTCGTTTGATCCACGACTTTTTGACCAACCTGTATAAATGCTAGTTGCGCGGTAAACTCTGCTTGCGTGATGCAGGATTTTGCGTGACGTCAGCGTTATTCGCAGTTTGCTTGTTGCGACGTAGATGCCGCCAAAACTTTCTATATTTGCAGGTATTCTTCCCCCGCAAGTACGTGCCCGGTAACGCGGACTACGACTACTCTTTGCTGCGCCTTGACCGCCCCATGCCAATAGGCAGAAACATCGCTGTTCTCAACCTACCCTCCAAGGATTACCTGATGAAGGAGAACGATATCCTCATCGTCACTGGATGGGGGAGTACTGATGTGAGTGACAGACACTTGACAGTTAAAACGATTTCTCTTTTAGATATTCTTATTGAGATATTTCGATGCGGTTAACATTTCTGATGGTTCGAAAGAGATACAGGGGCACCTGGGCACAGGCAACTGAAGGAACATGGGTGGGTTTTAGTCAGTAAAAGTCTAACACGTCCTCCCGCTCCGCCCAGAGCGGGAGCACTTATTTGATAATTTCCCACGTAAAAATAAAAGAACGGTTTAGTAAAGCTCTTAGTTAGGTGTTTCCTGGATGAGCTCTTTTTAGGGAGCTATAACAATGTTGGTATCCTACATACTTAGCTTGTTAGCGTAGATTCGCTTGCTAATAATAACTTATTGTTGAATAAACAGGAGTCTGGTTATGGCCACATACCGGACCGGTTGCGGTTCGTCCCGGTGCCGGTGATGCGGCTTGATGACTGCCAGAACTCGTACCGGTTCTATATAACGCCACGGATGCTATGTGCCGGATACGCCACCGGTGGAAAAGATGCTTGTAATGTAAGTATGATTCTAATCTTTAAAGTTTTTTATGCATATAATCAGAACTTTCGTTAACATGAAACTCCGAACTCAGGAAAGAGACTGTCACGCAAATCTTAGTGACAGAGACTACGCCCTACAAACCCAAAATTTTGTTTAACTCTATATACCTAATCGATATCCCCCTAGTAATGTACCTACCTACATTCTTCAGCCAAGAACTTCAGATATCTTAACACGCCTTTCAACTCCTTAGCACGATTCCGGCGGCCCAGCAGTACGAGACGGCGTTCTCCTTGGCATAGTCTCCTTCGGTGGCAAGCAGTGCGGTGACCCTCGCTCCCCGGGGGTCTACAGCCGCGTTTCCGAAGTTACGGAATGGGTGGAAGACACCATCACGAATAACGAAGCCAACACCGTGCCAGAACTGAAGCCGAAGATACAGAAGGCGAGACAAAGGGAGAAAGAGTTGCAGAAGTAAGTATGGGACCGGACGACAACGCATTCAAACTATTCCGTTAGATATCCATATTCCAGTATAAGTTGACCTCTTATTGTACGAAAAGTTTACACTATGTGAGGTTGCCATAAATTGGAAAAGTATAGCTTGAAATGTCGTCGGGTGACCATGTAGCTGACGTAGCTGTGTTCTAATTTAAAAAAGGGAATTTCATTAAGGGCCTATCTAACATCGTAACTGTTACAGATTCAAGTCTCGAGTAGAAGACAAGAAGAATAAAATCAAATCTTGGCTCCGTGAGACACTGAGGTCGCCAACATTCATAGAACTAGCCAAAAAGAAATTAATGGAAGCAGGGTTTCACACAAGAAGAACCAATGATTATGACGCGATAAATGTGAGTAATCTAGATGATAAAATGATAGATGAAATTAATCTAACAAATATGATTAATGATAGAATAATAGAGGATGGTGAAGGTACTGAATCTGATAAATTGTTAAGAACTTTGGCTTTACACGAGGTCATGATAAATGATGAGAGCAAAGAAATGTTTTCTCAGAGGGCTCAGTCAAATGAGAGTGACAGTACTGAGAGCTTCATAGCTTACATAGGTGCAGGTAGTAAATAAACATTGTTAATAAACTGTTGGATTTTTATTTTTGTGCAACAGGAATCTTTAATTAATTTTTTTTGTTGAATAATTTGTTTTTGAAGACAGCTCCATCTGTGATTTAATAATTAAACTTATAAGAGACGAGCTCACACAGGTTGATAGGAATGTTGTTGGTGTTTTAAAGATAATCAACAGCAGTCTATAAAAATAATTTAAGCTGTAAAATCATAAAAGTTCTCTAAATGTCCGTTATAGACAGTGACCCACTTCAATAACAATTTCAATGTCGAAAAAAGTTTTTGCCATTCGATAAGAGATGGCGCTTTATTCATTAGTGTTGCTATTCGATGTTAGATGGTGCGAAAGGCTGCAGTTTCTTAGTGTAAATTAGAAATAATTCCGTAACCCCAACTTCCTCCTTCGGGTCATACCAAAAATTACTACGAACGGTGATTTTGATGGCTGATGTGAATTATTAAAGCATTAGGAGGTACTTTCGCTACCCTTATAATGCTCTTCATGAATAATTGTCTGAAAAAAGCTGCAATTGGTTATATTACAGGATAGGTATAGGTGCCTATGCAATTACAGGCACAGAAGACATTTTAGCTCCGTCTCTGTAATGGCATCACATCTGCGATATCTCTGGTATTGGCTACAATGACCGCACCACTTCCTATCACGAGGGACGCCTAGCTTGCTTTACATACCTACCTACTTTAAATTAATTTGTTCTGCTAAAGAACCTGTGTCTATCAACAAATAAACATTATTAATATTATAAGATTATAAACGGCACAGGACAAGCCTAACTTCAAGGGGCAACTGCGGTCACAGCGCCTTTTAAGATCTTCAATGCAACGTTACATGAAAAAGAGAGATCCGCACTGGCGCAATATTACTGCTAGAACTAAGTGAAATTGGTACGTACTATCAAAATAAAGATGAGGAAGGGGAAGACCAAGGAAACGATAGACCGATTGTGAAATTTGCGAAGATTTAAGAGGAGTTTAACTATTTAAGATAGAAGAAGACCTGCTGCGCCGACCCCTAATAAACAGCAAGATGAACTATGCAGGAATAAGATATCAAGAGCTTGAAAATCTAGATAAAAACATCAGATGTGTAGCACTGGCAACCGGCGCACATGGGTAACAAAATGTATTGAACGTAGACGAAACGTAGGTATGAGGTGTGTAAAGGTCATAGCACACATCAATTCGGAAAGGGATCGTCACCGTATCGCTTTTCGCCTCACCGTCAAACAGGCGTCAATCTAACGTAAGCACGTAACCAAAACGGATCAGCAGCTCCGATACGTCGACTCGGCTACGGCTAGGCGACGCCGCGCTTACGGCTCGCCGAACGCTGGTTGATGGTGCTGCAGGCAGGCCGCAGGAGGGGTGAGAGGGACAAGAGTGGACGAAGAGACGTAAGCTAGGGTATGGAGAGACGTAAGCGCGAGGACAAGCGCGGGTAAGTGTGGGAACTGCAAGTTGACCACGCACCGCACCGCGGTTCGTGAGTTTGTCCCGAGGCGAGGCGATTACGTTACGATTACGTAGCGTGCGTTGCAGTAGGGAGTTTCATACAAAGAATAGCTCAAGTTGAGACGGTGACGATTCCTTTCCGAGTTGATAATTATGTGTGCTATGTATGACCTTAAGGATCGTAGCAAGTGACGTTCTGTGGTTTCTGCCTTCCCCAATAAACTATTTATTTTTTGGTGGAATAAAATATAATAATTATGATCAATAAAATGATGGTTTTTATGGTGCCAGATTATTATAATCTCTGCATTTTGTGTTTATTGTATTTATATTCTCTATAACGGGCACTGTACATACACATGGATCTAGAAATTAAGTACATAGTTGTACAGAAGTTGCAGCATGTGGTTCGTGATGGGTGATCATCTTTACATAATGATCTATGCGTCATGTTCGTGAACGGGCGCCGTCAGTTGGGGCTGGGCTGGTCATCACTTGCTGCCTCGGCTTATTTTTAATTATTTTATTTTTGGATTGTTGTTTTGTTAAGTACTATTTGCTGTACTCTGGACGCTTTTAACACGTCTGTCTTTTTTTACGTCGTTCTCAAATATAATTATAAATTCAATATTAATGATGTAACTAATATTTTTGTAAAAATATAATTTAAAAGAGTGTCCATGGAGTTTCTTGCCCGTTCTTCTCCATACCTATGTACCTACGCTTTGGAATGGACAACTAGTTTCATATTTTCTGACTGATCGACGTCTTTACAATTCAAAAGTGCCTGTAAATGGTTTAATTGAAATAAATGCTTTGAGTTTGAGTTTGAAATACCGAGACATTCGTGGATCTTAGGCAGTCGTTACCCTAGGGTATGTGTTCTGTGGTCGTTACGGGTCGTCAGAAATCCGAAAGTCTGACAACCATTCTTACCCAGGGGTATCGTATTACCTAGTAATTTCGTTGCGGAGGTCAGATAGGCAGTCGCTCCATGTAAAATTCTGGTACTAAGCTGCTTCCGGTAAGACAGGAAGCGGACCCTGACATTGTTGGGAAAAGCTTAGGCAGATAATGATGATGAGTTGGACAGAAGTTGTGTTCCTGTTCTTTCCTGGGAAGTATTCAGCTTTGTCATTAACTCTAACAGTAATTATAATGTTAATTTAATCAAAATAAATAGGTATGTAAATACTTACCTGGTAGTGGTGGTCCTAACTTGAGACCACACACCTATCGTTTACTCATTTAAAAATTCAATGAATAATTTGAAGTAATTTTAAACACGGACATGAATGCCGAGTTAATTTTAACTAATGATCCATTGTCGAATGCAAATTTACTGTACATTAATTAATTTATTCTATGTATTGATAACAAACGTAAGTTAGCGGTGACTATAAACTTAACCGAACGATTAAAATAACCAACAGTTGCGTCACGGTAACAAGGACCGCAGGAAATGCGAGAAATGTGCGTAATGATGTTCGATGATCATCATAATGATTAAACATTAACAAATTAAAAATATTGTCAGCATGTTACTATTAACTATGTGTAATGCTATTGACTTGCTATCAAGAAACGATATGTAATGGTAGACTAACTTGTTCTTGTTATCCACAGCATTGTAAGATAAATATTTGCGCATCTACTGCTAACTGGTTTATATTGATCGAGTACGGTACTTACCGTTTTTCATAAGTTTGTGTATCGATAACTTGTATTTCTCATGAAAAGTGAATTGTATTATTTTTAAGAAATACATGTCTTAAACCGTATTTATAGGTGAGGTAGTGAAAGTTTGCACCTTTATGTCCGGTATAAATAAAGATATTTATATGTGCATTAAGATTAAGATTTTCTAGCATCCGTGTATGTACTCGTATGAGCGATAGGGAAAATGGCGAATGTCATAGTTCAAGCGAGTCAGCAAGGTTGGATTGGTTAGATTGGCCCAGGGTTTCTGATAACATGCATGCTGTGTTCCAGCTTGAAGTTATGGATGCTCAAAAAATACTTTGTGTGTTTTTAAATTTGCCTCCAGGTCATAGGTGCAATACTACACGTATGTACCATCGATGATTTTTATGATTATTATATTAAATAAATATATAAGCATACTTAGATCAACATAAAACCATACTGACCTGTTACTGTTAGCCTGCATCATCCCACTGCTGGGCAAAGGCCTCTCCCCATGACTTCCAGTTCTTTCGATCCAGGGCTAAAGTGGGCCACTGGTCGTTTGTTTTGTCCAGCTCGTCCCGCCATCTTTTACGGGGTCTGCCGCGACGCCTTCTAGTTGTGTCAGGGCTCCACGTGGTGGTTATTTGGCCCAGAGCTTATTGGGCATACGGCAGACGTGGTCAGCTCAGTCCCACTTCAGCTTAGCGGCTTTTGACTGACCCGCAAAATGAAAAAAAAAAGTAAGTAAATTTAAATTTCGCGGTCTACAATGACGCTTTCGCCTTAAGGAAGCAAAACTCACAAATGTAACGCTTCAACAGACGAGCTTCAGTCAACTGTGAAGCATCCAAATTATTTTGTGAAAATACCAATTAGATTATATAAAACCACTATAAAACTTTGACATAATAATAACATTAGCACCGCCGACTAGGTAGGTACAGTCGGCCTTAAAAGGTTGAATTAATTTGATTGTCTACAATTTGGTTCCATAATACTGTTTCAATGTTACAATTCAATACCCAATATGCTAATAAAATTTTTAAATTCGGATTTTTTTAGTACATTATTGATTTTTATAAAAAAAAATCTTTAAAGTTTGTCGGGTTTGTTTACAAACGATGATTAAAGTTAAGTGATGTTTAAACGTCAAAAATGTACGGTTAAAAAGTCGCTAATTACTACTTAACTTAGAGCAACGTAATTCAACCCTCTATTAAGATTTGCACACCGACACCCTGCGTAACACATTATCAATCTCAATCTGAATAATTTTGCTAATCCATTGCTTCTTCCGCGTACCTATATTCGAAAACGTTCGTCTGTTCTACAATGTAAATAACGCAATGAATATTGTTGAACTGTCAAAATTAAAGCCATTTCTACTGATAGTGTGTTATGCAATTACCCCCACAGACCCCTGGTAGTATATGACGGAAACTAACTTTGTATATCTATTTGTCAACTTATTGTACTCATATTCCTGCAAATAAATAAATATTCTTATTCTAATGCATTATAGCCATTATAGGTAATAATCATAAATCTTTATTTATCTCAAAATTACATTGATAGGTCTTAAAATAATACATAATGCTATATAATAATTTATATTATACAAGTAAATATTATATAAAAAGTAGGGAAACTGCCCAAAAGGCTGGCAGCAGGAGAAAAGTGTCTGAGATAGGAGCGTCCTGAGTTACAAATCAACTGGTTCTCTTATTACGACATGTTAGTTTACAAACGGTTTGAGTCAAGATAAATTGTATAACAAAAGTTTAAAATTGCAATTACAATAAACATAGTTGTACCTACATGGTTAGTTGTATAATAGCGTTTATTTAGAGTACAGAGAACTGGTCGGAAATAAATACGTCCTCAAGTTTATGTTCGTTATGTAATTTATTTCGACACTTTGAGGCTATTTTGAAGAGGGAGAACAAAACTGACGAATCTAAGGCCCTTATTACGGAATCTCACTCAAAACTCAAGCATTAGGTAGGTACTTATTTGAAGCATTATCTCAAGCAGGACCTGTGTCCCAAAACATGCGGTCAAAGTGACGTCTGCGCTGCCACCGATAAGTGAATCTGAATTATTGTGATTACTAAGATAATTATTAAGATTACTTAAAATAGTACTTAAGCCATTTGATTGGTTGAAACTAGTTCCAAGTAGGTAATTCTTGAGGTTTGAGTGAGGTTCTGTAATACTGGCCTGAGGTCTGTTTATGAATTTTATATTGTCGTGAATAGCTTTAGCTGACTCTAGAGTAGAAGAAGAATGAGAAAATTGCGGTATTGGAGAGCTAAAATTTACCAGTCAGATCAACATAATTTTGATGGTAATGCCATAAACAATGACTTTAGAATAAATTATATCTACTAACGGGTTGACTAACGAAGAATGTTATGATTATGGCACTATTTGTACCATTTTTGAAAAAAACTATTTAGGTAATAGGTACCTATTAGTTTGAAGAAATAAATATCGAGATATCTACAAAGAAGTAGTTTTTTTTTTTTTCAAAAACCAAATAAATATTTACTGAAAATGTTTCAGACATTTCACGCTCGTGTAGACCCAATAAAAAAACAAAAATGCCACTAGGTGCTGAAAAGCACCACCTCTGTTTAAAATCTAGTTTTTTATTCCATTATATAAGAGTTTATATACAGTTGCCTTACCAAATTAGTTGTTACACAACTTGCTATGATTCTGTAACCAATTCTTTTCATCTTTGAATCGATTTGCCAAACCTCGCGTTGCGAAAAAATCGAGTCGTAATTATTTTTAGTAACAAAAGTTAACTGGAAAAACTTTGAAGTGGGTTTTTTTATAGAAATATGTACGTTATGCACAAGTATTATTTACTCAAGTTTATACACACCTTGTTTAACCGGCACACTAGTACTATATGATAATTACTTTTGCAACTTCTATTGCATGTTTTTGGACAATATTATTATAGAAGAAAAATCGATTACAAAATGATAAACAAAATGTTTCGGCAGTCGGAGGCGAAACAATTAAATAAACTAAGTTCCTATCTAACGCAAAAGCATACGTTAATTTTTTTAGGTACTTATTACTTTCATTGTTAAAGATTTTTGACAGAATTTTTGTTTTTGAATCACTCCTTCATAATCCTGGAAGAAAAAACTAAAAAATACACAACCTATTTGTTATTTTTTTTTTAATGCCTGAAGCCTTACACCTATTTACATTTTGTAGGTACATACCTACCAAAAGCACTCATATTCGTTTAGTTCAATTTATTTTAATATTATTATTTAATATTAAGACTCTGAATGCTGAAATGCATTTTAGCATCCGCCACCATTACAACTTACCCCATAAAAGATAAAGCATGAGCGTAACGGAAAAATCCATTTAAACTATAAAGTAAATAGTAGGTGATTCATACATTTACATAAGTACGAACTAAATCTAATTGACACAGTAACACTTCAACTTAGTTTAAAAATGCAAATATTCAAGTAAATGAAGCCCTTTTGTATTTACTCGTATAACTTATACGTACTCACTGCGCGTGCTCTACGAGCAAAATAGATATGGCGGCTTGAAGGTATGTTTCATTACCTACATCAAAAACGAAATGAAAAATATTAACAATATACAGGGACAGGTCATCGACGCTCAATCTGTTACAATGGATTCTGGGCATGCGCTTAGCTCTTCCATAATTTTTTTTTACATTTCACTTTTCTATGAAACAGCTTTTTTTTTGATAGCCGACAAAAAATAATTCTACGCTAAGGGGTACAATCATGAAATAAGTTGTAGAATCATATGCTGAATTCATTGTTTCAGTTTACGCGTCGATCGATGTCCGTAACACTCTGTAGATGTTCTGTTTTCGCGGACGAGCACGCAGCGCACTTCTGTTTTCGCGGACGCAAGCACGCAGCGCACGCTGCCGCATTCGCTTTCTTCTTATTCCAATAACATCGCGATTGTTGTCAAGAAACCTATGTTTTCAAACTCAAACTCAAAAACTCAAAGCATTTATTTCAATTAAACTATTTACAGGCAGTTTTGAATTCTCAAGAAGTCGGTCAGTCAGAAAACATGAAGCTAGTTGCCCATTCCAAAGCGTAGGTACCTATGGAGAAGAACGGGCAAGAAACTCCCTCTTTTAAATTATATTTTTACAAAAATATTGGTTACATCAAATGAAAAATGAAAAACGTTGAGACAGAATGAAGCTCGACGAGTCCCAAATAAACGATTGAACTGTCTTGGAACCCGCATTACACATCAGAAAATAATACTAGCAAATTGTCTAAAGGTCTAGACCTCAAACCGTGAGGAAGGAACCTGGAACCTAAAAATTTAAGATATATAAAATTCACCAATCCTCACTGTGCTCGCGTGGTGGATTACGGCCCACTCCCTCTCACAGAGAGAGTGTCTGTGTAATACATTATATGCTGATAATATGCTTCACCCAAAGGGCAATGGAGAGGGCCACCGAGGTAACCGACATACCCAGAGGAATTGCCAAACTTAAGTGGCAATGGGATATTGCTCGCAGAACAGATAAACCGCATACTGGAACAAGTAGCGTTGGAAGGCCTACCACAAGGTGGACCGATGACCTTGGGAAGTCCGCTGGAATTTGCTGGACGCGAAAAGCACAGAACCGGTCGAAGTGACGATGCTTGGGGACGCCTATGTTTAGCAGCTGACGTATGTCGACTGAAATGATAAGGATGATGATATTATGCTTATGCTAAGGGCCTTTAATCCGAATCTGAAAGCTAGACAGCAGCGAAATTCTATTAGGAGCTAGATAAAGATCCTAATTAGTTATGTATATATGATCAGTAGAACATTTAAAACCAATTCATTCCTTACTTTCGTTCCTAGATCAGCTGGTATACGTATTCAGACTTTCAACTTGGTCATTTGCAAGTACTCGTACATTAATTTAGTCTGTGTGCCTACATATTACTAATTGTGGGTTTTTGTGTTGAATGAATTATACGCCACAGCATGAGTAGATATACGGACTTTGTGGTGATGTTTGGGGGAGGGCAATGCCTCAGCTGTAGACATCTTTCGGCTGTGATGGTCATGATGATGAAATTTTATAGCATAATGACAATTTTTACGTATCATAATCCTATGATACGTAGAAATTGTCATTATGCTTTAAAATTTAAATTAAGAAAAATGACTCTCCAGTATCCACTGGAGAGTAATTTTTCTCCCATGCTGCCTGTTAATCTACTTGATACCATCATCCTTCAGTTACCTTTTGTGACCGCCATTGGACGATCCTACCTAAACAAGAGCAACTTTTTTAATGGCGCTGCTTTTTTGGAACGAAGTTCTTTAACGCGGCTTGCGGTAGGAGTAAACTGGTAGATCACGAACCGAAAAAGCGTTATACCCCCTCCGTGCGACTTTTCATTAGATGTAAAGAAACAGAGAGAGAGAGAGAGAGATAGTTTTCATGGTTTTACTAGGGTGCTGAAGCAAAATGTAAATCCAAGATGGCGGCTGCGAAATTTTTTAAAATTTTTCCTTTTGGGTGTTGTTTTCATGGTTTTCGAGGGTGCTAAAGCCGATAGCGAGGTCAAAATGAAAATCCAAGATAGCGACAACTTTATGAGAGCTTCTAAAAGCTTATAGTTAGAATTATATACAAGGTCAAAGTGTTATCACACAAGTTCTTCAAGAACGGAGCCGGACTTCTTACACAAGTAGTGCTCATACCCACGAACAACATGCATCGAAGACAGAGGCAATTGCATCCGCCGATACGCGTCAACGCCCGTCGTCGAAGCGTGGGCTGCCGTCGACAACGTGTTGCTCGTGTATTTGAGTACGGTCCTCACATACACGAGCGGCAAATCTCGTCACACTTAACTGTATTTATTCGACAAACCAACACTCAACATTAGCAAGTGAAGTTAATTGACTGTGTGTGATCAGTATTAATTAACGTATGTCGTAATTACATGACCTTTTATGGAGGGAAAAAATCATTTTCTCATAGCCTATAAGTAAAGTCGGTGTTGTATTGAAAGCGATAGTGGTAGATATATAAAATCAAAAGTCATTTATTTAAAGTAGGCTGAGAATCAGCTCTTTTTGAACGTCAGAATTCCAGATAGTACCCCAAAACGCCGGCTTTACATCACACAACAGTGCTTTAGCTGGAAAGAAGTGCCGAAATAAACTGCCCGAACAGTCAGCTGTTCGGGCAGTTTATTTCGGCACTTCTTCCAAACCCAAGTGTCTAAACGAGCAGAGAATACAGGCGATTATTTATAACCTAACAGCTGACTGTTTTGGTTTGGTTGTTCGCATGTGGCCCTGTAGATGCCGGCCACAGTACCAAAAATAGTCAGCTGTTTCAAAACCGCACCTCGATATGGAAAAATGTTTTTTAAGATTTATTAAGCTATAAAAAACCTACAGTGTACCAAAGCCTGAACACTGAATCATAGTTCACATAGTTGTCTATAATTACATGTAAACAAACATTACATAAACAATCACTCAGTTATGATACTCTGGTATTGTTAAGGTATTAGGTACATTATTTTCTTGTAGTTACTTGCTAAGATGAACCCGAGAGACTGAGTAATATCAGCTACACGAGTCGATTGATCAGGTTAAGCTACACTCGCCGCGGTCGGTCCATAGATGGATGACCTTTAAATACCGAGATGCCTCCGTGCCTCGGAAAGCACGTTAACCCGGCTATTATTCTTGGATCTTTGACAGTCATTACGGGTCGTCAGAAGCCCGAAAGTCACAAACAGTTTTATCAAGGGGTAGGTATCGTGTTACTCAGTAACTGGGTTGTGGAGGTCAGATAGGCAGTCGCTCCATGTAAAATACTGGTATTCAGCTGCATCCGGTTAGACTGGAAGCCGACCCCAACATAGTTCTGAAAACGCTAGGCAGATTGACCTACTAAGATGAACTGAAAAGAAACTGAAGAAAATGAAATGTTCCAGATGCAATTTATGAACACGTAAACCAACCAACTGAATTTCGACAAACCGTAATACGATAACATTTTATTTCGACAATATGGAACTCTGACACGACTTTATTTCGACAATACCTTAAATCCGACACTACTGTACTTCGACAAAGGGTTTCTTTGAAGCTAACTTAGTTTATTTTTAGCCTTTATGGATCTCAACCAAACCAATTTCTTACAAAATAATTTCTAGGAAGTGCCGAAATCTCTTACAAACATTAATGTATCACTGCCACGAAACAAGTTTCGCTTAACAAAACATTGTTATAACAAAACACAACAAGACACAAAAGAAATCACATCAAAACCATAACAGACTATTAAATAAGTTACGAATTTTAATAAAAAAGACACCTCGCTTCTACGTCTACGCACTATCTATGCACACAGTTACAGTTTCATGTTACCACGACAACACACACAAGTGTGTGTCTGTATGTGTAGCCCTCTGTTGCAATCCCTTAAATAGGTCGAGTAGATACTAATAGAAAGACGCAGGGCCGGCTTCAAAGATTTTTATCTATATTCATTGAGTTATGCGCATTTTGAACACCTCTTTTTTAGCTTTGCGTTCCTGGTTGAATGTCCCATGAATGCAAGTTTGTGCTATTAGGAGAGTATGCTGTTTGTAAATGATGTTTTATAATTTTTTGCTGTTTCCGAATTCCAATGAGAAATTCTCATGGAAAAAAAAACCATGGATGACAAATTTGTTTCCGATTTCTGAAGAGGTGGAGGCTGTCTACGGGACAACGTGTAAGGAGGAAAGATAATCCCAAATTAAACTTACGACAAATTCAAGAACATTTGGTTTAAATTTGTAATTTAATGCTAGATAGTAAATCAGAAGTTGGGATGAGGACATGAAAAAGTATTTAATGGTTGTCTATTTAAAATAAGATATATAGTATATTTATTGAATCTATCATCTTTCTTCTAATAAATTGAAACAAATAAAATTACCAGTCAAAAATAAAATCATAAAATAAATAAATAAAAGTGACAACTCGTTTTCCACTGAACAGCAACGTATGCAAGAAGTTAAATGTATTCTCTTATCCGAACGCTATAGTTATGTCATGCACCTGTCTCTATAACTCTTGATAGATCCAAATCCCGCTCTGTTATAAAACTTAAAAAGATTGTTTGCATCTTTTCGTTACAAATTTTAGGTCACATACTCTTGGTGTCTGTGTGCGTTTGATAACATTGTACGTAACACGGATGCAGCGAATTTCTTGTTAGTCCAATGTTTATTTGTATCAGAATAATTTTCTTGTTGTTGTTATGATTATTTTTTCGGTAGTTTAAATAAATATGGATTTTTGTTTGGCCTGATACTAGGAGCGCATGAGTGAATAGAGTGTATCGTATGTATGGACATCATGGGAATTTCTTGAGGATTTAGAATGATCGCAGAAAGGTAGATGATTAATGGGAATGTAGCAATCGGAGTTACAAAATTACGACCAGCTTATGTCAAGGCTCCAGAGTAGATTGCTACAAGCGAATGATGATAATGTGATAATGATTAGAGTTTTGTAAAATAGAAACAGACAGGTGATAAGGAACGTATGAAGATGGCCACCATTAAAAAGCTTAAGAGCACATAGCTGTTTCTGAAGAAAACCGTTTTCTTTCACCAGGACCACATAAATTAACAGCGATTACTCACTCCAGATTTTTTATACTACATCTTTGATTTCTACCAAGATTTGTTGACAATGAACACGATTTTTTTAACGAAAACCATTGTCTTTCAGGTAATATTAACTTTAAAGTTATCAGATGTGGAACTCACAGAACTCTTCATCTTCCCCAAATAGAAGAGTACCACCACTACCACCACATTGTCGATATTGAAGATGACGCGTAAAATGAAAACTATTTTCTTCCAGCTACCAGGCTGGCAGAACTGAACAGCAATGTCATTGCTCCAGACCCTTTTTTTTTTTTTTTTTAAGGATGGGAAATCATCCAATGACCCCTCCCGCTCTGGGTGGAGCGGAAGGGAGTGTCAGACTCTTACTGACTAAAACCCATCCGTGTTCCTTCCTTAGCCCTTTATGTTCCGGGGCAGCGGTAACCCTTTCGGACAATCCCGCTGCCCGATTGCTCCAGACCCTTACTACGTCTTTACACATATAATAGCCCATCTGAATTGTACCAAGGTCGTTGACAATGGAGACGGCGGCGGCGGCGGCGGCGGCGGGTCAGTGTGTTCAGTGTTGACCAACTAATTATCCGTCACATATAAACATATTGTATGCTAATGCCACTATGTGCATGGTTGAACTTTAATGACTTAGTTCGATTTTGTTTTAATTTAGATTTTATTGTTGGCAGTGGATTGTTTAGAGTGAATTGTCAGCTAAAACTACACTAATATTAAATAAGGTTTATGCCAAAACTTTAAACTGTCACGTTTTTCTACTGGACATAGGCCAGTCCCTAGCTATTTCCAATGCTCTTTCTTTAATCAATCACATACCACAGTTAAAATACGTTTAAATTATAACATTTTTTAAATTTGGTTCTATACAAATCATAATCAACATGTGCTACAGTTGTCATAGTAATGGTAACCCAATTCCCTCAATTATAGCTACTTGTAGGACGATAAGCATTTGACAAACTAGTAAAGATATAAAAATCGTTAGTTAATTATATATCAATGGAACAACTCTGTTACAAACTTGATTGTATACACGCCATGAAAACGTGTATCGCCATTTACGGCTCTTAATTCCGATCAATCCAGGATTTGCAACTGTCCTTGGCATTGCTTCCGAAGAACAATAATCTATCAATCATGTGTCATCAGTTCTAATGTATTCAAATCTATACTCTCTTCAGCCCGAAAGTCTGAAAACCAGACTTGCCAAGAGATATAATTATTGTGCTACCCGGTAACTAGGTTGCGGAGGTCAGATAGCCAGTCGCTCCAGGTAATATACTGGTATTCAGCAGCATGCAATCATTAGAAGCTGAACCCAACATAGTTGGAAAAGGCTAGGCAGATGATGGTGACTGTCTGCATATTTTAGATGATACCTCAATGCATTGCGTTCTGAAGGAACTTCAGTAAACTGGAAGCCTTGTTTTGTTACCCCGAGAGAATATCACGTGACATCATTTGATTCGCCTATCAAACTGTCTCGTCAGCCTACTAAATTAACTCAGCACACAAACAGTCCTGCCTACACATTTAACGTCATTCATTGCTGAAAATGACACGAGGTTCGTTCAAATTCGCCTCATTGTTTGCATGTAGTGTTTTTCTCTTTTCGTAGGAGAGGAGTGAGAGGTCCTCTCCTAGAAGGTTAACTGTGGATACATTAATTTAGAATGTCGTCATCATCATCATCCATGGCCCGAATTGATCCACTGCTGGGAATTTGAGTCTCTTCAGCCTCATCCAGGTTTTACCCGTGATGGAAACAACTCAATAGGTAGACATATATCCCTGGTTGGAGGGCTTTCCTTTTGCGTAGTGTCAGAAAAGCATAAACTTTTTTTTCCACCGTAATGGTAGCAGGGTTAATGGCAACAGGCTCGCTCTTTATTATAACACGAGAATTTTAAGTATACCGGCGAAAAGTTGATGAATTTAAACCTCTTCTCTTCGGGGAGCACAGTGTTATGTTAACACACTTGTGTTTGTTACTTCTTCACGCTCAAACGGCTGGACCAATTTTGATAAAATTTTGTATGGAATTACCTGACACCCTGGATTAACATAATATAGGCTTTAGAGACTTTAGACTTTTTATTCCGGTATTCCCACGAGATCGAAACTTATGCGGGTGAAACCGCGGGGCGCAGCTAGTAATAAATAAATAAGAAAACTTTATTTCTCAATAGGTAATTGCATACACATTATTTTTTTCTAAAAATGGTTTAAGTTTCCAGAGTGAAAAACCCTGACTTCTAAACTAGGTTTAAGTACCTGTATCTTAGAAGCCAGTGTCCCTTCAAAGATGTGCTTATAGAAATAGGACACACATTATACACAATAATCCATTAGGACAAGTCCAAGAGAAATAAAAGAAGAATAGAAAAAACAGAATACCTACAAGAAAAAAGGTTGTTGGTAAGAACACTATCAACAAAGATGAATACGCAAGAATTTCACGCTAGTAAAATAATTCTGAAAGATATCAGAAGACTAACCCAATGGTCCTTTCAGGCGAACTTGAAAAAACTTGCTAGAAATTGCAACAGGAGACTGCGACATACCATTTCTTCATGATTCATAACAGTTTTGGTTCAGCAAGTATCATCAAAAAAAAAATATAGGCCACTTTGTGGTCACAATAAACACCATAGAACCTTATATTTTCATCGATCTCCAGATAAGGCATAAGAATGGAAATAGATTTCTCAATATTATGCAAGTAACACTTTCCATTTGGACAGGTCAGAACCTGTCCCTCCCTATAAGGTGATTCAGAAACGTCATAAATGTTTTCGAACTTTTCTCTTTAATACTTATTCGTTGAATCTACGTGACCAATCACATTATCTGTCTACACTTTGGTGATTGAGTGTATCGCCAGACTGCTCTTAACCTAGTAGACAATAATTCTCCCAGAAGCGGAACTGTCATCTAATTGGACGTAGGTTGGTAGATTTAGAGCCAGCTCTCTCACATTTAAAGTTACGGCCAAAACTGGTCCCTGATTTGTTAATGCAAGTTACGCGAATGTGACATTATTCTTGAATATTACAACCACACCTACAGTATCACAATATGAGAACAATGAAAGCCAATTAACTTCAATTCAAAAACTTTCAACAGCAAGTTTGAAAAGTACCAACTTCAAAGGCTTTTCGTGTAAGTGTTCAATATTCTTGCATCCGCCTTTGCGTAATCTTAATTCCCAACTGTCTTTATCAAGTCTAATAATTATGCTTTCATCATATTCCTGCCCTTGTGCTAGGTTACTTGGGGTCGGCGCAACACGTTGTTTTTCCATTCTTCCCTGCCATTTCATCACACATATATATCATTCTCTCCTTTTTCTTTCATATAATTTCCTCAAATAATCCATAAATTTTTTTTTGATTGTCCTCTTCTTCTACATCTAACATTAAAGTCTATGGTGTTTCAGTATCTCCAAGTTTGCGAATATTGCATCTACTCCCATAATCCTCTGCACAGCATCACCAAAACCAGAAAAGGCTATCCAAAGTCCATTATTTAATACCTATAACGTCAGTCTCATAATATTAAGGTAGTGGGAAATACCATATCCCTACTACTGCGCAGCGTGGGTATGAGGTATGACACACTTTCGCTTCAAACGAATCATGTTGCTGTGTACTATCATAAAATTTGAATGTATACAGGTATATTGGTTGTATTGTTCAAATGTGACTTGAGAATTAAAATTGATTTTCGGAAGATTTTAGCGGATTGCGTCGTGTCAGGAAGGTAGGGATGGGTTTCCAGTAATGCTAGATGAGAATGAAATGTCACAAGGACCATTCTGACATCGTATGATGAAAAAGAACAAGCAGGTCGGAATCATTACTACTCGTACATTACATTAAGAAAAGACGAGATAAAGTCAGACTTCTAACAGTCAACTTGAAGGATAACGGTGGGTTGAAAGAAAGAAAACGAAGGAAATTGGTTTTGATGTTTTTGTACTGAAATAGGAATACGTTATTAGGAAATGATGATGCTGCCATATTATTGAAAATTAATAACATAGATGGGATCATAATTAATTTAAAGCATGGAATTCTTGTCAAGTTCTGCAGCAAAGTTAAGTTATTAAAGCTGAATATTGATATATGGTAATAATTTTGAAGTTGTCAAATTATAAAATATATCAATTTATTTGCATTAGTACTAAATGACGTGATGTGTACTATTAATGACTATTATTAATCTAATAAATAAATACATACAGAAAAGCTAATAGAGACTTATTATATTGACATTAATTTAGCTATGAAGGCAATTTGAAAATTATCTAATAATTTTGTGTAATGACTACAGCACCAAATATTTCATGTAATTGAATACCATGATGGAAACGATAAATTGAATAAAATCAATGACTGATTTAGAATGTCGGCCAATTGTTCCGATATTATTCAACAGTTCATTTATCGGTAAGTTAACTGTTGAGAAGAAACTGCTTTCAAACTTTTTTTTATTATTATTGCGAGGTAAGTAAAATACCAGGCGATCAGAGCACAACAGTAGGTTGTTGATGATATTAGGACCGGCGAGGCGGCACAAAGCTCGGCGCGGCCTCAGCTCGCGAAAGTGAGAGTGGGCCGGTTGCGTAACGCTGTTCGACTCATGACGCCCTAGTACCCGGCGTGTTACCTACATTCAAGTTCTTTTTGTCTAAAACTATTTCGATGTCTTACTTAATTTTTTAGTCTGATTGAGTTTTTATCTGACTCGTTAGTTTTCTTTTGAGGTTATTTTCAGCTAAAGAGAACAATTTTAGAATTTTATTATTATTCTTCATAAGTAAATTGGAGCAATTCTTTAGTTTCGCGATTTCTTATCTGTCTTTCATCTCTTACATTTTTTCCTAGTTTCTAAAATCAAAAGTGTTTCTTATTTACTGCACTTTTATTTACTCTGCCGTTTTGTATCGCGATCTTTTTTGCGTGACGAAGCCGAATATGTATTGTTAACATTCCTTTCTAAAGCCTTCCTTTAGTAAATATTTATATGTCAAGCCCCAAAAAAGTTATGGTAAAACCCAAAAGGACCACTTTCTATAATTATATCTGGCGATTACACAACTTGCTGATGTGGGAGGGTATCCGGTCAGGGGCGAAGGCGAATCATCGAAGAACGAGACCTGTTAGGATCCGTCTTGATTTAACTAGTAAATAATGAATCAATGGGGTTTTTGGAAAATGAGGAAAAATAATGCATCCTGCTAAGGTGTACAGTTTCAATAATTTATCGGTATGTTTACGTTTTGAGATACGAAAAGAAAAAGAAGATTAAACTACTGCGGGAAAACTTTTCAGTATTTTGTGGAAAACTATCATGTCATATTATTTATCTGTCTGTCTGTCGAGTCGTTGTGAGCTAAAGATACTTGATTTTCTGCCCAAAAAGAGCGTTTCTAAAATTTATGTCGGTCCTTTTTGAAAACTGGACTGAGAATTCAGATACATAGCAAATATTTGTAAAGTCATAGTCCATTTCAGATGTTAAGTGTAGTGTAAATGAAATTGTTTATTCTGTGAGATATCACTTTTATACGTCCTATTATAAAAAACGATTTGTTAGATATACAGAGAAACATAAGCTTTCTGTTCACAGGAAACATAATTACTAACTTATTATAACGTGATTACCTTT
Source organism: Gortyna flavago (assembly GCA_963669345.1). Lineage (NCBI taxonomy): Eukaryota > Metazoa > Arthropoda > Insecta > Lepidoptera > Noctuidae > Gortyna > Gortyna flavago. Next base: position 1,335,353 of record OY770147.1, on the reverse strand, counting down.
TGTTACAGAAGACACCCTTGCACTAAAAAAACATGATCTAGAAGAGTTATATCAAGTATATGCCATAGGTCACGTAGGCATCGGATATGAACAACGAGGGATCAACGTGGACGAAGAGAGCGAGATGCGCTATGGAAGTATTTTAACTAAATTTTCATCAGGCAAATATAAAATTATGCAAAACAGATTTTCAGTGTTATGCCTGCATCACGTCATCACGATAATTATGATCAGACATCTAAAGACAATAATTTGGAACTTCTTCGTCATCTCTTCCAAATTCAAGTCATGCCCTTGAGTCACACACTTTCACAGAAGTAATATAATCTTCTTACGGATATTTATACAAATACTTTCCCATCAGTGGGACGTGACGGTGGTCACTCCTCTGCATTTGATAAAACAGTCAAATTACAAATGCATGAATATGAAAAAACATAAAGATGATAATTAAGAGCGTTGACGCCGTACGGCATTTAATTCAAACTTTCAAGCCCATGTTTTTCGAAATGAATGAACCAATTTTAACGAAACTTCATACGCATAAGCAGAATACAAAGGTCTAAAAAGTTACTTGAACGTAATAAAGAACGTTCGTATGTATTATATAAATAAATAATAAATAAATCTTTGACACTGGAACAATGTCAAATACCCTAGCTTTTATAGTTATGTTTATATCAGAAAGATTTTTTCTTAATCATAATGTGTATTATAAGAGTTAGTGATCGAAGTAAAGTAAGAATTTTTTAACGACCCCAATTTCAATAAGCAGGCCCAAAAAAGCCCCATCTTCACAACGAAGAACCTTGCTGTACACTTCCTCTTCCTCGGACGCAGTCTTCTCATTGCGGTCTTTAAGACTATACTAGCTACGGATGACCTTACCACCACTTCGCCACTTTAGAAAGATTTTCGTGTAGTCAACATGCGTAATAAACAAGTTAGCGATATCAGTGACATAACACTATTTATGGAACGAACGAAGTATATAGAACGTTCCCAATTTCAATAGACAGACCCCAAAAAGTCCCCTCTTCATACAAAAGGATATTTCTGGACACTTGATCTTCCTCGGTCTTTCGGTCTTTAGGACCATACTAACTACGGATGGCATTGCCACCTCTTCGGGATTTTATAAAGATTTTCCTGTAATCACCATGCTTAATAAATGAGATAGTAATCGTAGTGACATAACACTATTAGAAATTCCCTTTTCAATTAAAAGTTAAGGAAAAATGTTTCTGTACTTCCTCTGTCGAAGTCTCGTCTTTGCGGTCCTTATGTTCATATTAGCTACAGATGGCATTACCACCTCCTCTGGCGCGTCGTGATGGTGGGCACCATCGTCTGGTAAGGCACGGTGACTGGGTTACCGGCGCGGTTGCGTCACTGCAACCACTTTCTGCTGTCGCTCGCCTACTTATCCATTCACTGAGACGTTTGTGTGGCGAGTATTGGCCATTGTAAGATTTTTGCTAGTAATGGATTTTATTTGGCGACGCCTGGGGGCCTCTGCCCTGCTGCCACGTCTTTCGGCTGAAATGATGATGACGAATTTTATTTGAGTGAATGTTCCTTGTTATTTATTTGACTTTCCTTTATTAATCAATTTTATTATGTCTGTTTTAATATTTTTTTTGTTTCTTTTAGGAAATATTTAAAAGTTTATGGGTTCTTTATTTAACCGGCCAAGCTCCGCGCGTAACCTATGTGTTACGACACAATAGAAAATCAATTGTGTCTCATTATCGGAGCTTAAGGAGTTAAACCATTTCTGGGTTTACGTAGAGCAGGATCATTTGCTTGGGTAGCCAATCAGAATATTGGTTGGCGCTGATTCTGCTGCATAAAATTGCAATGTTTAGAAAAAGTTCGGCTGTGCAATTTCAAAACCAAACAACTGACATTTAAAAAAAAATGTAAGTTGCTAGGTTTTGAAATTGCACAGCCGAGTTGCAGAGGTAGACTGATGAAGGGAATGCTATATCCTATTTTACATGTTTATATATAACTGGAAATATAGGGCACAACAGCGTGGGATAAGCATGAACCTAACACTTTAGACCGTATCTTCTTTGTCTGTTCTGCAAGGAAATGATACCTTACTTCCAGTATTTACAACTTAGTTGACCTTCTTTGCAAAATCAAAGAAAAAAACTCTTCTAAAAATCTTCAAGACGTGTTCCACTTCCGATCGTACGCCAATCCACCACAAACGCATTACATTGCGCGGGCGCAGGGTTGCGTCACACCAGTCGGGCCGCTCACCGCACCCCCCTCCACCCCCACCCTAGTGGAGGGGGGACTGTTACTAGGGCTTTAGTATGCACTAGCTGTACCAAGGAAAATAACAGTCTAGGCGTATTATAAAATAATGGGTAATGCCATAATCAAGAGTCACTCTTGTCGGCTTACCAGAGTTCAGAATAATGATTGATTACGAGTCGTAATAGAAATACCAATGGTTGTAAGTTGGTGTAATGCTGGTTTGTGTCCGTAAAGACGCCTGTTGTACTTATGGACTGTAACTTGGGATTGAATATAAAAGGGGTAATAGGGGTGACATTTTGAAGGGCCTACCCCTAAGTCCCCGAGTGACTATGATAAACTATAACATAAACATAATCAGCCTATAATGTTCCCACAGCTGGAACACACGCCGGGCTGTAATCTACCACGCGGGCCCAGTGCGTGTTGGTAGATGTCATGTTCCCGTTGTTAGGACACATGTCTCCTCTCCATGAGAGGGAGTGGACTGTAGTCGTAGAATTTTTGGTTCTAGGGCATGCCGGTTTCCTCACGATGTTTTCCTTCATCGTTTTTTGATAAACTATGAATCACACTAATATTATAAAGGCGAAAGTTTGTGTGTGTGTGTGTTTATATGTTTATTACTTCTTCACGCTGAAACGGCTGGACCAATTTTAATAAAACTTTGTATGGAGGTAGCTGACACCCTGGATTAACATAAATACTATTTTTTATCCCGATATTCCAGAGAGATCGACATTTAGGGTGAAACCGCGTGGCGCAGCTATTAGATTATAATTATGAAAAAAATACGCTTGCTATAAGATCCGTTGATGGGGGACCTTTTTTTTTTGACATTACACATCTCTAGTCGGGGGACGAGACGGAGTATGTGGGACTCCCTGCCAGAATGGCAGTATACCCACTAAAACTCAGCGGTGTTCCCTCCTCGCCTTGATGGGATCATGGGAATCCGGCTCTGCCTTTGCGTCCACAATCCCCCCCGGCGCATGCCCGCCTATCTGGCGGGACCCGTATGTCCCCCCGGCTGGGGGGCTACGGGAATGGCCAGGTTTTCCCGGCCATTCGTCCGGCACTGGTGGAAGCCTGTGCAATACAGGCGAGGGTGCCCCCGCACCCGACAATCTGCAAAATCTGACCGCATAGAGTGGCGATAATGTCACATTATTTTTTCCGCCTATTTTGAGACAGTAAATAAAGCCGTCTTTCACAGTCCACGGCAATATTTTACCTACCAGCACTGGGCCCGCGTGGTAGTGGATTACAGCCCACTCCTCTAACAGAGAAAAGGCCTGTGTCCCAGCAGTGGGAACATTATAGGCTGATTATGTATCACAGTCCACGGCTGGACATAACCATTCAACTGCAATCAGTCTGTTGTTCCAGCCGCTTTTTAAAGGTCACCGATTCATCTAGCTGGAGGATATTCTAATGAAATGAAATGTTTATTTCTGTAAATAGAACTTTTAAGAAACTTTTACACGTAAATATTTTGTTGGTCAGTATTTAAAAAAAAGTTGGCGCTGGCCTTTTCTAACTGACTGATCCCTGAGAAGGAATGCCGAAACAAACTCAAAGGTGATGATCTCTTCCACACTCCAACTCAAACTCAAAACATTTAGAACTATTTCAATTAAACCATTTACAGGCACTTTTGAATTGTCAAGAAGTCGGTCAGTCAGAAAATATGAAGCTAGTTGCCCATTCCAAAGCGTAGGTACCAATGGAGAAGAACGGGCAAGAAACTCCATGGACACTCTTCTAAATTATATTTTTACAAAAATACACTACGTTTAGTAATCCCAGTCTCCACTCAAGGACTCGTCTGCTAAGTGAATACTGTTTTAAATCAGTAAGTATATTGAACTAACGCTTTTTCAGGCAAATTTTTTCTAAGTCTTGGAAGAAAACTGATTGTGTGAGTTATGAGACAATGGCCTAGTGAGTAGTTTTTACTTTCTGCTGTGTTGCGTTTGCGCTGTGTGAACGGCAATGACACGTGAAGACATATGTCACGTTTATCACGATCAGATTAGCTATTAATATCTATAATAATAATAATTATCGGACGTAGTTCCCTCCACCTACCAAACCCTACAGAAAGCTGCTATTCTGAACACTTGCAGAATTGTCCGGAAATTCCTGCAGAACGACAATGATGCACAAATAGTACACCCACAAACATCATTTACCACCGCAACACATAGTCAAAACATTATATCACCACGCCATATATCATCAACTATCACTTAGGTTAGTACTCTCAGGGGAAGCACTCGGTTTTGGCCCGTGTTACCCTAAAAAACCGGCAGATCAGTGCCGAGATACAAAAATGTATACCAACCAATAATAATAATAATAAAATCCTTGGACATTTCACACAACGCCATATAGTCCCAAGCTAAGCAACCTAATGCTTGTGTTATGGTAACGAGATGGCTGATAAACTACTTATATACTTTTTTTTTTTGTAAATACATACATATTATAGATAAAACACCCAGACCCGGATCAAATACTTGTAGGTCGTACAAATATTTGTTCCGTGCGGGAATCGAACCCGCGACATGCTGCGCAGCAGTCAATCGCTCAACCACTGCGCCAACTGTGTCGTCAAATGATGATTATTTAACTTAAAATTAATATTAGAACATTATTGTATGTCTAAGAAATTAAGTATTTATTTTCCCTCACCATTACAGGTAGAGAGTTGGTCACAGCCGTTTGCTCCTTCCGGAACGGCTCCGCTGGCGGCCTCGACGGCCTGAGCCCTCAGCACCTCAAAGACCTTATTTGTTCAGACACCGAGGCGGCTGGTGAGTTGCTCTTGAAGGAGCTTACGGCTTTGATTAACCTTATGCTTTCCGGCAAGGTGAACGAGGCCGTCATCGACGTTCTGTACGGGGCCAATCTATGCGCCCTGCGTAAGAAGGATGGCGGCATTCGGCCTGTTGCCGTGGGCACTACTTACCGTCGTATGGCAGCCAAAATTTGTTGTAAATTTTATGGTGAGGTTGTTTCGGAAAAATTTCAGCCCCTGCAGCTAGGTTACGGCTCCAAAGGGGGCTGTGAGGCTGCCGTACACGCCTTGTCGACCTACCTAAATTCTGGAAAAGGAGAGGTCATCCTGAAGGTTGACATAAAGAATGCCTTCAATTCTGTTAATAGGGACACCTTGCTGGCAGAAACTAGAAAAGAAATACCCCAAATTTATAGTTTCATTTGGCAATGTTACAGACACCCTTCTAAATTACTGTATCGGGACAACCTTTTGGAATCTGCTGTTGGCTGTCAACAAGGTGACCCCCTCGGGCCAGTGATTTTTAGTCACCCAATTATTCGGCAGCTAAATTCCAAATTTAACGTTTGGTACCTCGACGATGGAACCTTGGGAGGCGATGCAGAAACTGTATTAAATGACCTTCAATTTTTTTTAAATGAACTTCTTTCCATTGGCCTTGATCTCAATCTTTCGAAATGTGAACTATACTTAGCGGACGGTACTGACAGACACCTGACACTTCCCAAATTTAACGCAATAGCTCCTGAAATCAACATTATTGAAAAAAGCTCTCTTTGCCTCCTTGGGTCTCCAATCTTTGACAATTCCTTTCCCTTTTTATTGAAGAAAAAATTCAAAATCAATGACGTTTCGGAAAGATTGTTCCAAATTAATATGCATTCGGCCATTTTCCATTTTAGTATAAGTTTACCGGCGTTCATATCCTCGGTCCACGGCACTGATAAATTAATCAGGAAAATCCTAGCTTCCACACTGATTAATTCTGATGTGCCGTGTTTCACCGAGGCTATAGATGCCTGGAGACTCGCTTGCCCGAATACAGATCCGCCCGACAATCCATCTTCCCAGAGACGGTGGGATGAGCCGCTCTGCAGAGTAGTACAGAACAATTTACTTGACTCGTCTGTTACTACTGCGGAACGTGCGCGCCTGCTGGCTGTGGGAAGGTGGGAGTCGGGTCTTTGGCTTCATGCACTACCTTCGTCGAACATAGGCACTTTGTTCGACGATACTACTTTTCGCCTCGCTGCTTCCCTGCGACTAGGCACTCCTTGCTGTTCTCCTCATCGCTGTCACTGTGGCGAAGATGTCAACAGCGTCGGACACCACGGCCTGTCATGCAGCCGAAGTGCGGGTCGCTTAGCGCGACACGCGAACATTAATGACATCATCCGACGAGCTCTTGTTACCGTCGGCGTTCCAGCTGTTTTGGAACCCAATGGCTTGGCACGCGACGATGGCAAGAGACCGGACGGTATGTCTTTATTTCCATGGAAGGTGGGTAGGCCTTTAGTGTGGGACGCAACGTGCGTCGATACTCTTGCGCCATCCCATCTTCCTGGCTCGGCATGCTGTGCTGGTGCTGCTGCTGCGGCTGCGGAAAACCTCAAGCGGCGAAAATATAATAACCTTATCGGAAATTATATTTTCGAGCCGTTTGGGGTTGAAACCCTCGGGTCGTGGGGTCCGAGTGCTCATGGTCTCTTTAAGGAAATATCAAAACGGCTGGTTGACACTTCCCGTGACCCAAGGGCTGGCTTTTACCTTGGCCAAAGGTTAAGCATTGCCATACAACGTGGTAATGCTGCCAGTCTCTTGGGTACATTACCAGTCGACAGCGATGCGGATGAATTTTTCGACGCAATATTTTAGTTTTTGTATAGTTTTAGTTAAGTTAGGATTTAAATTTGTTATTTTTATAAGATGGCCATAATTTTTTAAAATAAAAACAGTATTTATTAACATGACCTGAAGAGGCAAAATATGATTGTACACAAACCACTAACTTTTATATCTGGTAGGTAACACTTACATTTTCTGCAAACAAAATTAAATGATTCTTGATTCTGTAAGAGTTGCAAACATACGAAGTAAAATAAATAATAATAATTTGGTATTAGTATCAAACTTTTTTCAAAATAAACATCAATCATAATAAATTATCATACCAGAAATTATACACCAGCATTCCATTAGTTTATTCTAAAGTCCCGTTTAATATACGGCTAGCATAACCCATTGTCAATAACCGACCACAAATTCGAATATCAGGCTTCTACTAAAAATTACCTAATCATCAGAGGGAGTCCGCTCATGGAGTGACACTTTTAGCGCTCCCTTGACACTTCGGATAAGGCGTTTCCAAGCTCCACCCATAAAAGGTGCCAACGGGGGTATGAAACGCCAGTTTATAAATTCCCTGGCAGCGTAGTATTCAACCGCATCACCGTACAACTCTCGCAGGGTAAACTCCAGAAGAAACCGGTTTTCGACCCGGTTCGACAAATTGTACAGAAGACCGAGGAGTACAATCAGCCGCTGTGTATGGCATTTGTGGACTACGAGAAAGCCTTCGACTCCATTGAAATATGGGCAGTTCTGGTCTCTCTGCAACAATGTCGAATTGACTGGCGCTACAGCGAAGTGTTGAGATGTTTGTATGACGATCAGAAAAACAGCCCCATACAACTGCTCAGGGGGAATGTAATATCCCCTAAATTGTTTACCAACGCATTGGAAGACGTCTTCAAGACGCTGTACTAGACTGGACAGGTATCAACGTGAACGGTGAGTACATCTCACATCTTCGATTTGCCGATGACATCGTCATAATGGCAGAGCCGCTGAAACAGCTAGGCCAAATGCTGCACAGTCTAAAGGGAGCCTCCCGGCGGGTTGGCCTCGGCATGAATTTGGACAAGACATCGAGACAAGACACAAGACATCGAAGGGTCGCTTCTCGAAGTTGTGAAGGAAAGCCAGCTTAGCTCGCAGAGTAAGCAAACTGATGTGGCAATGGGCTGGCCATATTTGTCGAAGGACCGATGGCCGGTGGAGCAGACGAGTCCTGGAGTGGAGACCGCGTATCGGCAAGCGTAGTGTGGGACGCCCTCTAGCTAGATGGACGGACGGATGAAGAAGGCGGCTGGGGTAGACTGGATGCGGAAGGCGGAGGATAGGGTGTTGTGGCGCAGTCTGGGAGAGGCCTCTGTCCAGCAGTGGACTGTGATAGGCTGTGTTGATTTACTGAAACCCCATAACACTTCACTACTCTGGTATTGAACGCAAAACCTTACGCTCGGAACCCGTAGAACCATTGCGACCTTGCGACGAACCAGAACTTTTGTTAGCTACCTACATTTAGGTTATTTATTTTCAGTTGATTGGAAACATGATATTATTTAATTAACGCTGAAGTAAAACTACACCGTACCGTATGTTTGTAATACGAGTAACTAACGCATTAACAATAAAGTAGCTTCATTATATATTTTCGCGAATAAATATCAAATTCTGCACCGTTTACAAGAAGTAAATATGTGCTAAAATCAGCAGTTATGTACTAGGTCAAGCAACACATGTGGCTGTGAATAAACGTAATAATTTAAAAAGAAATAATGACATAACTCAAACCTAAGTGGCAGTGGGCAGGGCACATTGGTCGCAGAACAGATGGCCGATGCCGCGATGGGGAAGAAAGGTTCTGGAGTGGCGACCGCGTACCGGAAGACGTAGCGTTGGAAAGCCTCTCACAAGGGGGACCGACGACCTTGTGAAGGCCGCAGGAACTCGTTGGATGCGAGAAGCACAAAACCGGTCGAAGTGGAGGTCCTTGGTGGAGGCCTATGTCCAGCAGTGGACGTCTTTCGGCTGAAATGATGATGATGATGAATAACATAACAAAACGTAATATCACGCCTGTAGTCCTGAAAGAGTTAGAGGTGTGCCCATAGTACTTACACCCATATTTCGCTATTTATGTTGTCCTATGTAATAAATGAAATGAAATGTTTATTGGTAAGTAGATCTTTTAAGAGTTTTACACCTCAATATTTTGTTGGTCAATATTTTAAAATTAGATGCTGCCGGCATTCCCTAGCTGACTGATCCGTGAGAAGACATGCCGAAACAAACTCAGAGGACTTTATGTAAGTCTAACAATGCAGGGCCATGTCTGGGAGGGCCTTTTGTAGAAAGAGCCATTGCAGTTGAATGCATGTATGTTGTAGCTCAACCCTATTTTAGGGAGCTCAACGTCCCACTTGTTAGGGTTAATGGGGGAACACCAAAGGAAAGACAGTTCTTATGATTTCAATAATACGTTTATTAATCCTTTTATTTATATATTGGAAGGTGTGTTTACTTACATTACGTGAGACGTGTGATCCCACACAAGGCTAATAGAGGAATAGAGTCACTATGCGAAAGTAAGGATTTCGGTCAAGTGCTAAGGGCGGGCACGGATACATAAATAATACTCTTATGAGTTAGAATGAGACAGACGATAGTGTTGAAGTAGGATCGATTTGTTTTTGCTATACTACAACACGCCCCCTCAAAAATAAATCAGATCTGCAGAAAAAACAGATCAGCAGGTCATTGGCGTAGGCCATATACGAGTACTTACCCCTTTATTCATAAACGTTGCTTAAAGTTAAGTAGTGTTTAATCATAAATTTTTGACCCATCGTTTATAAATAAACTTTAAACAATCATAGACATAATATAATCTTAGAACTTAGGTATGTTTCATTCTGCAGATTCTGCCTAACCCCCATGGGAAAAGGCGTGAGTTTATGTAAAGTCTATTCGAACTTTTTATTTCAAGTTAAACAAATATCAACTTTAATTTAATGTTGATTAAGTTAATTTCAGATTGACTAACACTATTGAAAAAGTTATAAAAATGTTTGAAGTTGTAGCGTAAACTGAACTTTATGGTGTAGGAATTAAAGTAATTTTTCCATAAACTCATATTTGTTTATATTTTCGACTGCAGATTATTTATGTGTATGTGTTTTTCACCCGACGCGCTCCTTCACAACACAAAGAGCGAACCCAAAATGCCGCGCACAACAGATAGTAAATTTTTTTCTCGGGAATTTCGAAATTCCTTTATCAGTAATAAAAACAGATTCTCATGAATCGTTTCACATGTCACTTTAGACACGTGATGACGATTCCAGCAGAACGCAGCTATCAGCACGAACATCGATATCTACGAAATCGATTAATATCATCGAGATGTGACAATCGGTGGGACGTGGTCAATCGATTGTTGGGTGATTTTGACCCAAGATTGGAATAGCAGGGGCGTGTGAGATAGTTCTGAAGTTTCAAGAATAGAAAGATCTATTTTTTCGTAGGAAAATGACAACTCTGAATTTAGGTGTATTTTCCTGTAGGAGACGGGTCAAAATGAGACTTCATGGCTATTTAAAAAAAAAAAAGAAAACTTACATTAAAACATAACGTTCCTTTGACCCACGTTAGGCCAATAATTTTAAGTTAATTTTACTCATCATCAAAGTTTAAAAAACAAAGAACAACGCGTGTGCAATGGAAATTTGTTTCAAAACATCCAAGAGTTACGAAATTATTTAAAGTTTTTATAAACAAAATTAACCTGAAAATATTGTCCTTAAATAAACCTTAGATATAAACAATAGTTCTAGAAACTTATCTTACAAGACGAAAGTTATTCGGAACTAATATAAACGTAAAAAAAAAGTTTGAAAGAATTTACTCAAAAAAAATTTTTGGTCTGAAACTTTTTGATCGACCTGTAAGTATGTATAACTATTTAGTAAATATGTATAAGATAAAAAAATCGCAAGATATGAAACAACATTATAAAGCAAAAAAAAAAAAAAACTTAAGAAGAAATCTACCAAGCCGCACTGGGCCCGCGTGGTGGATTACGGCCCATTCCCTCTCACAGAGAGGAGGCCTGTGTCCCAGCAGTGGGAACATTATAGGCTGATTATGAACTTATAAGAAGAAATTATTACCTACTTACTTAATTTAACATAACAATAATTATCTATCTCATAATGAAGTTAGCTCAAAAATGCAGCAGTAATTATACAATTGCTCTACCTATTAAGTGCAACCGTTTAACTTATCCTGATTAATGAGTCTTGCTAACTACTTAAACTATTAGGAGTGATTAGTTCAAACATATTTTAGTACGAGCTTAAATTAATCTAAGTTAAAACTTAAAAGTATTTGTTGATAGGTACTCTTTAAGTTAAAAAATAATTCCAAATACCTAATGAAACAATTAAAGCATGATTATGTTTTTTTTTTTATTGTTTCATTTTTATCTCGTTTACATAAAATGTAGCATACTTAAATATTTTCAACTAACATCTTATATAGTTTTGCCTCAAAATACTAAAATAATAATCTAAAAATAAAATATCAGCACACAAAAATCAATAGGGTAAACACCCAAATAACCAGGCGGCCGCGCAAACTTTTACTCGCGAACTTTCAGCGGCAACTTCAGCGCTTCCTTCCGGGCAACCTTGCGTGCATTGCGCGGGCGGCGCGGCGCCGCAGTTAGCGCCCGACCGCCGACGCGCCCGCACGCGCGCCACTACCGCTCCGCACCTACACGTGATCAACGCGAACGCAACACGCAAAGGATTTAACTTGACGGTGCATGTGCTTTAGTGACGGCTTCTCAGTGCTTTGAAGTGGAGCCACGGGCTACCGGCGCCGCTGGGCCCGTGATTGGCCCGGGCGGCGGTATGGAGTCCCCGCAGATGTACGACCAGGCCGCAGCGCCACCACCACCACCACAACCAGATCTCAAGAAGACAGCAGAAGATAAACGACAGACCTTCCCGCCTCCGGACCTAGACGATCTCAATGGACAGGAAATTAGTTTGGACTTACAACACCTCATTGAGGATCAGTTCCGAAGTGAGGAGAGTATGGCCTTATTCCAGGAAATTCTTCCTGGTGGCAAATCTCCTCAGCCAAGGTACAATCGGACCACATTGGCGTACATGCCACAGCCGGTTCACTCGGGGGCATCTTACGCTCCCGTTCAGACGAACCAGGGGCACGAGCAGGCACCTCCCATAAAGGAAGAGCCTCCCGAGCCCCATGATTATCGAAGATCGGTGTCATGTGCACAATATACTGGCCAATATAATCCTCAGCCGACTGTCGGTGTCAGTGGACCGTACGGCGGAGGATTCACACCGTTACCGCCCCTAGGAGCACCACTCCTCCCTCCGCTACTGAAACACAAGACTGCTCCTCCGCGACGCTCGTCGTCAGGAAAAGTGCTAGACAAAGGTACAGATGAGTACAGAAGGCGACGCGAGCGGAACAACATAGCAGTGAGGAAGTCTCGCGAAAAAGCAAAAGTGCGTTCCCGGGAAGTGGAGGAAAAAGTGAAGACACTCCTCAGGGAGAAAGATGTGTTACTAAAGAGGTTGGAGGCGGTGTCAGGGGAACTGAGCCTGCACAAACAGATGTACGTGCATCTGATTAACTTGAACCACCCGGAGATCACCGAGCTGTGCCGATCGATGCTGCAGCTAGGAGCGCCGCAAGCGCCGGATCACTCACTTTGACCATTATAGGTGAGTATTCTTCACACGTGTGTACCAACTGCATTCGTGCCTGTGTCGTGTGCGATACAAAAATTGTGTGTGTGATTATTTTCGTGCGGAGCATGGAAAGTCGTAAATCACATAGTGTAAAGAAAAAGGTTTTTGTATTTTATGAGAGCGTTACGCAATTTGTTTATTGTAGTAGTTCTAAAGTGTCGTTTAGTTTGTATGAGTGTTTCTTTGATTGTAAAGCGATTCAGTCGCTTTATGGGGCATTGCTGTGAATGTGACTGGAAATTCGTGCGGTGTTTATTAGTTTCTTTATGTTCACTCCTTCTTTATTTAATATGTTCACGTGTGGAAGAATTTTGAGTTTCGGTTTATTCAGTTTTAACTTCCTGACATCCTAGTTCTAAATGATATTAAATATATTCTTCCTTTAACCATTATAATATCATGACTAGCCAGACTTCTGCGAAACCATAATTTGAATAGATGATCCAATTGCATTTAAAATTACATCATTAACCAACCATTCCTAAATCACTTCGTGACAGGTAAAGCTTTCAAAGCATTCCAATTTTCTACCTAATTATAATTTAGCATCATTATAACTAATAGTTGTAATATAGTATTATAGGCTTTATATTTCTTAAAGATTTTCCAAAAAATTCTATAATTGCTCACTGCATTTTTAATCGCGCATGCCATTTTTTAACTCGCTGTTGAAGAAGAAAGTGAATCATAGGGGCTGTATATCACACAATACCTATAGTTAATTTATCCACGTCCACGAATGTTAGTTTTCCAATATCGTTGTTTCCAATATCGTTGTTTTCCAATTCAATTTCTACTGATATATGTTTTAGAGCTATGTGTGTTTTTATAGGCAGTCGCTCCGTGTAAAATACTGGTATTCAGCTGCATCCGGTTAGACAAGAAGCCGACCCCAACATAGTTGGGAAAAGGCTAGGCAGATGATGATGATATGTTTTAGAGCTACGATAACTTTTTTGGTCCTTTGGGTATTTTTTGTTCGATATGTGTTGATCGCTGATAGTTTACTGCAACTGCATGTTGCAATATTGTCCCATGTGGTGTAAGCCTTAAGAGATAGATTGCTAATCATCTCTCAGGTGACTTTTTTCCCACAGTTGACCGATAACTAGCGCTGGCTTTTGCAAAAGATTTACTACATTGGTTTTACTTTGAAATCGATTGATTGATTACTCTGACGGTCTCAATAATGTTAAAAGTGTGTCAAATGTGGACAGAAGCCAATCAATGATATTGATTTCTTCTATTCAAAGATTAGCATACATTAGAATTTATATTTGTTCAGGAAATACTTCATCAACAATCATAAAATAGGTCCTTTGAGTCAGGATGTTATGGTACAGCATGAGTACACTACAACTAACATATTACAAGATTTTCTGCTCACGTGTTCTCAATCATAAATGTTTTTTCAAAACTCAATTCATAATAGTTCATTTACAATTGTTACGTTGAAATAAACGTGATTTTCAATAATAAGGGCACGTTTAATCTGAATCATTGTGAAAGTTATGTGTTTTGCTAATAGTCATTGAAGTCCCGTTGATGGATATTTATTTTACATTATTAACTGTACCTTGCCTATCAGGTTTTTCGGTTGCATAATATTTCTGCTATGTAATACTAGGGTCTCATCAATTCTCAGAAGTTGTCTTTGAACTTTAGTACAGTTTACGATCTCTGGTTTTGGCAGTACTGTACTGGATTTTAATCTCTGTAGGATTTATGAGAGCTCGGTATGTTTCCTAACGGTATTCTGCTTACGTTGCTGCTGCCAGCTACGATTCATGGAGTCTTGGTAATTGGTTTTCAAGAATAGATCAAGTTGGCCATAAAAAATGTGTATCTTACGTTATAAGTCCAATTTAAGTTCGTTTAAGATTTTCACTTCCGTAAAAAAGCATCTTTGTCTAACTCACTGTGGGAGAGAAGGACCAGTTTCTACTTAGTGAAAGGATCACGCGTCCCACATCGTTTGTTTATTTTATCAATTTACGATGTGATGAAAATCACACATCCCTTTAATTATTTAGTTTGGTTCTTATTATCATGGATTAAGGTTGAATATTAACTCGAACCGCGAGTCTAGTACGCGCTTTGCCAACCAAATGAAGTTACTGTCACTTTCGAAGCGGCCATATGTTAGTATAAGTGATTAGGTTACGATGTACGCATATTAGATTATTATCAACGTGAGACATAATGTATAGCTTGTATACTACTGTAAGCAGGAATTCAAATTCAAAGACACGTACCTCCTTGAACTTCTGTATGCCTGATAGGAAAATACCTTTCTTTGCATCCTGCACAGAAAGGTATTTTCCTATCGGGTTTTAAAAGGAGCGAGAGAGAGAGAAGAACCCGGAAAATTACCTGGAACTGAAAAATCGCTTCTACAAAAGATTATAATGTCAAAACACTATAATAACTATTGTAGTCTTCGAACCAGTATTTATCAAAATCAAAGTCATTATGACCGCATACAAAAATAAAAAAGACGTACCTACTTTTGATACAAAAATAATCACACTTCCTTTAAATATGGCCTTAACCCTACATAGATAAGTTTTGCGATATTACATAAATGATAACGCGAATATTTGCAAAAAAGATAATCTACACTGAAATGGCAATGGCCGAAGGATTTCAGATAATACGCGCTGAAAATGTTACTAATACAAAGTTTGGTATGTATGTTTGCTGAAAGATAACGTAGAAATAGCTTATTGAAACGGTATGAAATCTTTTTATTCGTCTTTCAAGTCCAAATGGCCTTTGCTTTTGCAAATTGTATGAAAAATTGAGATTCAAGCTTAATTTATTCTTTTTGTGAGAATTTAACATTTTCGAACGCTTAAAATTACAATATATAGCTTTCAACACGCCCACCCTTTATCACTTTTTAGTGTTTTCGATTTTCATATTTTTCCGCATTCCGAAATCCGGAAAATCTCGGAAGTAAATAGAGTCTTGAGACGAAAAAATCTTTTTTTTTCTGTTCCTATTAAAAGTAGGTAACACTAAAAACAAAAGTAATAACTGATAACTGTACACGGCTACACATCAAGCTATACATAACCAGTATAAGCTGACTTCTGATTGTACGAAAAACCTATACAATGCGAGGTCAGCTAAAACTGGAAATGTATAGCTTGATGTGTAGCCGTGTCGTACGTTAGTTATCATAAACTGCAAAAACAACGCCTTCAACCATTTCATTTCCCATTTATTTACCACATTTTAATATTCCGGTTTTGGTCAATTTGAATCTAATTTTAGTTCCTCACTACCTATAATATTCTGCTACATATTGTTATTTTATATTTGCACCCTAGCTAGAGTAGTTTGTGTCTTTTTGGCCCAAAGTCTAAACATCAATGAGGTTATATTAGCATTGAATATTCATAAAAATCTACGAGTTTGCAACAGCAGCTATAGGGGTCCCACAGGGATCGATTCTAGGTCCTCTGCATGTGCGATTTGGAAAGTTAAGTCTATCTCGATATAAAAGGAAATTGTATGCATATCTGTCTGTCCTTTTATTATCAGATAGATTAGTTTGAAGGTAGGTATAAGAATTATAGTATTTTAACTGTCTTGGGGTCAGTTTTAATTATGGTTGAAGTTATATACGGTTTTCGCTGAAGATTTAAGATTATTTTATATTTAAAACGACTCGACACGAATGTAGTATTATGGTAAGGTATGCTTATTTCACGTTTTTCTAATATTGACCGACTTATAAACTACAATGACGTCAAGTGTGTGTTGTTTGTATTGTGTTAAATCAGCTCAATTACGATCTATTTTTAATTACGTACTTATAAGACACGGTTCATTTATCCAATGGTTGTTCTTTAACATTGAGATAATATTACGTAGTTGTGGGGTGAAGTTCTGTCTTTATTTATTTAGTTATTCTTTCTGGCCAACCAACAATTGTTTATACTGTTACATGTTTAAAATAAAAAAAAACTAATATCAAAGGTTAGTATAACATTTCTTATAGGTTAGCACAGCATGCCCCATAAAATAATAAATGTTAAAAGTTATATTAAAGTCTAAAGTAGGATTTTAAAACAGAATTATTCATTAAATGTAATATCTAACTTACGTATGACGTCAGTAGTTATAGGTAATCAGAAACCCTTAAGTCTTAATAAGGAGTATCGTAGTCATCCAGTAACTGAGTTGTAAAGGTCAGATAGGTAGTGGCTCCAATCTCCATCTAAAATTCTGGTATTAAACTGCATCCCATAGACTAGAAGCCAACCAAAACTTAGTTGAGAAAATGTCACGCAGATAATTATGATCATGCTAAATACGTACAGGGACATTTTGGGCATAAATGTTCATAGCAATACGGGCCATTGGTAACTAAACGATGAGTTTTTAGGGTTCCGTACTTGAAAAGGATCAAACGGAACCCTTATAGGATCACTTTGATATCCGTCTGCCTGTCTGTCAAGACCCTTTATCTCGGGAACACGTGGAGGTATCGAGTTAAAATTAGTTACTCAGGTCTACAGTGCCTTGAAGCTGTGAAAAAATAAAACTTATAAGTTAATGTAAAAAAAAATATGGCCGTTTATGCCGCAAAAAAAGTAAATTTCGACACTCTCAAGAGAACCAAAATGTATAGGGTACTTCCTGTTGACCTAGAATAACGAAATTTGGGAAAAAAAAACGTAAATTTGTAGTTACATTTAAATAAAAATTCATAATAAACTATTTACATACCTACAAATTTGTACGGAACCCTCGGTGCGCGAGTCCGCCTCGCACTTGACCGGTTTTTTTTATAAAGAAACAGACAATAGTGGTGACTCTTTCGTTTAACTTTGAAGCTAATAAATTCTGTTACTAAGAAAGTATCTAGGTTACAAAATACATTTGTTTTGTTATTGTTCACACCGTCTCTTTTTCGATTTAGCTGTCGTTTAGTTTCACTTAAGTTAAATGATCTAGTTGTAGTTTCATTAGTGAGATTAGGACCAACTTTTACATTTATGATTTGCTAGTCATGATTTGTTGTCTCTCAAGGCATTAATGCTATGTGATTGCAGAGACTCTCAAAGGAATCAGAGTTTTGCTCCGTAATATTGCATTTTCATCGTTTATCCGGTTATTATCATCTCCTTGTGGTAAATCAAATTCGTTTCGGATCTAAAAAGCATACATGTCTGCAGGGATCATACCGGATGTGTCATCTTTTAGGATTTGTCAATTTTGCTTTCAATACCGTGAAAAATATGCCAGTGCTCTTGGAAAAGGAGCATAACTCTATAATGCCGGATCGAAATATTTAGTATTCAAATTCGTTTGTGCAAAACGTTGTCTGACGGCGACTTTCGTTTTCACCACTGCGTCATCATCGCAGGAAACTGGACCTTATTACTGACAATTTAAGTCACTTTTTCGACTGTCAAAGTTGAAATTTTCGCCTCTCGTGCCCTACTTAATGGCTTCCGTCGGTTTGACTTGTTGATTTTAACTATTTTATGTTTGCACGCTTATGGAACAATAGTTCGCGAGGTTCAGAATGTATTTGAAATTTAGAAACTGAACACTAGTAGCCAAATTCAGGTGCTAATTTGGTAGCATTCACTTGAAACTTCATTCTGCGTAAAATTTTGGCAAACCGGTTTCCATTCGGTGCCGGCGAAACTCTGTTGGAGTTATGCGCTCCTGGTACATGGCTTGCTGTCCTACGAAGCCTTTCCCGTTCGGTCTTTGATCTTTGATAGGTCAATGACTGATGGTAGGTAAAGTTCAGAGGTTATCTTTTTATTGATGTCAGGATATTTTTTTCTAATATACCTTAGTGTTCTAGGCTTATATAAATAAAACGTGCTATTTAATTCTGTTTACATTTTTCATGAGCATGCATGTCCCATATACATCACGAATTCCTTTTCAGGGATGAATTCAAGCTCTGTTTATGTTTTTGAAGAAACGGATCCTTTGATAGTCTCTTTCAAGTCAAACTTTCTTCTAACTTGTCTTAGCCTATGTATTCCTAGTACTTTTAGCATTCGCGACCTTTCGCATACAGTTTTTTATCTTCTTTATTTTCACTTCCTTTCATAACGGGTTAGGATAGTTTCATTCATAAAATTATATTAACGCATGCTTTCTTTCAAAGAGGTGTTTTGTAATTTTCCAGTCTTCATGCCAATTCTTAACAAGATAATAGTTACAATGCTTGTATCAAATAGTTAATAAAAATTGAAGGCTTGCAGTGCGTGACAAGCAATATTAAGAAGAAAACTATTGGGGTAGGTCAGAAAAGCTCAAAAAAATTATGTATTATGTACAAAAGATTGTTGAAGCATCAATGAAATGAAAAGATTAGCAAAATAATGGCGCGTGGGCAGACTAAATAATAACGGGTTCTGCTTTTGCGACTATTTAGTAGAGGTTTCGCTTTCTGCTAAACGTTTTTCTGTTTATGTTTTATATCGTGTTGGACTGAATGAATTAAGACGGCTATCATCATTTATATGAGCTTGTTAACAGGGTTGCCCCAAAAACTGCTCGTATTTTTAACCTAATTTGAATTGAATTTTAATTACAATTTCAGTGACTATGTCTCATTTGTAGAATCATTTCATTACGTAGTTATTGTAATTTATGTATAATTAAACGGTGATAGCACTAAAATAAACCAAGGAAACTCCGTTTAAAATGTTAATTACTGAAATAAAAAAAAAATTAACCCTAAAAGACATAGGATCACAAAGATATTTTCGGATTATGTTTGCACTGTGATCGATTTCTCACATAATCTTTGTTCATTAGCTATTCAAATGTACGTATTAACATATCTTTGTGGACATAATAAATAGTCTACCTACACTTCGATGAATCAACTTAGAGATTAACACTACGTGCGTATACGATGGTTGTGGGCGCATTTCGTACGAGTGTGCGTCTGTGCGTCGTTCACTTTCACTTTTTTTTCGTTAATATGCCTTTTGTGTATTTTGGACGACGTTATGTTGTATGAAATCATAATGTTCGGGGTGCAAATATGGGTTAAATGGTAAATTGTTCTGGTCTCGCTTTATCGAGATTTTTGTTATTTATGACATTATTTAGTTCAACGATATAATGATAACCTTTCAGGCACATTTTATTATTACTCACTTAACTTTTTAGTTAACCATAAAAATGAGTTATTATTTTTTTATAGCCAATTTAGATTCTAAAATCCACCAGACATCCGTTTCCAACTTACAAAATGCGCTAAGCAGAATAGAGGGCCCGTGCCAACCGGCGCGCGCGCCGCTTTGCGCAACCCAGCAGTATGTGTGTCAAACGATCGACGAACGACTTATGTCATGCACGAGAATGTTGCCTTTATTTGTTTTGATTGTTTTACTATTATTTTTCATTATTTCTTAATATTATTTCTTACAAATAATTTGTAAAATTCAATTATTTTGGACATGGAGATTCACTGACAAAAATAAAACTTATTTCAATAATTGTTTTCGAAACCTAAAGGTTATCCAACGTATAAGCCTATAAGGTAATGTATAAGCCTATAAGGTAATGTATAAGCCTATAAGGTAATGTATAAGCCTATAAGGTAATGACGAGTCATTGGTTTACGAGCAATCGCCTACGAGTTACGAGTGCTGAGTAATATCTTATTCAAATTAAATTTACTTTGACGTTTAACAAGAATAGTGTCCAATTCACTGTCCTTACATTGTTTATACAGAAGGCGATTGGATTGATTACAAATTATAGGAACAATAAAATTCGAATCCCTAATCAACTGTTTAAATTAATCTGGCTTATAAGGACCAAATTCTTAGTATAAGGACCGAAGTAATCAAGTAAAATTTATTTAAAAGAAAAAAAAATGCCCAAACTAGACTAAAAATGTCATGGTTCAGTTATCGCATAAGTCGTTACTCAGGCGCAGGAGCGGCGGCCATGTTGGAAAGTTTTCGGCAATGTCCGGGGAAATCTGTGACGCGGCATACACGATTATATTTGTATACGCCTTTATTCTGTGGGGTACGTAGAAATTGAAGTTGTAGGTATGTAGATGTTGAAAAGATGAAGAATGTTTTGAAGGATGATACGTATTTTATTATGCAGCAAAATAAGATAATTATGTCGAGGATACCGATTTTTTTTTTATTCGAGAGGAATGAAAGTGGAAAGTCTATCCTGACAATCGTGAATTCATGATATGAAATCGACTAAGGTGATGTGGAGGCTTGCCAAGTACGATTGACAAAGCATTTCAATACATTGTGTACAAAACTTTTTCGAATTTCAATTGATTGTCGTAAGACCGCGACGTCTTTGAAAATCTGCTAAATTTCGATATTTGGTAGTCTAGTATTTTTTTTATATATTCGCCTAAAGAACTCGGTGGAAAAGACATGAGGAAGAATATTCAAAAAAAAAATTTGCTAAATATATTACAATGTTAAAATCAGATGATTCAGAACTAATTATACATTTGTCGCTTGAATGACCATTTGATAATTGATAACATACAGGAAGAACCGATAGGACAGTAGTATAAAATAATTCTGTCACACGCGAATTTCAATGGGCCTTTAAAATAATATTATCTTGAATACAAAATAGATATCAACAAAAAAAACAACCGACTTCCAAAAAAGACACTACGCGGTGAAAAATAACTTTAATTTCGACAGTCGGTGTCGTTGGGTTCACATTTTCGTTGCTTGCCACGGACTTCCGAAATCAAAGTTATTTTTCACTTTGTAGTCTTTTTTGAAAGTCGGTTGTTTCCGACTTCCAAAATTATATTTATTTTACACTTTTAAGTTGTACTTACTCCATACAAATTCGTATAACACTACTTGTTACGTAAATATCAGTGACAGGAAGTCATTATAACATCATCAATATAAACTAAGTGGCAAACAAATACGTATTATTGAAGCTAACTCAAAAACTACCCAAGCAACCACTCCTGAGGCACACCCTATATACACCGTTAAATTTTGATCGTTTTAATCCTTAAAAGGGGTTATTGTACTAATCATTAAGAACAACTTTTACTATGGGACCAAGACTGAAATCGTGAAAAAAAAATCAGCTGTTCCCTACATTTTGACAAGTTATACGAACAAAAATGTAGGGAACAGCTGAATTTTTTTTTCACGATTTCAGTGTAAAAAAAAAACCTAAAATACTTACTGTGTTTTTTTATAAGTCTATGACCACGTGTTCTATAGTTAGAGTTTGTAGTGCTAACACAATTGACTTCGAGCCCTTTCAAGGCCACTTAATGTACAAAAATAGGTCATGAGATTGGATGCGATAAAATATCAACTGGTCACTTCCCAGTTTGTTACATGCCTTTATTATTGTGAGCATCATGTGCAGTAGGGTTCGTTCTTAATCATTGTTAATTCTAGAATATTGCTCGCTTTCATTTTCATTTCGTTTTATGTTTGTAGTAATCTCGCTCCTTTTTATTATTACTACTAGATTTTGGCAGCGACTTTATCCGCGTGAAATTTCTGGTTCACCCGACCCACCCCGTCGCATTGCATCGCCCGACCGCGCTATGAAGTCGAAAGAAAAAAGTAAAAAAAAACCGCGGTTTTTTTTTTCTTTAGGGTAGCGTGATGTTAAATCCTATAATCTTCCTCTAGATAAAACAAACTCTTCAGCTGTATTATTATTATTATTTTAGTATAATAAAATACGAGCATTGACGTGGAGTTGCGGACACCAGCCCGTATTACCTATAATAATATGTAGATTTATTTATTTTATTGCGACTGCTCTTGACCTCTCGCCTGGTGGAAACCCATGGATGAAGTCGACGATGGAACGAGCTTACCCAGAAGATGCCTGTTTACTCTTGCTTTGAAGGCTGGCGGGTTATACGTGGGAAGGCATCACAGACGCTCTGGCAGAGAGTTCCACACTTTTTCTTCTTTGTCTTGTAGCGGTACCTACAACGCCACATGCGAACAACGCGTCATACAGACGTCACGCAAAATCCTGCATCTCGCAAGTAGAGTTTACCGCGCCACTAGCATATGCTAGTGGTTATATATATAACGGCCCGACATGAATCATCGGGCAGATGCCCGACAGACACAACACCCGTCTGGGTACTGACTTTCGAATATAATTCCGATAGATCGACATTGGAATTGTCAGTCAAACGTCATTGATTGGCTGGACTCACTCAGTCTAGCCAATCCCTGACGTTTAACTCAACTAACTAACGTTTGACCAATGTCGATCTATCGGAATTATATTCGAGAGTCAGTACCCTGGTCGGAGGATCCTTCCTTTTCTATGGACGATGAGTGAACTTAACAACCTGTTCCTCCCTCTATAGTCTCATTTCCTTCTAATTTACCCTTCTGTGTCATATCCTTAATCATACTTGTTCCTCTTCTTACTTGTATTCTATATCGTCATCTGACATTTTTATTTGCCTAGACGAAGAACTCCACGATAATATTATGTGTAATTAATTATTGTTTAGTTACGAAAATGTTACAAAAACTCTGAATTTTCCCCAAAAATATGGTATTCAAAGGGATAATTATAATAAAATGCGCCCCGAAATGTTGGTAAAGAAAAACCTTACAAAGTAAAGTTTTAAAAGAAATCACGTTGACATCTCGCTGGTTCGGAGTTCCATTTTAAGCTATTTTATGAGCGTATTGCAAAATTTTATTGACTATATTTTTACTGAGTAGTTTTTCGCGGTTTCATTAGTACCCCACGATCTACTTCATGAACCCAGATAAAATCAGTTCACGTCATGACCTTTTAGTTGGTATGTGTGCCTTTCACCCTGATTCCTTAAACCTTTAAGATGTCTGAATTTTTGTTAATCTCACAAATACATACCACACTAAACATCATCATCAACATCTCCCACATTAATATTATAATATTTGATCCAACTGCTTACCTGGTAATCAAAAAGGTCTCCAGTTTAACTCCTTAAATCATCATCATCATTCTTCACGTTATTCATACGTCTGTAAAAAATCATAAGGTTCATTCTCGAGTAACTTTTCCCGAAAAGAAGCGGTTCCTAGAAATGTTGGTCAAAACGAACGCTTTCGCTGTGTTTATTTCTTTTTCTCTTTCCCCTTTTCACAAACCAGCCACCTGTCACCTGCTCAATATCCAAAACGTCACAAGTACTGCTCACCTGTTTAAGACCAACTGTTTAAAGTTGATCGCAAAGTTGGTCACGTGATTAAGATTCGTCCCATAAGTGCTATTGTTCCTCTTCTGGAATAATAAACGATTGTGTAATAGCCTCCAGCCTCCAGCTGCTGTGATTTTCGATGGTTTTCTAGCGAAGAATCTTAGGACAATATTTTTAATGTTTAATTATTTTATGATAAAACATTGAAGTGGGCATAGTTAGCCTATAATATTCCCACTGCTGGGACTCAGGCCTCCTCTCTTCGAGAGGGAGTGGGCCACGCGGGCCCAGTGCGGGTGTGTAGAAGTCACCGTCTTCGAATTTTTGGTTCTAAGCCATGCCGGTTTCCTCACGATGTTTTCCTTGTAGTGGGCACCCTTTCGGTGTCAAGGGCCTACTGGTATTTTCTGTATGATTATTGCTTTTTTTTATTCATTATTGTTTTGTCTTTGTAGAATTACTGTTTTTCTCTTTTATTACAGTTTGCAAATTTCATAAATTGATTTGACGATTTTCAGTACCGATTTTTTGACAACAGAAGGAATGACCGAGGATGTAATCGACGAAATCAAAGAATAAATATACTAAAACAAGATCTAATCAAAATCAAACCAGTTTCATTCACAGGAATTTCTCAACGTACCTAAACAATGCCCTACATCATTCTCGAATTTTTTTTAACGAAATAATTTCAGCAGTCTATGAAACATTTCGCCATTTTTACTTCCAAACTTTTTGGTAGGTTTCCTACTATTAACCAGAAAGTATATTTCCCTTTTAGCCACATTTTTTTATACATTGAAAGTCACGAGGCTCTGTTTGACGCTGAGGACCACGCTCCCCTAGCAGGTCACATGTTTTTCACTGTGGAGTCGCGGTATGGGTTATCCACGTTTAAGAAAAATCCGAACATTTTGGAAACAATAGAATCTTTTCAATTCGTTCCAAGTTTAGGGAAACAATTAATGCCAGGTGGATGAAATTTTGACCAAACAGGTGTTCATAATTCTTGTAACATCATTAAATATTTTGTGCTAGGTAATTGAATCTAATATAATTTTGTGTCGAATTCTGTTTTCCTTTTTTTTATCGTAAACTTCCTAAATTTTCTTCAGTTTTTTTTTATTGTGTCATCTAGATTGGTTTGTTCTAGCTTGGACTTCGGTACGAAAACTTTTCTTTAAATTAACATAAATATTTTTAATGATTGGTGTTCATTCATGAAATCAATATTATTTCTTCTTCTTCTTCGTGTCGCTGGCACGACTATGTTTTAAATCTTGTTTTCCCAAAACTTTGCCACTTCCACGGCGTCGTCGGTGGCAGCGCAGAGGTCACTTTGACTGCATGTTTTGGGACACAGAGGGCAGGATAGGAGGTGGAGCATGGTTTGTGACATAGCTCCGCAATCACACCCTTCTGCTGTTCAGTCAAGGTAGCCACACTTTACTAGATTATAATTTTATTTAATATCTTAACATTTTGTAATGTAACCTATATTATTTGCATGCTATGATATAAGCAAAACATATATGCTCTATAATGTATTTATAAAACAACTTTATATACCATGTTTTACGCAAATAAATATTATTTCTATTTCCTCTTCAATGGATGGTTCAATTTGTTTTAGCCAATATTTGTTTTGTAAGTAATACAATTAGCCGTTTATTACAACTCCTCGGATAACTGGTCGCTCGCGATTATGTAAGCTGACATTTTTACGGTATTTCTTAGAATCAAAGGATCCAATATTTAACTTAAATAGTTAGCAGATTTCTTCTAAGCTAAGTTAAGAAATATCTGCAGGTTTAGATGAAGTCAATGTATAATCCTCAACTCACTGTTTATCTTTGTGAGTATACAGGATGAAATTGAAAACATGCGACAAATCGAAATGGGAGATTGTACTCATCATTATGAACAACTTTTACTATGGGACCAAACCTGAAATCGCAAAAAAAAATCAGCTGTTTCCTACATTTATGTTCGCATTAACTCGTCAAAATGTAGGGAACAGCTGTTTTTTTTTTCTCGATTTCAGGTTTGGTCCCATAGTAAAAGTTGTTCATAATATTGAGTACAATCTGCCATTTCGATTTGTCGCATGATTCAATTTCAACCTGTATATTTGCCTTCTTACTATCTATGATAGACCAAGACTTTTCAACAACAATTTGAAAACCTTACTCCAACGCTAAGTACACACTCATTCATAGCTAGTTGAGTATTTAGGGCACGCAGTGATAATAATGACATACATTCCTTATCAAATCGCTAAACAAACAAACAAACATATCTGATAGATCGCCGATAGATATTTGGGTTTAGTGAGCGAAGGTAGATTGCGTATAGTAGGACCAAAAATAAATAGTAAATAAAAATAATTGAGAGGTACAGGAAATTAGTACTTCGACGGCTTATTGGATAATAGTTTTTTTTTTTTTTTTTAAGGATGGGAAATCATCAAATGACCCCTCCCGCTCTGGGTGGAGCGGAAGGGAGTGTCAGACTCTTACTGACTAAAACCCATCCGTGTTCCTTCCTTAGCCCTTTGTATTCCGGGGCAGCGGTAACCCTTTCGGACAATCCCGCTGCCCTAGATAATAGTCTTATATTATAATGTATGTGCACAAAAAGTGCTCAGAACTTGAATAATGTTGAGTTTTCATTTTTTTCGTGGTCAAAAATTGTAAATTTATATCGTAAATTTTAAATAAAACAAAGTCGGGTTAGTTACACCATTTACAACTAAAGAACAAGTGGACCAATTTATAGGATCATAGATTTGTTGGATTTCTCTCCGCCCTAATAGCAGAATAACTCTATTAAAAAATGGGAAAAATTCACGAAAAAATTTACAGTGAATAAAATTGATTTTCTCATACTTTTCGTCTTATTGATTCAGAGGCGGTACCACGTTTGCTGGGTCAGGTAGTAATTAATCAAATCGAATATACGGTAGGCAGAAAACACAACACATTAACTGAGGCGATAGATTAGAGAAAAAAAAGCGCTTGCTCTTGGCGAATGTCATGTACTAGGAGCCCATAGCTTCGTAGTAGTAATGTTAAAAAGAAGGCATCTTTTTTGCTACGCACGTTAAACTGTTCTTTAATGAATTAGTTTCATTTCTTTGCTATGATACCCTAGTGTTAAGGTAGCTTATGAATACCTATTTTTCTAATAGGCTTCATAAATAGTATGCCTTTCTTCTTTGGAATGAAAATAAAATTAAACCTGCCAAGTAATCTGTTGACATTATTGTCAATCAATTGTCTCGTTTATCAAACGCATTCCATGAGAAAAAATGTTACTTATTGATTGTGTGAGTTCCATCCATTTATCTTTAGTACATATCTTTAAGATTACTACCTACTATTAGCATCAAAACTTTTACGATTCGGCTTACAAGTGCTCTTTCAATAATACTGAAAAGAATCTATTTGGTCTCATGATGTTCATCATTTTCTTATTTTCCGATTCCTTTCATTATTCACTTTTTATTTATATCTAAGCCTTCCTAGGCTTCTATGAATACTTCTCTATAATATGCTTTTAAATTCGTAATTCGAAAACTTGTTCCTCATTCTGTTTTCATAAGGTAATCCTATAAGGTTTACGATAGCTGAATATAATTACTCAGTTCTCACTTATAGGGTCCAATATCGTATCAGTGGAAATACTGATGTTGGATATTGTATAGGAAACATAACATGACAAGGGACTATATCAGATGATTTCATATGATTCTTTTTTGTCTCATTCATTGGTATCTTATCAATCAATGATTTTACGGAATTTGTCAGTGGATAGTAAATCAATCACGTGAGATTAATTATTAGTGAATCATAGTGTTTGTAAAGAAGTATTTTATAGTCGTCTTTTGTGTGTCATATAAAATTGATTTGTTGTGATGGGAATTACCCGATATTTTTAAAATAGATAGACACTGTTTTCGGTTTTTAACTGAAATGTATATAAATATCGCTCTGTGCTTACCACGAATATATAAATAAACATGTTAAACGTGCTAGTTACAAATTCAAGTCTGTTAGGTAACTTATTAAACAGTCATTCTATAATTTGAGCAGCATAATTCTATTCCCTCAAAACATTGACCTCTCAAATCATAACGTAATTATCAGCCGTGTGTCCGCTTCGACGGCCGCATTTAAAATGACAATCGGCTCGCTTTGAGCGGCACAAGCGCCGGTCCAACGCACTTTCACTGCGAGCTCGTGTGCGTGAGCTACCGTAGTGGGCGTGGCCAAGTTTTTTTTATTAATTTGGCCCACATTTGGGATTCTGTTACGTCAGCGTGCATCGCACTTGCATCGAACTGGATGTAGGAAGCGTCACGCGAATGCGCGTGCAGCCAATGTCATTATTGTATAAGTAACGTAATGTTTTGTAAGATTGTAGCATGGTCTGCGGCGTGTTTGTGTTTATTTTAAGAAATGCATTATGATCTGCAGCTTTTCATTCATACTCTCCTAGTGGAATTGCATTTGTACTCCAAATATGTTTTCGTGTTGATTCATTAATAACTAAACTACTGCAGATCTCTTTATTTTTTTCATAAATACGTCAAACTCCTATTGACATTTAATTGTGACTGAGTCCTCCGGTGGGGGTTAAGATTATTGACTTTCCTTCCTGCATTCGGGTTGGTGATATAAAATACTATCAATACACGTGACTGACGGTGTCTACCCTACCTTATTTTCACTTTTCAATTTCCATGGTATTTCCTTTGTTTGCATGGTTATGTGTTTTCTGGTGTACAATAAAGTATATATAAACTTTCTTGTGAATAAAACATTCATATCTAGTTTGGTCCTTACATTCCAAGTGGTCCTTCGAGTCGCAGCTGAGATACCAAAGGGCACATTAACGACTCCATTTCTATTGAAGTTTACCTTACTGTGCGTTATAGACTTAAATGCATTGACACAAAAATAATGCTTGCTCGCTTTGTATACGTTTTATGACTAGTTATTTGTTTTAAACAAAATAATGTATTTACTGCTTAAATCTGTACCATATTTTATAGTGTATTATTGTAACGAAAGCCAAAGAGATGCTATCAATTGCTTACTATTCTACTCAAGTTGTGGGAGTAGAACGGCGGAAATGTATGACTATGATGCATGCGATAGATTGGTATCAATTCCCGGTCCTTTCTAACGTATGTGCTCCTGGTACGTCTTATTTAAGGTATTAGGTAGGTGTATTTTCAGTTTTGACTGCTGAGTCTGGCTCTGTCTATGTACTCCTAGTGTTTTTCCCGTATTGTACCACTTTGGCTGCTGAGTGAGCTGTGCGGCTGGTACCATAATCATACGCTTATTTATGTAATTTCTTTGACACTTATGCGTCCCTGTTACTTTTGCTGCCACCACTCAAATGTCTGTAAATGGCTTTTCCATGATTTCCATTCCTAAAAATCACGATTGGCAGATAGATAGGCTGGCAGCAAAATGTGAGGTTATCCTAGATTTTTCAGTTCTGTTCTTTTTATCTATTAACTAAGAGTTCAGCCTAGACTTAGTTCAAGGTCTTCCCTGTACAACGAATACACCGCACTTGCTGTTCTTAAGTACCAAAGGAAAAAACAAGATATTTAATAGATTTGAGAACATCCCGAATCACTTCGAAAGAAGTCTATCTAACCAGATGCTTATACATAATATCGACCTAATTTTATCCACGTGTGCGTTTATTATGTCACCACCCACACATCGCTCTACTTCACCGAACACAAAAAAAAACTCACAATCTATTTCCGAGGTCACATACGAACGAGTCCCAAGCTAGTATCATAGGGCACGCCGCGATAGCGGCGGTAAGGCCCCTCTTTGAGGAGTGGCTAGAGAGGCGTCACGGCGCCCTCACCTACCGCCTGACGCAGGTCCTCACCGGACACGGATGTTTCGGGAGGTTCCTGCACATCATCAGGCGGGAGGAAACGCCCGGGTGTCACCACTGCGAGGATCGCCCAGAGGACACGGTGGAGCACACGGTGGAGGTCTGTCCCGCTTGGGCAGAGCACCGCCGTGTCCTCGTAGAGGCGATCGGCAGCGGCGGCGACCTCTCGCGCCCGGCCCTGGTCCAAGCCATGGTCCGGGGCGAGAGGGAGTGGGAGGCAGTCACCTCCTTCTGCGAAGCAGTCATGCTAGCGAAGGAGGTGGCGGGATGGGCGAGGGAGAGAGCCGAGAGGACCGCCCGTCCCAGCCGCCGCGGTAGACGCCCCGGGCGTCGGGAGCCGCGTGACGACTCCCGGCCACCATAGGCGCGGGCCTGCGGACGGCGAGTAATGGGTAGCTCGCCGTCCGATCAGGACCAGGCCCGTGCCGGACGGCGCGTATGTGTTCCACGCGCGCCTCAAAGAGCTGTCAGCAGACACGGAGGGGCCCGTCAGGGCCGAAGCCTGCCGGGGCAGCGGGATTGTCCGAAAGGGTTACCGCTGCCCCGGAACATAAAGGGCTAAGGAAGGAACACGGATGGGTTTTAGTCAGTAAGAGTCTGACACTCCCTTCCGCTCCACCCAGAGCGGGAGGGGTCATTGGATGATTTCCCATCCTTAAAAAAAAAAAAAAAAAAAAGCTAGTATCATAAAAAAATCACACAGTAGGGTCAATGACCCGCCGCCGAAACGCATCGGGTAATGCACTCATACGCCGACGCGGGATACCACGATAGTACTTGGTACTTTGACTTTTGATTGCTTTAATCTTTTTATTATCGAATTGAACTGTTAGGATCTCTGTGCGCCTGGTACTTCGCTTGGAAGAAGAAGATGGTTTCTTTAACTAGGTCTCAAGATAAAATACTAAAAGAGAAGCCATATAAACCTTTTGGCTAAGTTCTCAAGTTTTATGCGAATCAAAAATCAACTTTGAAAGCCTTTTTTTTCTGTTTATTTATTAGAGGTTATCTCATGTAGGTCCTAAGGTAAACGACCAGCGTGCAGCGTCGGGTCCGCGAATAATAGACTAGTTCATTAATCTGATTTCCTTATGGATGAAGACAGTGGCCGCTTGGCCAGAATCTCGTGATGAAGGAAACAAGCAAGCCTTAGTATTTAAAAAACTCGATAGCAATATATGAGTCCGCTTTTCTACCGTTGTAGATTTTAACTTAACGTGTAATGTAATGTTAGTAGCTGATTTACTATTTATTTATTTTTTTGGATATAAATAATATAAATACTCAAGATTTCAGGTTTCAATCGATGTTGATTTTCTAACTTCCGCTGAGGAATTCCGTTGTCTACCTACAAATTCTTTATCAATTTATCTGGGACTAACGAACGAATTTTCAGAGAAGAGGATAACTCATCTCTTTTTATCAAGCCATTTATGGTCAGGCAGGTAGTGTGTGTTGCTCTTACATAGCCTCTATTAGCCACGATCTCAGTATTCACGCTTTTGTAGACATAATAATATATCGTCTTTCACACAATCCATCCAAAATTTCTTTGAAACTTCTCCATACGTCCTATGAAAAGTACACAAAGCTTCTGAAGTTCAAATTCCCTTATTGGTTGTAAATATCATCTATTAGATATTTTTTCTACACTGGTTTTTCTTTTCAATCCACCCGATTCCTTCACAGTTCTTTTACTTATTTATCAGGAACAATTTATATTGTGTTTGACACATTACATACATCATTACTAAAAGTGAACATGCAGCAATAATTATTAAAAAAAAACTCTCTTAAAAAAGTTCTCACATTTTAAATGTCAGTGCATAGCCTTTTTCTATGACATAAGTTTCCTTAATGCAAAGTTTATAGTCGGCCGTTGCCTATTTGAGAAGATTAAGTAACTGACATTATTATCTGATGCCACTTCTAGGCCAACAGATGTTCTAAAACCTGAGTGCTGCAGCTGTTAGTTAGTTT
This sequence comes from Gortyna flavago, assembly GCA_963669345.1. Classification (NCBI taxonomy): domain Eukaryota; kingdom Metazoa; phylum Arthropoda; class Insecta; order Lepidoptera; family Noctuidae; genus Gortyna; species Gortyna flavago. Next base: position 1,303,549 of record OY770147.1, on the reverse strand, counting down.
TAACTTATTGTGATATACACTTTCCTAGAAAGTAACAATTTCAGCAGGATTTTACTTTCTGTGTGAAATTAGGAAAAAATCAAAAGAAAGAAAATAATTTTATTTGCGGTAAACATGATGCAGAGACTAAAAACAAAAAAATACAAATTTGGGGAAAACATGCAAAAAAAAAATGCATCTCGTCCCACCGATATCTGGAGAACTTGTACATACTCGTAGATGAATATGAACTAAGATTACTACGTGCAATGATCTAAATGAAAAAATATGATTGACGTGTAAAAATGTTTGTACAAACCTATTTACACAAAAATAAGAAAGTGATTTTGTAGCTCTCTGTACAGGAGCTAGGCTTCTCGAAAACCACATTACAATCATTATTATTAATTTTGCTCATCAATAATTTATTTATCTTGAACTGGTCTTTAGGACCGGAAAGCCGTTATAGTCCTTCTGTCCTACGTCGACACTTTGACAGCACTCGAATTAGTAATTCAAGCTATATAAAACAAGAAGCCCAGTGGGTCAAATTCTGGTTAATAGTGATGTCACAATGTCAAAGATGCATTTTTATTCATCTAAAAAAATTGACCCAAAAATTACGAACTAAAAAAATCCGTGCCAATGTGAATAGACAAATTACTGTTGACATTTCGCACGTCCTACTTTCTACTAACATTCAACTTCAAAAATTACCGTGACGTAACAATATTACTGGGACATTGGGTCTTGAGGTCTTATGTAAGTTGAATTTGGCGTTGCATAATCTGTGAAAGTCGGTCGGCAAGCTTCCGTAGTGATGTAATGGTTCTCAAGTGCTGGCATACTTGTGTGGACCATGAAACCGTTTTTAAACGATTTGGTTGCGGTCATGTGGAGCTTGAAAGTCTTTTTTAGGTTAGGAGTCGGTAGTTCAGTTCGGCTGGCAGTAATTCGATTTTAATTTTCGTTTTTTTTTTCTCTATAATTTTTAGCATGAGCTGGACACCTTCAACAAGAACAGGTCCTTAGCAGTTTTTAACAGAAAGAAATGGAAAGAGAGTAGTGATGACTTTACCCTCCAGTGGGACATCAGATTCTTTTAATAATAATAATTATTATTATTTTTAGGACAAGCATTGAGGGATACTGTACTTACTTAAAATTTTCAAAGTGTTATTATGTTTTCTGTAAAAAAAAAACATCACGTTTTAATGTTTTTTTATTTCTTTTTGTTCCAGATCGAGTAAAAATCGGCATACCGGAAGCCCGTGTGATACTGTGCATTAACTAAACTTAACAAAAAACGTGACGCCTCTATTTAGTAAGTTTAGTTAGCGGAATTACTATGTGATTTTTACATTACTTTTTTATAAATATACATGGATAGTTTAGATTTTAAGCTAAATAACGTAAGATTAGAAGAATACGTAACAAAGCATAGATGCATACGATTGAACCAGTTCTCGTTTTTCGGTTGCGTTGCGACGTGATTTAGTAAATATTTAACTAGGTAAGTGAGGGTCTTTACTTCGTGAAAAGTTTAAAATAAATACACGTCTTTTCAATCATGATGACAATGTTTTTTAAGTAATAAAATTAAATAATTTATGCAAACTGTGCGTCAATGCACAACACTACCGCTATTTGGGATAGGGTTGTCACCTGTCAGTTTGATAAATTACATGTATAATTTTAAAAACTTCTATTATTTATTCAAGATAAAATAAATCTATGTTATTACGTGTTTTTATAGTCTTACGTGTAATACCTATCATCTGATGTTACTGGTGTGTCCCAGCCGTAAAGAAGTGATCTCAAACGTAGGTAGGGACTCGCTCAGCAAACATGATCACTGCCATTGTTGTCTCGAAAATGTACTCTAAAATCATAAAAATAAAGTCTAAGTTGACATAAAGGCTGTATCGTAATTCTACATCAATTCATTGTCATAATATTGTCATTTATCATCAATTTTATTAATATGACACCCCATTAATTGATGTCGTTCCAAAATTGCTGTAAAAAAATAAAGGATCACTTGTTTAAATGAAAACTGTTGTAAATAATCATTGTTATTGCTTATATTTTTATGCATAAACTTGAATTATGATCGTTTTAAAATATTCATCTAAGATTTTCTTTAAGTTTTTTCTTCCGTAAACAAACTGTGCTTGGAAACATAAACATTTTGGGGTGAATTATATTTTTTTTTAAATCATAAAACGACATCTGGTTCCCTAGAACTGGAACCCTAGGTCATGTAGCGCTCATAAAAAAAAAACTCATACAAATATGACTGATCACACTTTATACCATGAAGACAGTAAATAATTGAAGTTTTTCTTACTTTTCGTTAACAATTATGATAGTTTACTGTAATATATAGAATAGTATAGTTATTTTAATGTAAATTGGTTGTATATAATTTTGAATCAGTAATCAAATGTTTAGAATTAATTGTAATTGTTTTCCGTAACTCCTTGAACGTAAGAGGACAGAAAAGGTCAATACTTTGTGGTAGCTTATAATCTTTACAAATTATAAATGTTTGTTTGTATTTGCCCGTTCTGACGTAAGAAATTTTATTGATTGTTGAAAAAAAACAACTATTTTTTTCTTTTTAAAGTATTTAATGTGTACATAATTCTCCTTAAGGCGTAGCGCTAAGCGTATAGGTTTACTGTTTCTTTGGGTTAATAATATTTTGTTGAGGCTAAAATTTTTATTCCTATTAAAGTACCTTTAACTTCTTTTTTGTTAGATATTTTTCTTGTCTACTTACTTTAAGATTAAGTGATGTTTTAAATGATAAAATCATGATCTATTATGGCGTCGCCAGATGGCAAGTACAAGGAGTTATTTATGTTAAAAATACTTATTGATGTAAAATGTTATGCGCTACTTAATTTTGTATTACGGTAGCTACAAGCACGGGTTTTAGGCTGCTTAAAACAGATGTATATTATTTTAATAAAAAAACAAAATGCAAGTATGAACTTTGAGTGCCAGCCCTGATGATAATGTTGTAAAAAATAAAAATAATATTTTTGAATGTGGTTTTTTGCTAAAATAGGGGATGGCAGTCATTGTAAAACGGGTCTCGAAACAGATAGTTACCAGATTGAATCCTACAATGTAATAATGAATATAAGAGAAATGGCATCTACACACTAATAGAGTAAACGAAAAACGTTTATATTTCGTATTTTATGAAACTTGTACACATGTGTATTTTTATAATTAAACTTTTTCAGGAGTTTTTTAAAATATTGCACACAATTAAATACAGCGGTTTTATATTATTAACAATAATTTCTAAGTATATTTAAATTTTACACAAGCCTATTTAATATTCGTCACAAAAACTATACCATAATACATATATTTTATTTATTAAATATATTTATATTTAAACACCTTGTGTGTAGACGTCATAATAATAATATACACTATACTCCGTCCCGTTTTTACCTGCTTTTATTTAAAAATATAATATAAAATAAGCACATGAAATATTTTTCAACTACTTGTAGAAACATAAATAATAAGAAACTTAAATGTAAAAAACTAAAGAAAAAATTGATTTGGCTTCAATTTATAAGTACTAAATAGGCGAATAAGAAATGCAATTTGCAAAAAAAAAAAATGCAAATGGCAGATTGTTTTTCCCGCGTTTTGCGTATCAAGGGCCCTTTGATTTGACTTGTTTCCTTCTGCTTTGATGTAAAAAAAATGTTGTTTTATTTTTAAAGTTTTGTTTTCTACGTTGTCCAGATGGTGCTACAAGATCAAATCTTTCTATATTTCTGAGCCAAAGACTATTACTTTTTTCCTGAATATTTTGTTATTATTCGCAAAAATATTGATTAAGATATTGATAGACATACAAAAAGAAAAATCAATGCAAGCATCTTTGCACAAAATAAGTACATATCGAAAAAACACGTTTTTTTTGTCTGTCAATATTAAAATATATTTTTTTGCTTTTTGGGAATGATTTTGTTATGAAATATATATATTTTTCGGTCCTACTTTGTATATGTCGCTTTAAAAGTCCTATTTGGTAGGAACGAATGAGGCCTTGCTAATTTTCTCTGACAATAATGCTAGTGGTTACAAAACCACCTAACTTCGATGTTATAGGTGCAATTAAATTTAATATATACCTATTTAATAGAAAAATATTTTTTTTTTTTTCTTTTGACAACCCTATTATACTTCTAATTTATAGGAAAAGCCTACAGAGCACTGAGAAGGGTGACGTCTTGGCGGCTGCACTCTGCAGTTAGAGGCGGCATTGTCAACACTTTCCATACAAACGAAGCGTTTCTGAAATATAGAATCTGATGGCTTTGAAGGCAGTACGTGACAGAAGTTGAACGTTCAAATTAATTTCGGTACAGTAGTGCCGCAGGGACTACAGGTGCTCTGTGGGCCAGTAGTGCCACAGAGATTACAGGTGCTGTGTGGGCCAGTAGTGCCAGAGGGACTACAGGTGCTCTGTGGGCCAGTAGTGCCACAGAGATTACAGGTTCTGTGTGGGCCAGTAGTGCCAGAGGGACTACAGGTGCTCTGTGGACCAGTAGTGCCACAGAGACTACAGGTGCTCTGTGGGCCAGTAGTGCCACAGAGATTACAGGTGCTGTGTGAGCCAGTAGTGCCAGAGGGACTACAGGTGCTCTGTGGGCCAGTAGTGCCACAGAGATTACAGGTGCTCTGTGGGCCAGTAGTGCCAGAGGGAATACAGGTGCTCTGTGGGCCAGTAGTGACACAGGGACCACGCGTAAACGCTGGCTTAGTTGATATCAGAAATGCTAGTGATACACTAAGCACTAGCTAGACTGTTTCCAAGTGTTTTCAAGACCAATGGCAGAGTTCATAACCTGGCACCAAACACTTTAAATAATCTGCACCTACCTAATTATGACTTAAATTGGTCAAAACGCAGCGAGCAAACCTGATGATCATTGCTCATTCATTTATAGAGAAAATAACCCCTTTTCCCGCCGAAAATGTACGAGCTAGGGAAACGTTTACCGTTCCGGGGCAGCGGGATTGTCCGAAAGGGTTACCGCTGCCCCGGAATATAAAGGGCTAAGGAAGGAACACCGATGGGTTTTAGTCAGTAAGAGTCTGACACTCCCTTCCGCTCCACCCAGAGCGGGAGGGGTCATGTGATGATTTCCCATCCTTAAAAAAAAAAAGGGAAACGTTTACAGTGGGCAAGTACAGGCTGTTATAAAAATAGGAAATCAAATCACAATCTAAGCTGTTCTAAGTTTGCTATAGCTCTAATAACCTGCATGGCTCAGTAATGAATAAGACCTGTCTGGATGTGTCGAATACCTTGGTATATCTGGTGCCAACTGCATGTTGGTCCAACATAAAAATAGGTAGAACAACATTGGCCCAAAGGCTGGAGGATAGATTTCTTATCTATATTTGTAAATAAGGGTGTGGCAGTATGATAAATATAATCTGAAGATAGGAAGAGATGAAAAAGATTTCACAGAAGACGTACCTAGATATGTTTTGAGGCTACATAACTGACGGTGCTTAAATCTGGAGCACCCTACGTACTCGTAGATCAAGATTCACACGTGGCGAATTCCACCAAACTTTTATACATAGAATATGTCGTCAATTTAGTTTTATTAAAAACAAAACGCGATCTATGAGAGAAAGTTTATAGTGGATAAGACAGAGATTAAAACAGAAGAAGAACTAGCAGGGGATCGAGGAGGGATTCAGGGGATCAGACCGGAATAATTAGAATCTTGCCGTTAGTCATCCTCACTAACAACTTTGCTCTCTTGGTCATTTCTGTTGCCCTGTGCTTGGGATTTCTCTTATATCACAAACACAAATAGTCAACTAGGTACAACTATTATCTTTATATCATACACACAATAATGTTCCGTAAAGGAATTAAACCTGCAACACAAAGTCATAATGCCGTGTCGGCCAATCGTCGATCCCTAGTGACGCAGTGTATTAATCTATGCTTGTCTCATTTATGAGTGGAAAGAGGCCTCTGCTCTGCATAGGCCTCTGAATATAACCAACTGCTGAACATAAAGCCTCTCACAAGTTGCGCCACAGCACCCTGTCCTCCGTCTACCGCATCCAGTCTGTCCCAGCCATCGGTCATCTAGCTGGGAGCGTCCTACGCTACGCTTGCCGATACGCAGTCTCCACCTGGACTCGTCTGCTTCAACGACCATCAATACTTCACCAAACATGGCCAGCACACTAACACTTCATAGCTTCAACTTGATAACTCTGCAAGCTATGTCGGTAAATATATTTCTTTAACAGTTACCCTGGGATTATTTCTTAGTCATGTTCCCAGACCAGGTGGGCGTGTAACCGAGTCATCATTCTTATGCAACGTTGGACCATACATTGGCCACGCACCTGGCGCCAACAGTTGGCAGTAGACAGCTACTAAAATACCAGCATTGTATCCCTGATCACCTTGACAGACATTATTATATTTATACTGTTAATCGGATTCAGATGTAATTACTCGTATAGACGCGTGATACTTTCTTCTTACTCATGTACTATTTTACGTAGGCACTGTTTTTAAGCGCATTAAATTTTTCTTGAGTACGTAGCACCCTCGCACAGACTAGGGAAGCATAGCATACAAGGGAGGAGGCCTATTAATAAATCAGCAGTGGGTGGATTAAGGCTGCCATTGATTAGGATGATGACGTCGCACTCTGGGCAGTCAATCCTGCAACGAGTCCCTATTTTTTTTTCCATCCCAACTAGGTATATTGGGTCGGCTTCCAGTTTAACTGAATGCAGCTGAATACATAATATGATATTTTACATGGAGTGATTGAATATCTGACCTCCCATCTCATTCCAGTTCATCCTGTAATTAGCCCATCTTCTGAGCACTACCACGAGATAAGAAAACCCTTTTCGTCATGACGTGCAGTCGTCGACTATCCTGCTTTGTGCTCGTTATTATTGATAGTATTATTTTGTCTTTATTTATTTCTTTTTCCTTATTATTTAAATTAATATTATCTTTTTGTATGCACGTGTTTATGTGACAAATAAACTTATTTTTCTTTCTTTCTTTTTTGAGGTAGTTTGCCCACCAGGATGATAAGGTAATGTACATATTACTGGGATTTTTCATCCTGTAAACAGCAATAGCGGCTCTAGGTCTGGATTTTTCTTGTTTATATGGAAATAGGCTCGCCCCCTGTTACATGGCAATGCAAAATAACTGGCGCGATGTGGGTATACGAAAGACCTCTGCATACCCCTTTAAAAAATACAGGCGTTATGTTAAATCTCCTAAATAAGTAAATTCCGATATTCATATCGCATTTGATGATTTCCCATCCTTAAAAAAAAAAAAAAAGGCAATTTGTATGATTCCGCGTTTTACAAACGGCGTCGTCTGTTTAAAAACGCTCGCTGTTTTAAAATATGCCGCAAAGGCAAGAAGGCAAATTGGCGACCCGAGGTTAGGTTTGGCTAGGTTAAGAAATAGGAGCCCCGTGAAGCGGGGCTCCGTCGACTTTCCGGCTAAAACTAGGTGTAGCCGCACTTCGGCTATTAGCCGTAATAAAAATAAAAAAACGCGAGCGTTTATAAACGGACCAGCGTTTTTAAACGGACGACGCCGTTTGTAAAACAAACGCAAAATAATACAAATTGCCTGCGACGTTCACAGCAACATTGTATACTGTAAATTGACACTAACACCTCGTATTAAATTATGTACAAAACCGTCGATTTCATTTCTTCGAATTACCTACATCGACGTTTTTATAGTGCTAACACCTGCGGTGCTATATCATAACATTGTAAAAAATCTGAATGTATACGAAGATATTAGTACGAATACGTAGGTATTGGTAATTTTAAGCTATAACGTCTGAAGCGGTTGGTACAGAGGCCAGCACATCAAGCTACCCCAATCTGTCAAATTTTCCCAATTGAATATGAACCTTATTCCTTTGTGATAAAGTTGAAAATCTATAAAAAAAATTGACAGATTGGGGTAACTTGATATGCTGGCCTCTGTACGTGGCTTGGTGACCATCTGTACATAACAAGACCCCTCCGTGGCTCGGCAAGCACGTAAAGCCGTTGGTCCCGGCTGTCGATACCCCTTGGTAAGACTGGTTGTCAGACTTTCGGGCTTCTGACGACCCGTAACGACTGTGAAAGATCCATCTATTGTTATCCGTGTATATCATATTACCTAGAAACTGGGCTGTAGAAATCATATAGGCAGTCGTTCATGTAAAATACTGGTATTCAGCTGAATCCGGTTAGATTGGAAGCCGACCCCAACATAGTTGGGAAAAGGCTAGACAGATGATGATGATGTTCATTTTAATAGGCTCGCATTTGGATGGGAATTAATGTGTAGTCTATGTAGGCACGGACGCCTTCTTCAGTCTATTTTCTCCTTCCCTCTATTGTTTATAAAAGAGACCCATCTGAAATAGTTAATCAAGAGGATGATGAAACACCACATCATATTTTTTTTTTGGTTTCAGTACCCACAGGCGTTTCGCGTGTACTGGAAATCTAGGCGTCATGATTTCGTACAGACTTGAGCCCGCTCTTAGCACACATGCGCAGTTGCATACGTAACTTAGAGAGATGAGCAGGAATTGGTACTTAGATTGCGGATTGTAAGCGAACACCACCAAGCAGTTGGAGGAAACAAAGAGTGAAACTGGATAAAGTCGATAAAAATCAGAAACAGGCAGCAAGCAAAAATGGTGCTTCGTGATAAATGATTTTAAAATAGAATAGAATACTCTTTATTTTGTACACTATAAAAATTGCAGACCTAAATATAGAAATTTTACAAAGGGTGACACAATGGCGATCTTATCGCTAAGAGACAACCTTTTACCTTGATTTTATTTCTGTAAGTAGGTTTGTACAAACACTTTTACACGTCAATCTTAATTCTTAAACTTGATGATGTCGGCGTTTCCTATCTGACTACTCTGAGAAGAAAGGCCGAAACTATTCTGTCTTATTTATCTATTTATATTTTTATGACCGAGCAATGTGATTTAATTTTAATTTTTGTTTGTATAATTACAAACCTATCCTAATAATATCCTATACCTAATAATTGTAAGAGTCTAATAATTGTTAATTGATTGGTGAATAAATAATAATAACAATAAAAGCAAACTCAGAGGTCGAAGTTTATTTTAAAGTCCAAACATAATCATAGTCAGATCATGTGAAGACCATGTAGAATGGTGTCTGAAATGGTCTTTTGAGGAAAGAACCACACAGATTGAGTGGACCTGTCTAGTCAGTACATGCATGCTCGTTGCTTCTAGATACCAGAAGAAACCTTTTGCTCTGCAATACAGAAACTGACATTATAATTATTCCATATTTTCCTATCCACTTCCACAACCTTACAACGACATCAGAATCGCGTGACGAGCAAAGGAAAAAATCTTGAGTTTCCATTGTTTTAGCAGCATTCAATAATTTATAGGGCGTTATTATATTAATGAATAACCGAGGTTGTCAGGCTTCCGGGTGCTATGATCAGTCTTCTGTTTCCTGTTTCGTGAGGTACTGGTATTAAGGCTATAAGACTGCGAACGGATGACACATAATAATCAACTAAACGACTTGTGTGGTGCTAAGTCTCTCACTTTAGAAAAGGTATATGTATATAATAATATATCAATTATATAGAGCCCAGAATGTCGCAGGTATCTACTGGAAGCAGAAACACGAGACCAGTCGATGTGGCGACATTTGGGGGAGGCATAATTGTGTCCAACGGTTGACGAATTTTGGGTGAAATGATGAAGACAATTTTGAATGATTTACCTAAGATAAAATGTTTAACTGAAAAACTTGCTGAGACACTGTAGGCGCTAAATATCAAATTAACAGACACAATAAACGAGATTGCAGCGTGTGAAACCAAAATTATACTGTGAATAGAATCATTGGTATTCAAAGATAGAAAGAGTCTGTCATCAATTGACTGAGATTAAAATTTAATGAAAACTATTAATAGTATTTTCTCGATATTTTAATATGATTCCTAATTGACGGCACTAATCTGTGAATAAAAACTTTACAAAAAAAAATCTATCTATTCTCAATCGATAGATACGGACTTTAGTCGTCGCAATCTATCGATAAATCGTCGACAGGTACTAGGAGCACATAAACGGCGAGATGTATAAGCGCGAGGGATACGCAGGGCTGGCCCACAAACGCATCCCACTTTAGAATTTGGGCCGATATAAATACACACTGCACTTGCACCGTCGCGTCAGGTAGGGTTGCCACATTTTGTATAAAATACATTATAGAGTAAAATAACTATAACAATGTTGATTTAAAGAACGTTGACATATAAAAAAATGTACTAATGACGTGGTAATAAATTACGACTTTGTGAAAATTACTATTTCGCCACAGTGATCGCTCATAGCAGAGGATGTTTTCAAGGTGATTAATTTAAAGCGACAAAGTCTAATGTTCTGGTGTTTGAACAAATACTCAAAACTTTATTTTAATGTTTGTATGTAGGTAATTACCAACTATTAACTTCAGCTGGTGGATTTGAGAGTAGAATAGTTCTTTATTTGCACAGAAAGTAGGTACAAGTTATAGATGTTAAGTTAGATTTAGCTCAAGGGTAAGACTAGAATCCTTATTGGCATTGCTATGAGGGATTCAAGTTCACCCAAAACTAATACACCTTTATTCCTGTGGTAATAAAAAGCAATTCCATTTTCGATCAATGTTTTTTGGTTTTCATATGAAGTTTTAGTTAGGTTACAAATTCAAATCACATTATAGAACAGCCGATTATAATGCAAATTCCGTACAATATTATTGCCCGGCTAGACCCTAAGGCTATAATGACTTACTTTAGGTTAGGTTTGCATGACGTATAATTTGTCATTAGCAAGCAGGAGGTTTCAAAAAATTTTAGACCATCGGCCACATTTCACTTTGTACCAGCCCTACACGCCAGCAGGCCGGACGTTACGCGTGCGGTAACCGTGCCGATCGTAATACTTATAACAGCTCCATTATATGTATTGACATTATATCATATAGTATTTATACGTGATATTAGGCGATTTGATTATTTGTAGATTTTATTATTGACCGAGAGCTTTCAGCCAGGGATAAGAGATATATACTTAACAGCATAGATTGAATGAACAAATCTCGTTTAAAAGTGGTGAAAACTACAATTCCTGAAGAAATGGAGTAAGTAAGAAAGACGTACCTATAATAGACAGCTCAAACAAACAGAGAAAAAATAACTAAATTCACATTTTCAGGTGCTTGTAACATCATTTTTAAATATTATTTTTAATTTACATGAGCTATGCAATTGTCAACGATTGCATAGCTGAAAAACAATATCGTCGAAAGGGGTGTGGAGAATGTGAGGTATTGTATTCCTTCATCGAAAACTGAGAATTTATCGACGCTGCACACAATATCCAATATGGCCGACTAGCTACAAGACCCTTTTAGCTAATAAGCAACATTATTGCAAGCATCGTGTATTTCCGTCGTCCCCCTGTAGGAGAGAACGGGAATATACGTTTGCAGATGATCGCAAAGATACCAGGAGCGAAGAACTGTCAAAAGGTTTGAAGGTACACTTGCCCTCTCAATAAGAGGTCATAAACGATGCCCACATTCTACACCCTGAACCGATCAGGGTTAAACATTTGGCAAAAGCGGAGCGCTAACTGAGACGGGAATGTTAGCCGTTATTTTTAACTGGCCCAGTTAAACGACAACGTGCGGTTAGACGGAAACTAACCCGCCTGCATCACTTTCAGTTTTACCCAGATATTTTAATCTATCAACTCGTTTCTAAATATGGACCCCTGGTAGACCACCGGCGCTACGGTTAGCAGTTCTCAGAGATAGTGAAGCCGCGGTCACATGGCGTAAGAAGCAGGGGATCGAGGAGGGGGGGGGCGGGAGGAGGGGTAGGGGGGCTCAGGGGATCAGACTTGAATGAATCCTATACTACACCCATAGAATAGCACAGCCTGTAATGTTCCCACTGCTGGGACTCAGCCCTCCTCTCGATGAGAGGGAGTGGGCCGTACTCCACCACGGCCCAGTGCGGGTTGGTAGATGTCACATGTTTTTGATATTTTTCTAGTTTCTTCACGATGTTTTGACATACAAAGTCTACGTTTACGTTTCCGAGCGGGAATTGAAGTCATCCACTCCAATCTCTGTTTATCCGTCCGGTCATAACAGTATTATCACGCTTGTTCTCCTCGAAGGCAGGCATAAGTGTAGATCTATAACCAAAGTCCATGTCTCATAGAGGGCGAGCCTGTATATCGGAACAAAAAATAGAAAGAAAGAAAGAAAATACATTTATTTAGCACAGACTAAAAGACACACAATACACCAAATACATACATTAGATAAAAAATAAAATCAATAAAAGAAATTTGCAGGAGAGTGTGCCTCACGAAAACGTCGATATGTATTTCTGAGATTTCACTTTATTTCCTTCTGAACTTTTCCCGTAGTATATCTAGATCGATCACCATAAAATTTTGACAAGTAGCTAGCTCAGTAATGAGATGCAAGCCAATAAAACAATTCGCAATAAAAATAAAATTTAATCTAGATATACCGGTTTATTTTGTAGGCTGCGTATGCGCTGCCTGTGAACCAATTTACCTTATCGCAACAAATAAGTAATGATAACGTGGTACAGCTGAAGATTTAAGACCTTCATGGGTTCTAGGTAGCAATTTCGTAACCTGGATGTATAGTCACGCATATTAATTGTTTATCTAATTGACAAACTACGTCATTTTGCCGTATTATACCCATTTCGTGCAACTGTCAAAGAATGACAACTGTGATTTCAATGTACGGTCGAACAAGCTATTTAGTAGACAGGCAGCTAACTTGCAACTACTTTTAAACAATGGTGTGAGTGTGCTGAGTAGTCAATTATTTTACACCACTCTATTAAGGATGCCATGAGCTGAAAACGTTATAACGCACAAAATAAAACTTAATATTGGCAGTGTAGTGGAAAGATGAATATTTTTGTCTGTATACCAAATATCTTGTTCGACTGTACGTACAATTTAAGTTAGTTGTAAATTTTCAAAACAATTAATTCCCAGACTTTACCTACTACTATTATTATTATTATTTACTATTGGTAAAAGAATAACCATGGAGATTTTTGACCGTTCCTCTGTATAGGAAACTAACTAAAACTTTCGAGAAGATTGACCGACTTTGTCACTGTACAAAAAATTGTGAAGGAAAACATAACGCAAATTTTGTCCTACAACCAAAAAGTCAAAGACATGACATGACATCTTTTTTTTTCCGTGGAGTAATCTTCATGAATTCTCCCATCTTGGGAGAACGGAGGTTCATGTCGGACCATTAGTATTCCTATTACTACCATAAGTCCTTTTTATAGTGAGCATTTCGCAGGTTAGGATCGTTTACGACGTACGGCATTGCATACAAATTTTCAAGTCCTTGTTTTTCGAAAACAATGAACCGATTTTAATGAAACTTCGTACGCATAAGCAGGATACAACGGTCTAAAAACTTACTTAAGAACATTTTCGAAATGTCTTAAGATGTCTTAATGATTAAGGAGGTATTCCACTTAGAGCACTGCTGTCAACAGCACTTGGACGAACGGCACCTGAACACTTCCACTAACCGCACTGAAACAAATTTTTGTAACGTACCATGACTCGGGGGCCCGGGAGATACTAGTATATTCGCCGCACCTGCGACTGGAATGATGTGATCTACCACACTGGGCTCGCGTGGTGGATTACGGCCCGCTCCCTCTCACTTAGATTATTGTCTCAGCAATGGGAACATCATAGGCTGATTATGTATGTTATGTACAGACGCCAGCACAAACAAAACTGAAACTGTCGAAACTGTCAATTTTTCCAATCAACTTTGAACCTTATGCTTTAGCGATAAAGTTGGAAATCTATCAAAGAAATTTGACAGATTGTAGTCGCTTGATGTGCTGGCATCTGTACATTATGTCTGGGTTGACAACTTGACATCCTGATTTAATTTATTCCGAGTTTACGTAACTTTCAAAATTCGCTTCATTGAAAAGTAAATCAAGCAACTGCCTACGCTTAGAATGATAAGTAAAAATTACTTTAGAGACTTTTGTTATGTGGGCAGGGCCTAATACAGGTTTTTACTATTTAACATGAATGAAAGCTGTCTGGTTAAAAGCCATCAAGCATAAGCATCTTCTTAGCGTATCATCATATTGTTCAAACATTTTTGGTCCAAAATTAAGCATAAGCGTAATCAGCCTATGTTCCCACTGCTGGGACACAGGCCTCCTCTCTGTGACAGGGAGTGGGCCATAATCTACCACGCGGGCCCAGTGCAGGTTGGTAAATGTCACATGTCTTCGATTTTTTGTTCTAGGACATACCGGTGTCCTTCCTTGAACGTTTTGGGAGCAGTGATGATGAAATAATTTATACAAAGTAAAGCATCTGTCTGGGTACGAACCTATGACCTACAACTCACAAGTTGCGGCACGTTACCACTCGGGTGCCACAGCTCCATCCACAACCAGCTATCAAGAGTTGAAAGAAAAAACCCAAAACGACTCATACTTAATGCTCATTTGATCGTATAAAAAACCATAGATATAGATATTAAGTTAGTTTCTTATTATAATTAAACTACTTTGAATAAAATAGCCTTTTTCAATAGGGTTCCCCTTATGGGAGAAGCGTATCTATTTAAAAAAAAATTGACTCAATTAGGTAATTGATTTTTTCAGGTGCCACACTTGATTGAAGGGATTTTTTATAGAAATATTTTGATGTATTTTTTAATTTCTACTGCATTGAATAAATTTTTGAAAAGTACAGAATTAATCTCCATTAAATTATCTATACAATGGTATATAAATGAAGTAGGTACTGTGTACTAGCAGGAGTATTATAATAGAAACAGTTGCAGAAAGGAGGCAATTTTTTTTATCGATCGTGAATCTCTCTAATGTTACGATGAGTTGTGCAATAAAAAAAAAGTACATTTATTGGTTCCACTTTTAAAAGTATGAGTTTCATCAAGTCTGATTTTGTCTCATCCAGTTGCTACCAGCCACCTTGCAAAAGTCGTCAGTCCACCTTGTCTGACGCCGTCCTACCTTACGATTGCCGGTTCGCGGTCTCTCAACGGTCATCAGTTCTACGGCTAATATTGGCCGGCCCATTGCCACTTCGGCTTGCTTGTTCTGTGAGCTATGTCGACTACTTCGGTTCTCTGCCGGCTCACCTCATTCCAGTTTCTATTTTGCAGAGAGACTCCATGCTTAGCTCGTTCCATAGCACGCTGAGCGACCTTGAATTTATGGACCAGCCGTACCGTCACTGTTCACGTTTCGGCTTCGTAAGTCATAATAGGCAGGACGCACTGATTGAAGAGTTTTATTAAATTGTCCATTAAAGACATTTTTTATTTTATTTTCTCCTTGTTCTACTCTAGTAGCAAGATAGTTTATTGTTTAATGTGTTTGCAACTAAAGTGCGTTTCTCGCTTAGATGACTCATTATTGCCCTTCTGAGATAATTCTATCTAGATTTTATCACCTTCTGTGGGTTTTGATGAGATTTACCTACTTGAAGATAAGTTAAAATGTTTACTTAAGTTTTTTTTTTGCGATGTTTTTTAAAGCTTTTAAAAGATTTTTTGGTATGATATTTTATGAAAAATTAAATGTTTTTTGCAGATTTTTTACACATAAAAACATAAACAAAAAATTGACCGAACCCACATGCCACAGTACGTGCACAGTAATCCTAGATAAACGCACACATACAAGCTGTTTACTCCAAATTTGACGCACACACTGACGCGCTTGAATGCATACTAATGCATTACTGGTATAAAGATCACAGCCCACGCACGCACACATTGAAGAAAGTGTGCGTGTGTGCGTAAGTGGGTCACAGAGATAGAAGGGACACGTGTTGGAGGGCCGGACCTTTATTAGTGTGCTACGTTTTCGGGTTTTTATAAAAAATAAATTAGAAGTTTTGTGCTGTCAATGTGAGTTACCGATATTTATTCTATAGAGTTTTTTGAAAAAATATAATGAACAATTCATAAACGCAGATACATTTTCCTCCTGCAATTAAAATCCTTCAATTATTTTTCCTCTACCGATTAATAGCAACAATAGTATTTTTTTCCGTCGTTTATGGTCTATAATTAATATATTTTCTTCCTACTACTTATGTATTTACTATACAGTCCTGTTTCTAAATCGATTTCTTTATCTACATATAGAATAATGGCTGCCATTTTAGAGTTTTGAACAAAATAGGAGTATGAGTTGTAATGTAATACAACATAACGGTGTAACACCGCATTAAAAATCAATCATCATAATTTTATAATGCGTTCCTTGGTTATAAATATGCCAAATAAACGTTTTTTTTTTCTTTCTTTGTGATAAATCCACTTAATGCCCACCGCACGCCCTTTGTGCACACTAATAAAGGCCTTTGCGCGCGCGCACCGCGGATGATAGCGTCGAATGGAGAGCGTTCACCCGCCGCTGCCTCGCCCGCACTGCCGCCGGAAAATTGGGTTTTCTCATAGGATATTATACAATTTAGTGTTAAACAGGAAGAGGACTTTAAAAGACGTGTAGGAAATCGAGAGGTGGTAATTTGGCGACAGATATTTATTAAAAAGACATAATTTAATTTTAATGATCTATGAGTTTATTGGTAAATGCTAATCCGATTATTTTTACTTGAGATAAGAATCCAGAAACATAGTTCTATTTATCTATTATGGAAGACCTTCTAGCACATTATTAATTTCTGACTGAAAGCCCTAAACTCTTTGACTTACGAGTTGTAGGTCGTAGGTTCGAACCCAGACAGGCGATTTACTTTGTGTAAATTATTTCATCACGACTGCGCTCAAAACGGCGAAGGTAAACATCATGAGGAAACCGGCATGTCCTAGAACCAAAAAATCAAAGCCATGTGATATCTACCAGCCCGCACTGAACCTAATCTGCTTTGGAAATGTAAGAAGTAGATATAGTTAAATGTTTCTCTGCTTTCCATCGGGAAATGTCACTCACTGCTTCAGTCTGAAAATGTAGTAAATATCAATTTTTTTGAGAACTGAGAATCTCGTTTAAACTTGAATCTTCCATACCAAAACTTTGTTGTAATAACAGATCATTAGCCCGCAGAAAGTCCTCGCTCGTTAATGTATTAGTTCACCTCTCCTTTGGTGAACTATGAACCAGCTGGTTTACCTACCTATCCAATAAATGGGCTACAGCATTGACCTATGCAGTGATGATGTCATTCTGAATCAACCTACTAGCCCAACTTGCTTTATGGCGTTATCGTCCTACGATTGTTTAAAATTATGGGAACCAACTTAACAAGATCTATGTAGAGTGTAGAATACGTGCTGTCTGTATAAACCTTTTTAGAAAAGTTTGGTAAAAATGGAAACTCAGTAGGAACACTAAAGGATTTCAAGATACTAAGGTCGCCATGAGTGGGAAATTACATGCCGAAGATGCCTCACTGCGAGGCGAGCTAAACCGCGATCGCAGTGACGCATCTTCGGCATGTTAACCTTACGATTTTATCAAGCTACCATCCTGGCTGATTGGCTACTCTTTTCATTCACTATCAGTCGACCGACAGCCCAAACTAGGGACTATTGACAGCTCACTACACCTAAGTTTTCACAGTGAGATTTTTACAGCATACACTGGGACGGGCAGATCTTTGGAATGAGATTCCGATAGATGAAGATAGAATTCAAAGTATGAACGTTTATCATGTTTATCATAGTCACAGTATAGTTTTCACGTAACAGGTTTTATTTAAGTAATGTTTAGCTAGCTCGCGGACGGAAATAAGTAGCCTTTATGAATCATAGTGCAGCTAGCAACCGGTATCTACTAATTTATGCATTTTGTGATCCTATCTATGCTTTATTGCTTGTTTACGAATGTAGCTATGGATGCCATAAAGACACTAAATAATGGCGCCGAGAAACACCCGAACATAATATAAAAATTAAAATTCTAATAACAACCCACAAGAAACATTATATTTTTTCTCGTCTCCATAAAAACTAAATTAACATTTTTTTTATGTAAACTAACCGCCGAGCCACATTTTTTTGTGCATACTAAGTGAAACAGAGTACTAGGCGTACAGAAAACGAAGGTACTGTACAATGGAAAGCGGCGTGAAGGCCGCCGGGTACGGCATAACGCCGAATTTCACTGCGGACAACGCCCTCTGTCGAACTTCTTGACTCCTAGTGACGTAGGCAGTTTTGGTTGACTTGCAGTTAAATTTTAACTGTCGGACCACATCTTACGGTGGATTAATATTTATAGTTTTAAGTGTTTTTGTTTGTTTAAACAATGTTATCTCAAAAACTGGTGGGGGTTGCTGTTGATAAGATTTTTCTTTACTTTCAGAACTTAATAAAATTACTTAATACTTATTAATGAAAAGGCTAAATTAATTATTGTTGTTGTGTTTATGGTACACCAATTAACACGTCCGTTTTTAAAACGGATCAATGTAAGAGGAAATACTTAAAGTTATTTCACGTTAGCAACCTATTTATTTGTAACTATAGTAAACAAACAATAATAATCAAACGTTATCCACTAACTATAAACTTATCTACTTAACACAACTATTAATTAACATTATTTATTATTTGAACTTTAACTTAAAAAAAAAAACAAGGGAAGCAAAATTTCGTTTATTACGTAAAAATACGGTACCTACCCAAGCTATAAAAAGTGTGTTAGGCCGCATGAAAATTAAAACAATAAAAATATTAATTGTATTGCGCAACAAGTTATCTCACCCATTGATATTGACATTGTCATACTGACTTTAATTTTATACTGAATGGTATACTTATAACTTGTTCTAAAAAAACTACACACGTATTTACTTCTAAAATATCACAAGAAATAAAAGAATGCAAATTAGAAATACGAGTAGCTACATCGGAGGGAATTGTTATTTCATAACTTAATTTAAAAAAAATTGAAAAAATAAATCTAAACGCACAAAAAATTATCTAAAATTAAAATGGTAGACAATGTTCATCACGTAACAAAACGGCAATTTAAAAAAAAATGTACCAGACGCGCACGCGCCTATGAATTATATTATAGCACAACTATTGCGCAACTTCGCTCACCCACTGACACAGTAGTTAAACATTAATTTTAATTGTTATTTTGTTATCATGCAAATCTCTGATAATATTCGAAACTTAGTTTATTTAACTGAGTTTTTTGTTAAGAAAATAATGAAAATAAGTTACGTATCGTACTTATCTTACTCTTGGTCGTAAAAAAATCTAAGTTTTATTTTTTATTTATTTAAGTTTTCTTTGTATTGTTAGTACCAATTTTTGCTAATATTCTTTTAAGTGTACATAAAACAACAACAAAACAAATATGGATCGCTGTGTCTGACATAAATATCATTTTCATACCACTTGCTCAAAAAAGTGACATTCTATGCCACAAAAAGCGAACATAACAATAGTCATTTTTAATCTGTTAAAAACGGAAAGAAAATTGTACTGAATTTCATTCATCCTCTAGGGGGAGAATGTGATTTAAATTTGGAATACTTACCGTAATTTATACTGAACTACATCTGTGTTTACACCATTGAGTTTGTATATAAAGTATTATCCATCTTTTTGAAAAAGGAATACGCATTTATTATGCAGTAATGATCATTAAATAAAATTACGAAAACCGACGAGGCCGTATGAGCTTGATGCCTTTGCTTTTCCGGCAAAAAAATATTAGTTTAGGAATTTGCTGCGTTTTTGTTTTCTTCAAATACATAAACTGTAAGTTTATTTTAATTTATTTTAATAAATAAGTTAATGTTCTAAAGTTAACTTTTACTTTTAATTGTCATTATTTTTAATAAATGCTTATCTCATATTATTATTGTGTTAATTTTTTCGCAAATGGTACGAAATATCATTTTTTTATTCACTTTGTTCAATTAGGCATTAAAAAAAAGCAATCTAACCAACACATACCGAAAACTAAATACCTAACATTTTTTTTTGTAATTTTTGGAACCCGTTTCCAATCCGAAAACAGATTCCAAAAAAAAAAATCTCAGTACCTACCCACAAACCATGACACCTTCTTTCTCGTACAAAAAAACAAATAAAAACCCATTCTTTATCACGCAACAGAGAGGTAATTAAAAAACTGTATCAGCATAATAATTGCGCAACTCTCTCACCTACTAACACACAAGTTTGTATTACTTCCCCCGTATCATTGATCTTAAGAACTTATGCAACACATGGAACTACCATTTTATATTTTTATGTAATTTTTTTTGTTGTTCTCACGAGAAAAACATATCTCGGATTTAGTTTAATGGCTTTCGGAACGTTTTATTTAATTATTTAAATCTAGATTTGTTTGAGTCATGTAACTAGAAAACAGTTCTTGAACTTAATTTGTGATCATTTCATGCTGACAATGCGCTTCAGGACATGTTTTTTTTTTCGATTCTTACATACAGGGTGACAGGGACGTCGCCGCACAAACTGTAACTATGAAATTGGCATATGATTGTAAAACCCTTAGCGTAGAAGTTTAAATAATAAAATAATAATAAAAATGATATTATATAATATAAATATAATATATTTTTTATCATAATATTTAAAAATATAATTTATACCTATGTGTATATAATGAAATAAAGGAGAATATAATAAAACATAAAATAATAAGATACATCGTGTTCCGGACGAACATAAACTTCGACCAGATTTTCAGACCATGGAAATAAGCATTTTTATTATGGAGACATTAATGTTTTTTTTTTTTTGTTAATTTTCGTACAGACGCCAGCACATCAACCTACCCGAAACTGTCACATTTTCCCAATCAACTTTGAACCTTACGCTTTAGTGATAAAGTTGAAAATCTATCAAAGAAATTTGACAGATTGTAGTAGGTTGATGTGCTGGCGTCTGTACAAACTAAATACCTTGACGTAAATCACCCGATATGCATGCCTCTTTACCCGAATTGGCAATGACGTATTTTCATTCATAAGATTTGGTGGGCTGAAACTTGTCAAAACTAAGTTAAGACCCTATCATACTGCATAAATCAATTAAATTTCATTAAATGAAATTACAAATATCTTTATAACGAAGCCTTTTTAAGGACTATTTCCTTTGTTAGATTTAATTTATAAAAGCTATAGAAGAGTTTGACAAAGTTTACGCATAACGTGAAGAACACGGTGTTTATAAGGTTCCTCTCTCTGGAGCCCTGAGCGCCGGCCGGTAACTTGGACCCTGTTCCCGATACCGGTGGGCTACTATTTTTTATATCACAATATTTAAAAATATGATTTATATTATATGTATATAATGAAATAAAGGAAATATAACAATAATAACAATATAATGTCAAGCTAGAATAATAATAAATAATAATACCTAGCGCGCGCGCGCGTTTGTATATGTGTAATATCTAGCTAGATGAACTCTTCATCGGAGAAATGTCGCAAAATGACACATTTTTGTTTTCGAAAGCAAAAACTAAGGTGGTAATTTAAAAACACTTCTAGTAAGTAACCAGTATTTTTTTTATTTGACACTCAAACAGGCTGAAATACGCGATTTTCATAATTCTGAGGGGTAATTTCGTAACACACTAACAGTAGCAATGGCTCTTTCATTTTGACAGTTAAACAATATTCATTGCGTTATTTATGCTGATAAGCAGACAAATTTTACGAACACACATATGAAGCAATGTATTAGCAATATCCTTCAAAATTATTGAGATTGTGATTGATAGTGTTTTACGCAATTAGGCTGCAGCCGCTGCAGGCCTATTTGCAAAACCAATCACTAAAATTATTAAAAAAGTTATTCTGTCCGTCTCTGTCAAATTGGTAAATTCTAAAGAAATAATATAATGTAGTATGTAATCATGCAAACGGGCCTTTCATGAATAGTTACAGGAACTAAAGTAATAAATTATGCAAAACACTTTAAATAA
This sequence comes from Gortyna flavago, assembly GCA_963669345.1. NCBI lineage: Eukaryota > Metazoa > Arthropoda > Insecta > Lepidoptera > Noctuidae > Gortyna > Gortyna flavago. The sequence continues at coordinate 1,281,411 of OY770147.1, read as the reverse complement.
ATTAAAATAGGCATACATTATTAGTAAAACAGATTAATCGGATGTTTATCTTAATTTCGACCTAAAATCCTCTCTCTTTTACATCGACGATCTCCTGCTTATAAATTCCAATTTTATGCATAATTTGGGAATAATGCATGAAATTATAATAATTAAACTACCTTTTAACGAATTCTGCGGATAAATGAGTGCACAGCATCACGATTTGGCTTGAAAATGCCGCAAATAGGAGGGGAACAAAGACTGGCGCAACCTACATACATCCCCCCTTTCGATCTCAAGATTGTCCGAGGATCGCAGAAGCGAAAATCGGTAGAATATCGCTACCTCAGTAAGGATTTAACTAACTAATTCTGTAATGTTATGTGGCCCTGGTATTTTACACAAAATTATTACAATGTAACGGGTACCAGGTGGAATTCGCCAACGTTTTGTGGCTCTTACAATTTTATGTTGCCCTAGTACTTTTAGTGACGCAACAATATGGACATTGTTGCCGTACTAAAAAAATGGCAAATGTCGGTGCCAAATAAAAACGAAATCTTTTTATATTGAGAAAATCATTTTCATAAAATCTGATGTTGTCATAAGAACCTACGTGTGCAAGCTATTCTTTTCTAGTTGATCCCTAGCAGCTCTTCTCATTATTTAAAACATTGTACAGCTCGAATTTCATAATCGTTCTTTAATAATGTCCACCACGTAATTTTCATGGTTAATCAATCATTTCTATAACTACGTGACGTAATTATAGATAATAATTAGTTGCATAAGGCAGATACTGCACGAACAGGGTTTATCACTGCGCAATGGTCTACAAAATACGTGTCATTTACCAAACCATAGATAGGGCCCGCTTTTTGCAATTACTCGTTTTAATTTTTTATTAAAACTGCTCCTGCTTGGATCGTTACATCGATTTAATTATTCCAGTTTATTTGTTGTAGATTTGCCTTACCTAATATATTCAAGATCACAATAATTCCTTATTTCAAGCATAAGCAATGATTTTTTTAAAGTTCCGTACACAAAGGGTGCCAACGGAACCCTATTTCAAAGCCTCCGGTGTTCGTCCGTCAGTCTGTCAGCGGGCTGTATCTCATGAACCGTAACAGGTGGACAGTTGAATTTTTCACAGAATTTATATTTTCATACAAGAAATATATTCCATGGTTCGCGGCGGTACCCTTCGAATCTTCGATGGGCGAGTCCGACTCGCACTTAGCCGTTTTTTATTGTTCTATCTCTAATCAACCTATTTTGGATTTGGTACTTAACAAAAACAATAAAAAAACGTCCTGTGAGTTGTCATAACTTAACTTGGGTACCTACAATAAAGGAAAATGAGCAAAATCTAAGAAATCATCATTACTTGGGAGTCAGTTGCACCACTCCTTCTTCCCAGCTAAAGCACTACAAATGGTGAAGGGCGGGAGTTTTGGGGGACTGTTATGTAATTGTAACGTTCAAAAAGTGCAAATTCTCAGCCTAATTCGAATAAAATTAAATGACTTTTGATCTTGATTTTAGCCGACCTTTATTTTAAAAATCCCCTTTATTTTAAAAGACCCGGCGAACTTTGTACCGCCTCAGATTTTTAGAACCCTCACGGGCGTCCCCAGAACTCCCTACCAAAGTTTTATTACAATCTGACCAATGGTTTCGGAATGCATAGAGGACAAACTTACAAACATTGGTTTTAATTTGTCTTAAAATAAACAGGTACAGCTTAGGTCTTGCCTATCAAACAGTTTCTATGGGATTTAGGAATTTTACTTCCGAAAATTACCATTCAAAAACTTACCATTGACGTCAAAAACTCGATGAAAAACCCATAATATTAGCCAGTTTCCTCTATCAAAGCCTTGTCGCGTCTACACCGCGCCTCGGGTCTGGCGCAAGAGCTTCATCTCGCCTAAGCTGGCTTATGCAACCTTTCACTATTGCACAACCGACTGACCGACATTCAACGATTTGCGAGAGGTTATGTAACAACAATTGTCTTTTTATGCCACCCCTTTGGTGGAAGGAAGTCGTTTAAGTTCTGTGAAAACGTTTCAAATGCCATTTAGGATATCTTAATTATATTTTTAGTGTTTTATAATATCGATAGAATACTTTAGTGAACTTAATTCTGGGTACTAATAAGCCGATTCTTTCTATACCATAATCAGCCTATAATGTTCCCACACCGACAAACAACAATAATGATGTAATGACTTACGGTGCTGAAACGTAGACACTGACGGTCGGGCTAGTCCACAGATTCAAGGTCGTTCAGCAAGCTATGGAGCGAACTATGCTCGGAGTCTCTTTGAAGGATTAAATCAGTTAAATTATCCAGAAAACAACCGGAGTTACCGACATAACTTGCAGAGTAAGCAAACTGAAGTGGCAGTGGGCTGGCCACGTCTGTCGAAGGACCGATGGCTGGTGGAGCAGACGAGTCCTGGAGTGGAGACCGCGTATCGGCAAGCGTAGTGTGGGACGCCTCCAGATAGATGGACGGACGACCTAAAGGTGGCTGGGGTTGACTGGATGCGGAAGGTGGAGGACAGGGTGTTGTAGCGCAGTTTGGGGAAGACATGAGTTGATTGAATTTTCCCACTGCTGGGACACAGACCTTCTCTCAGTGAGAGGGAGTTTTCTGTAATCCACCAAGCGGGCCCAGTGCGGGTTGGTAGATTTCACTTGTCTAGGACATGCCGATGTCCTCACGATATTTTCCTTCTCCGTTTTGAGAGCAGTGGTGATGAAATAATTTACATAAAGTGCCTGGGTTCGAACCCACAGCCTACAACTCGTAAGTCGGGGCCGTTACCACTGAGCAACCACTGCTCTCAGCTTCCTACACCGGAAGACAATATTAAAGGTGACAATTTTGCTAAATTGGCCAAAGCGAAGACAGTTAATAACCACTCAACTGTCCCATTTTGTCCCTCAGACTAAGTCAAAAGTCCAGACACCAGCTTATCAAGGTACTACTATCTGTCAAATTTCTTTAGTAGTTTTTAAATTATATCGCTAAAGCATAAGGTTCAAAGTTGATTCGGAAAATTTGACAGTTTCGTGTACCTTGATGTGCTGATTTATTGATTTATTCCGGTCTGATCCCCTGATACCCCTCCTCCACCCCCCGCCCTCCTCGATCCCCTACTAGTTCTTTTTCTGTTTTAATATCGTTACTCCCTGGTGTTTCTACAATTTTTTCCTGTCACTTTAAAAAAAAGAGACCGAGAGATTTTCATGAATTGTTGTAGGTTTTGGCAAACTCATCGTGCATGAGTATGGCCTGCAACCTAATTGCTTAACACATTTTCAATCACAATCTGAATAATTCTGAATGATATTGCTAATCCATTGCTTCAAAAATTTGTCCACTCAACCGCGTAAATAAGGCAATGAATTTTCTTGTCAAAATGAACGCCATTGCAACTATTAGTGTGTAACGCCATGAATGTGACCTAGATGTGACCAGCTCGGGACTGAGGTGGATAGCAGCCATAACAAGGAGAAAGACCATTCGATCTATTCTGTAACAATTTCAACGAGAAATAGGTGAAATGAGCTGTCAAAGTTGTCAATCCCTTCCTTGGTGGAATGACAGCTCACTTCACCTAAGTTTTCACGGTGACCTTTCTACAGGATATAACGGCTAGTCCCATGCAGTAATGAGATGATAGAATTGACTATTATGGTTTGACGAAATATTAACAGGAAAAAACATCATGCTTAAAGTCATGTCATTAAAATAGCTGCAAATGGTGACCCAAAGAGTGATGTAAAAAACAACAAAACAAAAAAATTTTCGTCACGGTGCAGTCACTGTCAAACATGCCACTACCACGTTTACTGGCTAATATTGTATCTAAAGCATGAGCTGTTCTGCAATAACCAGGTAAACGAACAACCTACAGAAAAGATCGCGAGGAAGACCTGCGCGGTAACTGCGTAACTATCAGCAGCAATGGGTTTAATTTCGACAGTTCAACAACATTCACTGCGTCATTTACGTTGTCGAGCAAACGTGTCTGCTATCCTTCAAAATGATTGAGACTGATAGTGGGTTACGCAATTAGAGTGCTGGATGAGATTCGCACAGAAAAGGGAAGCATGTCACAATAGAGAGGAGGCCAGGAGGCCTACCATGATCTATTTAAAAACGATTCAAAAGCAACACATTTCAGTTTAGGTTCTTAAACTGCATCGCTCACAGTCGTACAATGACGTCCAATACGCTCAGCGGCATTTGGATCGTCGAAAGTGAATGAGCGTTAAGAGCTCGTGGTAGGTATCCAGATGGCACGGCCTAAATTGAATCGTTAAACTGACGTCATGGTACGAATTAGAAGAACAGTTCAGTTTATGTCCTAAAGTGGATCGCGTTAAGAGCTCGTGGTAGGTATCCTGTACTCAGTTGTAGGTGGAAGAAGGCTGACGGTGATGATAATGAGCTATTACTTATTATTCAAGAGAAGAATCTGAATCATCTAATAACAATACCAATATACCGTTACTATCACCCAATGCATGTCAAGGTAAAAGTATGAACATTCAAACGAAAGCAAGAGTGTGAGAGATCCTGAATCCGCCATGATACATCCGCGAAACGGCGCGTACGCATAACGGACATGTGTCACACCGAAGCAACATAGCATGAATACCATGCGTGGACATTCTTGTAATGTTTGTTCTACCTGCTTATATACCGGGTCATTCTCATCATCTTTATCGAACTCTTTTTTTATGATCTATTATTTATACTCCAAGTGCGCTGCCTTTGCTATTCATGTGTTCAGCATATTTGAGTTAAAAGGGTTCAGTATCATTATAACTGCGAATTTGCGTTGGCATCACAATATTAACCCGTCAATTAATGGCCTTAAAAATATACCATCAGCTCAGGGATCTAGTTACCAAATATATTATTTAGACTCTTGGTTGCTCTATGACTCTCAGATCAGCTGCTGACAGTACTTGCTTGACCATTTCTTCATCAATGTCCAGCCCTGATAGACTTTTGTCTTTGCAATGCAATGTTTGCATCTGGTTATGAACAAATTATGTTTCAAATAAGCTCAATGTGAATAAATTATTTATTTATTAACTCATCATCAATATCATTACAGGAATTTCCTAGTTCAATACAGTGGTCATAATTACAGTTTTATTTACAGTTTTATTATTTACCATAACATAGTCTGTACATTGCGGTTTTTGTTGTCAATGATAATGAATGTTTGCGTAGCGATAGCCCAGTTGTAACGGCCGCGACTTACCAGTTATAAGTCGTAGGTTCGAACCCAGTCAGGCGCTTTAATTTGTGTATTTCATCGCCACTGCTCTCAAAAACAGTGAAGGAAACCATTGCGAGGGAGCCGGCATGTCCTAGAACCAAAAATTCGAAGACATGTGACATCTAACAACCCGCGCTGGGCCCACGTGGTAGATTACGGGCCACTTCCTCTCACTGAGAGGAGGCCTGTGTCCCAGCAGTGGGAACATTATAAGCTGGATAAGATCATGAATGACACTCCTGGACACCGATGGATGAAAAACTTTTGCTTACCTTTGGTAATGCAGGCGTTATGTTGTGTTGTTGTTTTTCTTTTATTTAATATGTGTTACACTTCGGTGTGATAGTGATCTAAGTTATAACGGGTTTTTTACTGACTCACCCTCAAACCGTAAGTGGGACATCTTCGGATTCCGTTTTAAAATTAACTTTTAATGCATATCTGAGTGACACCGTTTTGATAAATATTTTTCCTTTGTAGATCCTGGAACTCATTTTAGTTAAAAAATGACGTAAGATCGGAACTGAAAGATGTTAAAAGTAGGTCATTTTGTACTCAAGTTTTTGCAGTATTCCAGGAACTATTGTGTGGAGTTTGATGTCAGTTTCATCATCACCATTTCAACCGAAAGACGTCCACTGCTGGACATAGGCCTCCAAGCACCTCCACTTCAACCTGTGTAAAACTGTAAATATAAATTAATTTAAATAGAATTGTCTTAATTAAAATGACACCTAAATGACTAAACACTTAGATTCATAAATATCATTTAGAAGGATGGCTGTTGAAGTATTGATTTTTATCAGTAATGCAGCAGTAGACCCTTGGTTGGATAAATTCATGGAATCCCTTGGTTCCTCTCAAACACTTACAAACATATTCATGAAACGATGGCATTTTATAATTTTTACAGGAAGAAACAGGTTTTCCACATTTTCTTCTTATTCGGGCCATTCAAGACGGCAAATGGTGCACGACCTTAATTGTACAAAAATGAGTTTAGAGAAAAATAACACAAAAGTTCGTGTCAATTCTATTTCATAACACAAAACGTGGATCCGTCAAAGGCTCTGAATATCGGAACTCGCGCATCTTTTTAACAAAATATCTTAAAAGCATCTCCACATCATCCGAAAACCGACCTAAAAGTAACGCAGGAAGAATTACAATTCCTCTGAAATTGGAATCATCACTTTCGACTTTTGTCATTTGAATTCCCGGTTGTAACGGAGTTCTATAAACAAATCTAGACTCAAATAAAATCCAACTCTATTCCAAGTTGTCAAAGTTGAGTTTACATCAACGTGTAGGGGACCCGGACAACTTTGTCACAGTAAAACGATTGCCCTACAAATGAAAGTGAAAGTTTGTCCGCGCAAGCGCACAGTGGTGGGGAGGGAGCGCACGCGTCGCATGTAAATGCGGATTTAGGCGTTTGATGAAGCACCGCACGTAGTGAAGCCAGCCACTCATATTTATGTACTATTTTTGGACACTCAGATGAAAGTATCAAGATTACTTTGGAGTCATATTCATGACGTCGCTCACATAGAATTAAGTTTTTTATGACCAGTTCTTTTCCCAGAAAATAACCTGTTTCTGGTTCTGTGTAGGAGAAAAGAGGCCTTTTGAGAGGGCCTTGAGAGACTCCCCAAAAAAGATTAAGTGGCGTCTCGCACCTTCTACCCAAGTTTCGCTTAGGACAATGTTAGATGCACCTACGGCCTACCTAAAAGGGCACGATTCTGCGACTGAAGATGCTGCTTATAATCTCCCCATTTAAAACAATTGTTATGGTCTTACCATAGACTTATAAAAAAAGATGGACTCCGCGCCACGCATATCGAAAGTGAAGCACCGTACCGATCTATGTGTGCGTGATTGACGATTGGCGCTGTCGTGTCACGTAACGGCGGCCGGTCGGCTTGCTATGATGTAAATGTGAGCGTGAGGCGTGTTTTTACAAGCGGTCCCGGCATACTTACTGTGCTTCACTTTCGATATGCGTGGCGCGGAATCCATCTCTTTTTATAAGTCTATGGGCCTTACGAGTAGAAGAGGTTATAAATATAAAACACACCATGAAATAAACCTTACCTGATTTTTTTTTGTAGAACCTGGATACTCCAGATGACTGCGGCTCGATAGCAAGGACCTTACCCCCGGTAGCGCTGAATATACATACGAGTACATACATAAACTAATGAATGTAAGAACATCTTACTTGTCCAGGGCAAAGGCATCTTCTCATTCCAAGATGGAACAAAGGTTGATGCCAGAGTAGCTCACTAGGTGTTGGCGATTCCTACAGCAACAATTAAAAAGCCATTGTGTCTCGCGTGGATCCACGTTCCGCCAAGAGTTAAATCTAGGTTTCATCGAATGCTCTCTCGATGGTATTTTTGGAACAATGTTATATAACTAACTACATAAATACATTGATTGAGCAATAAATTGCTTATTTATAAATAGTCTGACTGAATAGCAATTTAAATTCATGTTTCATCATCAATTAAAATAAAACTTAAAATCTGGAATGATGAGAACCTTCAGGCGTCCGCGTATGTATTAAAAGTTGGTTAAAATTCATAAAGTACTGAGAATTACAGAAATCAATAAAATTTTCAATAAATGCTGATGATGATAATTGATCATCAATCAATCATCACTGAACCCACAATAATATCAATAAAGCCAATCACAAGTACCAGGGCCACATAATGACCGAAGAGCTCGTGCATCTCGAATTCGATACGTAGGCGATTTTACTTATCTAATGGTTTTCAGGGGGCTTGGCCTTTGGGGAAATACCTAAATGGGACTGGCCCACTTGTTAGTCCCGATCTGATTTCCCTTCTAACTATTATTAAGACTGAATTTATTAGCTCCACAGTAAGAAAGTTTAAAGTTTAGGTACATGAAATCTTTAAAGTCTAAAAAACCCTATCGATCGGTATTACTGTATGGTGGTGAAACGCAGAAATCTGTGTCTTTACGACTTTTTTGTCTAGGTGTATTTCCAGTATAGATTTGTGTAATCGCTAGGTAATTAACTATCGTCATTTTCACAATGCGCAAGATTTATTGTTGAAAAAGAATGTTACTCCATGCTAATCCGAATTAATGAAATTGTGACCGTGAATTTTTAAATGTCGTTCTTCACTTAGCCCATATTTTGGAATACATTAAATCCATCAATTTGGTCATTATATCCATCGAAATACCTCAATTGATCAATTTTCCATCAGCAATTTGGTAGCCATATGAATGAATGTCTTTATTTACCAAAATCATAAAGGCGACTATTGGACATAAGCTTACAACAAACCACGAGTACTAGGCAAACATAATCGAATAGAAGTAACTAGTATAAAATTCTTATCTTCTGAGAACTATCCCACGAGATCGGCTTAGAGGCAATAGTATGGGGCAATGCAAACAGACATTCAACATCAAAATGAACCTTAACTATTCAAGTAAAAGACTATAATTGTTTAGGAACGACATTTAACTCATTTTTAAATGGATTTAGCTTGCCCTGTATGTTATTTATTTATTTGGGTCAGAAGTACTTGAAATTTTGCCCCCTTCCGGTTGGCAGATTGATCTGATATTTGGTACCTTTAGTTTTGCTGACAATAAATACAATTTAATTTAATCAATCACAATTTTTTTTTTTGTCTGATCAATGCCCTAGATTGATGAGGAAAGTGGTGCGATGACTGATACCGAATTAATTTTTAGCTTTTAGTACTACTAGCATTATCTACATCATTATTTTCATTAAGACCGTTTAACTTAAAAATATGTTTTTACTTATTTTATTTATAGAATTGACAAAGAAACAACACACAGAACAGAACAAACAAACAAACACACAACATACACAGAACAGAACAACAAAACACACACAACAGAAAACAAACAAACACACACACAACACACAGAACAGAAAAACACACACAATAACACACAGAACAGAACAACAAAACAACGTACGTACGTTTTTTTTTAAACAGTAAAATTCTCCAAAAAAATAAAAATTACTTTAAATATTATTTTTTTGGAGAATTTTACTGTTTATTTTTGTTATCAGAAATTGATCGCTATAGCTACTGGGCATCAAAATGATTTATGGAAACTTTTAGTACTGGAATACAGTATTCTGTAGGATTTACATCCGTAAATAATCATCCAGTGGTAGGTAGATAAGGTTACGTGATAAGTACTAACAACAATGCACTAAGTAATTAAATCTGATGCGCCACCAGGCAAGGAAGAATATTGTTTGTAATTAGATAATTAGGATTCTTTAAGAAAATTGTCCTAAGTTTATCTCTACGTTGTATAGAGCAAAGTAACTACCAATCTATACTGTAAAATCTTTGTGAAAACTTAGGTGATGTGACCATGAAGTGAGCTGTCAAAAATGAATTCCGTAGCATCGAGGAATGAAAGCTAACTACAGGTTCACATCACCTAAGTTTTCACAGAGAGATTTTTACATAATAGATCTGCATGTTTGAAGGGTGCCGATGCCGGTGCAATTACAGGCACCTGAGACATTTCAGGTTTGATTCTGGGTTGGCAACACATCTCCATGCCTTAGAATTGTTCTTCTCCATAGGTACCTTACCTACGCTTTGGAATGGGCAACTAGCTTCATATTTTCTGACTGACCGACTTCTTGACAATTCAAAAGTGCCTGTAAATGGTTTAATTGAAATAAATGCTTTGAGTTTGAGTTTGAATATGAATCGACATAATTACATCAGATGATCTACGAGTACCTGCATGTTTTTCGCCAAATAACATCTAAAAAGTTTTTTTTCTATTTTTTTGCTGATTTGGCCCGCTTTTGACCTCGATCACGCCTGATGGAAAGCGATGGATGAGGTCTATGATGGAACGAGCATGCCCAGAAGATGCCTGAGCCACTGGAACTTTCACGTATCAACGAAACAGCAGGCTGCTTGACGCCGGACTCCGTTGGGAGGGTGGTCGCACACCAGGCGGGCGTCAGTCCTACCACCGCAAGGGAAGAATTAGCCAGTCAAATAAGGTGTTGGGTATGACTGTCTAGGATGCGCCGAGCGCTCGGATCAGTTGAGTAACTGGCGGAATAAGCTGCGCTACACTAGGAGACTTCTTCATGCATCCCTAAAAACTGTTCTAATAATATGGATATGTAAGTAGAACGAGGGACGGAAACGCTACGGCCAAATATCTCTAGGTTCATACAGAACCCAATGTAAATGCAATTTTATTCTCATCAAGAATAATCCATCAATTAGTAACATAATTAGAATTATCTCTGAAATCATTTGGATCCTTGGTAGTCTATCACGCTCGAAAACGTGATGAAACAGTGATCATCATGATGTCGTTTATATTGCTGGTTTCATCATTTTTCCGTGTTCTTAAGTGTCATTTACATATTATCAAAGGAAGGGAAATAACAGATTTTCCGAGTCCTTTGAAAGCGTACCCATAGCACGAACATTATTAACAATAGATCTAAGTTCTATTCAAATGTATGTTTCCAATTGTTGTTATTTCAAGTTAAACAATAATCAACTTTATTTTAGTGGTCATTAAGTTGATTTCAGAGTGACTAGCACTATTTAAAAAGTTATATTAATGTTTGAAGTTGTAGCGTAAACTGAACTTTATTGTGTGGGCATTAAGTTATTTTTCCAAATACTCATATTTGTTTACATGTTTGGCAAATAAATCGCGAACGGTGATTACTTACGTCACGATGGCCCAATCGTTAAAGGCCTATCAATCGTCAATCGTTAACCTCATGAACGAGGTAGTTGGTGGGTTCCTACTAAGTATTCATTATTCGCAACAAAATCCATTCTGTTATCTGTGTCGTTGGTCCGTTCCAAGCGAGACTGTTGAGCGCAAGATTTTCTAATCAGGTAGCATTTAGGATTTTTTCTATCTGTATAATTATGTATTATGCATGGTATTAAACAAAGCCGCTTTTTAAGTCTGTCTGTGTGACGCTTTAGGTCTTCTAAACTAAACCATGGATTTTGACGCGATTTTTATCATCATTTAGAGCATTTATTACGGGATTTATGTGTCTTTATCTACATCCATGCTATAAATCCTCTATAAAAGTTTCTGAACCAGTTAGCGTGTTACCTTATTGAAAACATTAAAACAACCAGTGTCTAGTAACCATAATATCATCCAAACGAGTGTTATAATAATGTTGCACTTAATTTCATTATGCAACTCTTTTGCTCTTTCGATCTCTTCCTTACTCACCAAACAGCTAAAATCTCACTACTCAATAATTCGTGGCGTCATTATTATATGAATTTCAAAAATGCACGCACTTTTCACTACCAGCGCCGTAATTTAAAAAGAAAACCATATACGTCTCCCACCATTTTTGTTCGATATTAGTATTGCAAAAATTTAAATCAAATCAAATCAAATCGTTTATTGCAATCCATAATGTACAATTACAGGTGGTAAATAAAAAATAATAGAAACAATTATGGACCCTGTCGGGCACAGCAATTTTTTAAATAAGTAGGAGAGAGGAAGAGCGCTTTATTAATTTTCCTCGTTATAAACTTACAATTATTTTCCATCCTATTACCTATGTATTTATATTTCCATTCATTTACTTATTCTATTTATTTTATATATGCAGGTCTATCTATTTCTTCATTATTTATTTAATTATACATATGTAATATTGCTCATTTCTTTACTCGCTTAAAAATTTTTCATTATTAATGTAGTTTAATTATTAAGTAAGTATTTTGTTATAATTTATTTTTGTTATTTTACTTCTTTAAATATGTCTGTTATTCTTAGTTATTATTGAATTTATCCATTAGATATTCCTGTACTGTGTAATAGCTTTTTTTAATTAAGTAATGCTTTAGTTTATTTAAAAATATACTGGTTTTATTTTGTTGTTTTATATCTTCTGGTAATTTATTATATATTTTTATTGACATTGAATATGGACTAGATGAATGTATTTTAAGGCGGGAGGGGGGCAAGTTTAGTCTATTTTTATGACGCAACGAATAATTTGTTTGTATGTCTCCCCGTGTGCTGTAAGAATCTGGATATTTACGGACTAGTTTACATAATTCTAAGATATAAATACCAACTAAGGTGAGGATCTTGTGTTTCTGAAAGTAAGGCTTGCAACTGTCTGTCGGTTCTATATTAGTAATTATTCGTATTAGCTTTTTTTGAAGCGTAAATAGGGAGGGAGCGTCTGTGCTATTTCCCCATAAGATGATTCCATAGGTAAACCAAGCGTGGGCATACGCGTAGTATGTGACTACTGCGGTTTGTAGGTTTGTAGTCTTTTTTATTTCGCGGAGAGCATATGAAAACTTTGAAATTTTTGATTTTACTGTCTGTATGTGTGTTTTCCAGTTTATATGAGTGTCTATTGTTAAACCTAGGAGAGTGAAATTGTTAACTGTGTCTAATTTATGCTGATTAAATGTAAAATCTATATTTATTTGCTTTTTCTGCCAGGGGTTAAACGCTATTAATTTGGTTTTCGTAAAATTGATTTCGAGATTATGGTCGCTCATCCAGTCTACAGTTTTTCCGAGAATAGTCGTAAGTTTTTCATTTAAATTAAAATTTGTTTGGCATGAAGTCAGGATCGAGATATCATCCGCAAAAAGTACACATGGCCCGTCTATGGTTTTAGGGAGGTCATTTATATATATGAGGAAAAGAAGGCAACCAATAACACTTCCCTGGGGAATTGAAGCATGTATTGATTCTTATTATTGATGTATTGATTGATTTGAGATCTAATGACCTGTGCTTGTTTTGTTTTTTGATTGAAATATTCAATCTCAACTAATTGCTCTCTATCTTTTAAATATGATGCGAACCAGTCGTGGGCTTTTCCGCGTATACCTATTCCGTATAGCTTATTTAATAATATTTTAAATTGCACTTTGTCGTAGGCCTTGGTCATATCGAGTAAAATCCCTATTGCATATTGTTTATTATTTATGATATTTAATGCTTCTTGGATGTATTTATAAACAGCTAGCGTTGTAGATCTGTTTTTGCGAAATCCATTTTGGCAGTCATCGAAAATCTTATATTTTTCACAAAAGGAATATACACGATCACACATTGCTCTTTCGAAAACTTTGGATGCTGTAGGAAGAAGGGAAATTGGTCTATAGTTACTTGGGTCTGTTTTTGCGTTCTTTTTATGGATAGGTTTTATTAAAGCTTTCTTTAGTTGATTAGGGAAAGTTCCCTCTTCGAAGGATTGATTTATTAATTTATAGAACGGTAAGGTTAGTTCATCAGCGCACTGTCTGATCAGAGTCGGTGGGAGTTCGTCTATGCCGTGACTATTTTTATTTTTAAGGTTCTTTAAGATCTGGTTTACTTCGTATCCGTCGACTGGGGTAAGAAACATGGTATTTTCAGTAGGGTTAATTACTGATGTTTCTCTCTGTACACTGCCGGATGTGTGGGTGGTATTTTCCCCAATGGATGCGAAAAAGTTATTGAAAACGTTAGCGACTTGTTTAGGTTCACTTACTAGGTTTGTTGTTGTTGTTTGTAGTGTTATATTTTGTTTCTCTTTTTTGGTTTTCTTATTTGTCCGTTCCTTTACAATGTTCCACATGGTTTTTATTTTATTTGATGACTTATTCATTTTATTTATGTAATGTAATTTTTTTGCCGTTTTTACAGATTTTTTTAGGATTTTTTCATATTTTTTATAGTGTTTTGTAAATATTGAATTATTAATTTTAGATGAAAAAACTTTTAGTAGTCTTTTATTTTTACAAGATTGTTTAATACCAACGGTTAGCCAGAAATTATTACGATTTGTTTTTAGTTTAAGTCTACGTTTAGGGATACATGCATCCAAGATATCTATCAGAGTTTTATGGAAAGATTGATAGTTCTCATCGACGTTTTTATTCGGCTGTATAATATCGTTCAAATTTAGTGTGTTTAGTTTGGATTTGAATTTTTGAATGTTACTTATATTAAATAGTCTTTTATTAGCAAACCAAATGGATTGTTTACTTTGTTCTTCCAGTATCATATGTATTATTGTTCCGCAGTGGTCTGAAAAACCCAATTCTTCTACCGTCGTGTACATTTTATTATCATTAAAGTTTGTAAAAATCAAATCTAAGCATGTTGACGTGGTTTGTGTTATACGTGTAGGTTCTTTTATATGTTGTTCAAATTTAAACTCTAACATGAGATCGATCAATTGGTTTGCTTTTACGCTATTTTCTAAGGTATTTATATTAAAATCTCCTCCTATTATTACGTTAAGTTTTTGGTATTTAATGTTTATATATTGTAATATTTGTTTTAGCTGGCTAATAAAAATTACTTCCTCTCTTCTATTCCAGTACATGGTGACTATTAACAGATTTTGCTTTGGTAGCTTACATGCACATACTTCTATACAATATTCAATAGTCATATCTCTAATATCATAACACTCTATATATTCTACACTATCCTCTAAAATAATACAGACTCCGCCGCCACTTCTTTATTACTTTGTTGTTTACAAAAATGAGTGATACAAGCTTTGATACTCAGCAATTAAACTTTCCATGAATATACGTAGTTCTTACAACACTGCACAACACCCTATGGTTTCAGAACCTTTTGAGGATTCATATCATGGGTTGTACGCAACTTTATAATTAGATAGGTATTAAAACACTCATGTGATACTATTATCACACGAGGCCCATTGTACCCGTAAATTAGGCATTAGACATTAATTTAAAGCTAAAACCAGACTTAAGTTAGACAAGTATCAAAGCCTTTGATCTTGAATAACTTAATCTCTATACAAGTGTCAATGACTCAACGAGTGGTGACAATAGATTGAAAGGTCGTGGATTCGGATCTGGGCAATCTAGATCGACGTAAATTTAGCCTGATGTTGTTTTAAGCGCAAGTTACACTACACGCTAAGGTATAAGTTAGCTTAGCTGACGTAGCTACCTCGCGGGCGTCTGTATTTTCATAGTTTTTTTTTTTTTGTAAAGGTAAATGGGAGATGTGAGTGGAAATGCCGGCAGGAGACTCCCTAGGAGGACATAATAATAGTGATTTTATTGGTGATGTTTTTTCTGAAAGGTCAGGGTGCTTACTCTCGAATTTAATTCCGCTAGATCGACATTGGAATTGTCAGTAAAACGTCTGGGATTGGCTGGACTCACTGAGTTTAGTCAATCCCCCTTCCAAAAGGTAGTTTTCGTATGGAGAAGAATGGGTAAGAAACTCCACCGTTACTCTTTTAAAATGTTTTACAATATGTTGCATACATTAATATAATAAATAATATGTGAAGACGATGCACCTAAAAATAAAATTACTGTAGGTACCACAATAGGTAAAATAATTAAAAACGAAACCATGACATTTAATTAATTATCTGATAGATACATGGTGCTCACATATTTACAAACATGGTAAAAGTAAACGTTTTTCATTTAAAAAAATATATAAAAAAATTAACAAGTAATAACAAGTTCCAACAACCATAGAGTTTTTCCTAATTTAAATCCATAACAACATCAAGCCACAAAGAAACTATTGTCGTACACTTTTTATGACTTCTTTTCTACCAAAAGAAATGCCCTGAAGGCGTTGCACTCCCTCCCCCCTCCTGTCAGGTAGGTGGGAGAGAGGGGGGGATGCGTAAGCACCGCAGAGCATTCCACTGTCGCTTTCCAAGCTTTCTTCCGCCTGTAGCAGCCTTGAAAATTTGGCGCAGGGCCGACTGTGGAGACTTTTTAATGCTATATTTTTTGAGAAAAATCTTTCTAGATTGGTTCCGAATGTATGTGCTCTTTATAAAAATTCCATCTTATCTGCATGCTTACTTTATGTGCAGATACATTATTTCTATTTTTATTACTAAGTACAAGTAATTAAATTTAAATGTCACCAATTTATTTTCAGTTTTTGGAAGATGGTTATGTTTTATAGCAGGTAATAAAAAATATGCAGAGATTATGTAATTACGATGAATTTTTGTTTAAAAGGCAATAAATATTTTCAGTAACACACTGACCCACACAAACATGTGCACTTTTCGTTCTGTTCACTTTAGAAAAAGAAAAAAACAACAACGGTTAGGTATTTTTAATATTAAAGGCAAACCGTACCTAACAGTGTTGGGTAAAAAAAAATTTGTTAGCCTAGAGACTCCACTCCCTGTTCCTTCCAGAGTGAATGAACTAAATAAGCGAGATGGTCTAAAGTCGTACTTTCACCGAGGTTAAGGGCCTGCTCTGAGGCCCTTGGCCCTTAGGCCGATGCACTTATCTGCAGCAGAAAAAAAACAAGTCTTTTTGGTACTAGTGCCGCAGGAACGGAGGTACTTTGTGAAAATAGATTGATGTCGTGAGTATAAATTCATAAAGGCATTCCGGTTTCCTCACAATGTTTTCCTTTATCGTTTTGAACGTATAATTTTAATGTCATAAACTGTTTACTTACTCGTATAATAATATTTTAAATGCAAAAGTCACTGTCAGTTTGTGTCCTTTTCACGCCCGAACTTATAAAAAACAGATAGGCAGCCTGGGACCTGCAGTAGGACATGGGCTACTCTTTAACCTGGATCATCATCATCTGAGTAGCCTTTTCCCAACAACTTTTCGGTCGGCTTCCACTTTAACAGGATGAAGCTGAATACCAGTATTTTATGTGAAGCGAATGCCTATCTGATCTCCACACCCCAGTTACTGGGTAATACTTTACCCCTTGGGAAGACTGGTTGTCAGAATCTCGGGCTTCCGACCCGTAACTACTGTCACAGATCCTTTTCGTCCTGGATATTAGTATAAATAAATTATTTTACACCATTTTGTAACAGATAGTGACAGCTGCAAGTAGTAACACTAAATTAATTCTATCCTGATTTTTCCTTTATTTCATTTCTTTTGGCATATCAGTGCAATAATCTCAGACCAAATAAAAAACCAAGACAGACCGCTGTCAACAGTAAAGTGAAGCCGGCTCTTTTAGTGAAGTGTAGTATGATTTTAAATGGTTGTAAATATGTGCGTGTGAGCGTGTATGCACTGAGCGGAGATGTAGGTTTGGCATGCTTCACTGTATCGTTCTCAGCGATCTGTTTTGGTTTTTTATTTGGTCATCATCTGCCTCATCTGCCTAGCCTTTTCCCAACTATGTTGGGGTCGGCTTCCAGTCTAACCGGATGCAGCTGAATACCAGTATTTTTGGTTTTTTATTTGGTCTAAGACAATAATACAATAAGCACTAATGCAATCGGCATGAAACGCCAAGGTCGCAAGAAGGTACTCTTCTCTAGACTAAAATGTGATAGTACATACATACATACATAATCAGCCTATAATGTTCCCACTGCTGGGACACAGGCCTCCTCTCAGTGAGAGGGACTGGGCCGTAATCTACCACGCGGACCCAGTGCGGGTTGATAGATGTCACATGTCGTCGAATTTTTGGTTCTAGGACATGCCGGTTTCCTCACGATGTTTTCCTTCACCGTTTTGAGAGCAGTGGTGATGAAATAATTTACACAAAGTAAAGCGCCAGTCTGGGTTCGAACCTACGACCTACAACTCGTAAGTCGCGGCCGGACCACTGGGCCACCACTGCTCAAATGTGATAGTATGACTAATTAAATAGCTAAATAAGAGTAGATTAAATGAGTTTGTAAGTTGATTTACGCAGATTATGACCTACTTTTCTTATTAAATGTGTAACTATTTGAGGAGTAAGATAAGCAAATAAAATAATGCCTTTTATTCTTACGCTCCTGAGTAACTAGGAGACAAGCCATTAAACAGAGCTATGTATTTTTCTCGAACCGTTTTCACTATTGTCCATTTACAATTTCGCAAAAAGCTGCGTACGTTGCAAATTCCGACTCTTTTTTAATTTATAGAAATAAAAACTTGCACCGTTTTGCAAATGATTACTGTCTTAGGTTTATCAAATTTTCAGTTGATTATAAACAAATAAGTTGCAAGAATGATCTTACTTTGTACACCTTCTTTTTTCCATTAATGAATAAGACAGGCTTATATATTTTTTTTGTATAAATAAAAATCTCCTTTTTTAAAAAAACCTGTAAACTTGTAGCCACATAGGTCTTATTTAATCATATTATTATATTATTTATGAGTTGCAGACACCAGCCCTTATTACCTTTTACCTATTAACTATTATTTATTTAATTTTTAACTCTCCCGATACCCACTAAGCACTTTTTCCAGGATGACCAGGACACCATCAGTTTTAAGAAATTAGGGGAAGTTATAGTGCATGCGGTGTGTCGTTACCGAAACTGCATAGACTAGTGTCAACGCTCCGGTCGTTGTACGCGCTAGTACAGCCGAGCGACATGGTGGCCGCATGCATTTTTAATCAGTTTACTTACGATGCATTAAAAAAAAATTAAAGCTGATTTTTACAAAGCTAGAAATACTCATCCGTGAAATAATTTTGAATAATTAAACACAGTGGAATTAAAGTAACAACTAACTGCTTTTCCGTAAAAAAAACTGTCAATTTTATTACCAAGATTTAAACGATATATGACTTGGTAAAATCATTCCTATGTGTCTTCTTTGTGTTAAAGTAAAAAATACAATTTGTAGAAAGAGACAATATAATACAATAAATACAATACAATGTACAATTAATTTTGCCATTAACTAGTTAATTTGCTGAACAATATTTATTTTTTCGTTTAAGCTATTATTTTTGTCCTAATCTACGTAGATTCATTTATGTATAGACATCAGTACGATAAGCGACACAAAGAACCTAAATACTTTTAGTTCCTAGGAGATAAATACCATTTTGTTTTCAATCGTTGCCAATTTTATCGGCTTTTTTATGTTTCCTGTCTTTTACTTTAATACGAGTATAAGTAGTTGTTTATTTCTTTACATTGAAATTTTTACTATTTTCTTTCACTGCGAGCTAATTTGATCATAACAAGTACCTAAGGAGACAAGAGACTGCCGCCACGATCCACAGTGTCGCTTAGCTGTACAGTAGCACGTGCAAGGCCGCTGCGCGACGGGTCGCCGACCCACTCCCGCGCAGCCTCCGATACGCTCCCGAGGAAAACCCGCGTGGCGCTAGAAAGGGGAACTTTTTACCGACTTTCAAAAGGCGCTAGGCGGTAAGGAAGCTGTACTATACGGGTCGCGGATTCCAGTCCTGAAATGTCACAAAATGTTGCATGGTGTGAGATGATTGTTGTATCTGTTAAAATCGTGATTAGATTCCGAAAAATATCACCACGGGTATAACTTAAAAAAATAAAAAATAAAAGTTTTTAGTGACTTGATCGTAGGTTTTTAGGTACCTACTGGTACACAGGAAACGATAATTGCTGATTAGGTAAAACATATAAAATGAGGCATAATTCCCATATACAGTCGTGTCATGATAATTTGCACGACCACCATGAAATTCCACCCCGAACTTCAAACTGGTGACTAATTTATACAGAAAAACAATCGAATAATGACATTAATTAGAATCTTGAATTACTAAGAATACAACAATCGTTAGTATTTTGTCAGCAAGGTGGTCGGACATTCTGCTGGCGCTGCGGGTTCGTTGATACATGAGTGGTTCATTCATTGTAATTTAAAACTGTGTTATGTACTTTTGACGATTATTTTATTCATATTTTATTTGGTTGAATTCAACGTTGCTCTAGCGGTTGTAGAGCAATGGTGGCGCAGTGGAATAGGCCGTGACTTACGAGTTGTAGGTCGTAGGTTCGAGCCCAGACAGGCGCTTTACTTTGCGTAAACTATTTCATCACCACTGCTCTCAAAACCTGGCATGTCCTAGAACCAAAAATTCGAACCCATGTGACATCTACCAACCCGCACTGGGCCCCCGCGTGGTTTACGGCCCACTCCCTCTCACCGAGAGGAGGCCTGTGTCCCAGCAGTGGGAACATTATAGGCTAAGCGTGACTCCTTAACGTGAGGTCTAGGTTTCGTACCTGAATTTTGGGCTCGACCACTTACAACACGGGAATTGAACATAACTGGCGCAATGTGGGGTATACTAAATTACGCAGACACCTTTGCCTGCCCCCGGGGAATACCTAGCGTGATGTTAAAGTTATTTATTTATTTTAACAAAGACACTTCTTAAAGACGAGGTAGCGGGTTAGATTTATAGGAAAGTGATTTTTCCTATGATTTTTGTCAGCTCTAGGAAAAAACTTGACTCTGAAAGTCTGAACGTGGTGATATGGTGATCCATTCTTAATTCTTCTCAGTACCAGAAGATTTCTTTACCATATATGCACAGGATTAACACCATCAGACACTATGCATTCCCTAATGAGTGAGACAAGCATCATCAATGACTTCTAAAAATCGACCTTGTTACTCAAGAAACAGCTGACTATTTCCTCGTGGTACCAGGATGGTATGAACTTCAAGGTGTTTCAAATAGACCCGCGCTGCCTATTGAGAAAGGCCTCCTTATCACAGCATATCACAACTCACGGCGATATTCGATATTGACCTACAAAAAACTGCTGATCATAATGTGTCTGCAGGGTACCAAGGCAGCATAAGCTGGAGGTGTTTTTAATATGCCTATAATATGAGAGATCATCTCCCTCCCTCTTTTTTATTTAAACAGGCTGTGAAATTCTGCAGTCTTCAAAGAAACAGCTGATTATAATGTCTGCTAGGTACTAGGGCACCATACACCCAAGGTGGTTCCAAAAGACCACAGAATGAATTAGTTGTAGATGGAGTTGTACCAATAAAAGTGTCTAGCGGTTGCTACAGGGTGTTACATAACACGGCAACTCGCCGACAACTGGGCAAGTAGACCGGAACGGTAGAATATACAGAATGATCATTTTTATACAGAAATGGCACATAATATTTTATTTTATTAGTTTTCCCACGGTGCATGGTGTGAGAATGTGCAAAATTAAAATAATTTTTTTTTTTTACTTAACATTGTAAAACTGTTTTAAACGAAATTAAATAAAGGGTCAGATAAATATTAGTCGCTTGACAAATTTATAAAAAGGTACTTAGGAATTACACCTTTTTTATTGATATTCAAATCGTTTTACTGTCTGTCAGTACTGCATTTAAAGTGTTACACCTTCCGGAAACACTACAGAGTTAGATAGATGGATCACAACGCTTACAAACAATTTTATTTATTTATTTACACATAGTATAACATTACGCCTTTTCTCCCCAAATGATTGGGTGTACTATCGCGGACACTCCCGCCTGACCATCACTAAGTTAATTTTTTTGCACTCAAAAAATAGAAGCGCTCTCTAGAAAGCGCGGCAAGATCAAATAGTTCGTCCGTAAAATTCACAAAAGGCGTATATTTGATGCGTCACTAAGCTGCGCAGTGCAGGTTGCAATGCAACTAATTGGGTTATCGCTTTCCTATTAGGCGAAAGTCTTGGCGCCGCCGCGCCGCAGGACTTAGGCGAAAAAAAAATTTAACGATCAGGCGGAGAAGGCCGCGATGGTACCTATAGTACAACCACATTTTGCCAGTAATGTTTAAGTCCCATGTAATATTGGGCGAGTCCAGCACAAATCCAGACTCCGGGCCGCCACCGAGAAATTCCAGATAGAAAACTTACTAACACTTTACGCTCAGCAGTAGCCATGGCGACCAACAAATAAATAATTATATAATGTTGACGAAAACTTAGCTTACTACATTAATGAACCGTGACGATTTGTACTCGTTCCTGGCAGGTTGGCCGGAGAAGGCACAACATAAAGAAATTAGAAAAGTATGGAGAGGACCTTTGCCCAGCAGCGGGACAACATAGGTTAACAAAAAAAAAACGTGCCCAAACCCAAAACCCTACATTTACCGTAAAAACACCAGCCTGTACACGAAATCTTAAAGTTGCACCGAGATTGACGCAACGGCGTGCAAAATGAGAAGAACCGACTATTGTGATCGCTTCCTGGTGTTATGTCATACTAACCTAGTTTTATTATAAAAATATAACATCAGCTTAGAAAATTGTGCTCAAGACCGCGAATTGTTTAGTGGTTTGTGGGGTGGCAGTAGCTCACCTTACCACAGTGGTACGGCGAGTGAAAGATCGTGAGTTCGATCCCCACCCGCTGCTATATTGATGTATCCCTTTCCCACCCTGCCGTAGTGCTCGTAAGTTTATTGTAGGTGCATCGTCTTCACATAGGTACCTACTCGTATCTATAATTATAAAATTTACGAATACAAAATATTGTTAAACATTTTAAAAGAGTAACGGTGGAGTTTCTTGGCCATTCTTCTCCATACAAAACTACCTTGGAAGGGGCGACTAGAATCAATTCTATTTTATTGTTTTTGACGTTAAAAAGTGCCTTTTATTTAAAATAAAGAAAGAAAGAAAATACGTTTATTTGCGGTGAACATGACGCAAAAAAAACGTGAACACAAAATATTAAATAAAATAAAAAAGGTAGGGGGTAACATGCTTCACATTCACGCAAAACAGCTATCGCTCAGCATTATGCTGCGACCCTATGCAAGACAGAGCCCTAGCGCTGGTTAAAAATGATTTGACTTATGTCTTTACCTGTTCATTGGTGTCAAAATAGATAATGAAAGCAAGATGTCTTAGGATCAAAAATGCTGCCCACTCCCCACTCCCTCTCACAGAGAGGCAGCCTGTGTCCCAGCCGTGGGAACGTTACAGCCTGATTATGCTAGCCAGAACACGAAGCTGAAAAATAGCCGTGTCATGTCGTGTACAGCAATCATCATCTGCCTAGCCTTTTTCGAACTATTGTGGGATCGGCTTCCAGTCTAAGTGGACGCAGCTGTGTAGCTATAGTATTTTAGATAGAACGACTGCCTATCTGACCTCCACAACCCAGTTACTGGGTTACTAAATCCCTTTGTGAGACTGGTTGTCAGTCTTTCGGGCTTCTGACTACCCGTAACGACAGTCAAAGATTAACGAATGACAACTGGAACCAACGGCTTAACGTGCTTTTCAAAGCACGGAGGGGTCTTGGTATGTAAACATGGACATCGATCCACGGTCCAACTGCGGCACTGATTGGCCCTTGCGGCTGTTATAACTTAGTCTATAGCCCCTCTGTAGTCTACAGTATACCAGCAGCACATAAATAGCTTGATCAGTGTTTTAGATATCTACATCTTTCCAGACTTCCCAGGATTACAGCAAGACAAGCGTTACTCATATGAAGTAGAAAACTTGATGCGTAGATTAACATCCATTCACCTTCAAGCAAATGACCTGTGAATAATAATATCGATTGAACGCACTGTTTACAGGATTATAATAATATGATGATAAGGATTCATAGAATATTGTTGTATGAAGTTTAGTACGATCATTGGATTGTATTACGCAGTTACGTTTAATCTTGGGGAAAATGGAATCAAAGCTTTCTCCTCCCACCTACCTACTTCATAAAACGTTACAGAAATCAATCAATCTGCCTAGCTTTTTCCCAACTATGTCGGGGTCGGCTTCCAGTCTCACCGGACGCAGCTGAATACCAGTAAAATATATGAAGCGACTGCCTATCTGACCTCCACAGCTCAGATACTGGGTAATACGACAAACTTTGGTAAGACTGGATGCCAAACTTTCGGACTACTCATACCCATGGTAAAATTATGAGTCAATCAGCAAGGTACTCGTAAGAAGGACGATGCCGATGGAACCTAATCTAATGTACAACCCAATGGCTCTGTATGAGAGCTGAGACGATAACTAAAGACTAGGGTCGCATGACAATGTTATTTTAGCTGAAGAATGGGTAAGTAAGCCTATGAGATGCAACTTGTGAAAATGCATGTGTCGCAGTGGATTGTGGAATTCGCTTTTTACAAAACAGCTCCGTTATTCCGACGTTTAGACGTAATGCAAAATGATTTATAACTGCAGTCACAAAAAGACTTCTAATGCCGAATTATTCCCAGTGACTAAGCTGGGGGGCACCCTGACCAATTGGTTTATTATATCATCCAAGCAGTGATGGTGCAAATATGCTAAAAACCTCTGTAGGTTCAATTAAATGAGCCATTAAAGTGGTAAATTGGTCTCATTTTCAAGTTTTAATAATATCCATTATTTTGGCTCGAAGACTACTTGAGATACTACTGCCCATGCGTTGTCATATACATCTAAGTACTAGGACCACATGTCTCTCGCAAATAATATTGTGTAAAGGCGAAATCAATTCCGACCTGCCTACGCGCGCGCCACCTAGTCATTTTGCGTAGGAGTCGATAATTTTTCAATCTGAGTGACAAATTATTTGCGACATCATGATTGATTATAATTAATGTTAGTTAATAAATAACTATTAAATGCAGTAGGGAAGGTATGGATAGATCACATAATTATGTGTTTATATGGGTGAATTATTGTCGTGTCGGAGCTCACTGCACAGAGAGCGCTGTAGTTACATATTACTTTTATCATCACTTTTTAGGGTTCCATACTCAAACGGTGCCAATGGGACCCTATTACTAAGCCTCTGTCCGTTCGTCCGTTCATCCGTCCGAACGAAGCTTCGTCCGTCCATTCGTTCGTCCGTACTTCCGTCCGTCCGTCCGTCCGTTCGCCCATATATCCGTCCACCCGTCCGTTCGTCCATCCCACCATCCGTCCTTACATCCGTCCGTCCGTCCATCCTTCCATCCGTCCGTCCCTCCGTCTGTCCATCTGTCTGTCAGCGGGCTGTATCTTATGAACCGTAATATGTAGACTCAACTGTCTGTGAAATGTTCACAGAGAGTGTACTTGCCGATAAAACAACAAATAATTAAAATTAAATTAAGTAAAAAATTAATTGGGGGCAGCACTTGGCCGGTTTTTGTGGAATTAAAACCTAAACAAAGAGTGAAAAGGAATCTAGAAATTAAAGGCCTCCCTCCACTTGTCGAGACTTTTTAGTCCAATTATTCTGATAACCAATACATAAATATGTAATTATCTTGATTAGGTAGATAACATTTTGTCAAACACACCGACAGTCAAATGAGCCTCACCACTACTCACTTCCATCACCTAGGAGTTAGCAGATGCGTTACTATTAGACTGGTCTTCAGTAGAGTTACAACAAAAAAAAAAAAATCTTGAAAAAATTTGTTCAACTTTTATTTAGGAGGTGCAAAGCCTATTTTATAGCACTGTGTGACCAGCAATTCTGTCACGCTTTTCTGTGACTTAAGTAGTTCATTTTTACACAGAAAAAACGTGACTTAAGTGTGGGTTTAGGTCACACAAGCTATAAAATAGTGACATCATTGCAAGGCGTAAAATTTGCGCCCAAGCGTAGCGAAAGCCGTGTTCTACCAATATGAAGTATGGAGCTCGTGGCTAAATAATAACAGCCCCAAGGGTCAATCAAAGCTAAGTTACGCTTGCCAGGGTCGGTCCGTGGATGGGTGACCCATTCATTGCAAATCGAAACCCCTCCGTGCCTCGCAAAGCTCATTATGCCGTTGGTCCCGGCTGTCATTCTTGGATCTTTGACAGTCGTCATGGGTAGTCAGAAGCCTGAAAGTCTGGGGTATCGTATTACCCAGTCACTGGGTTGTGGAGGTCAGATAGGCAGTCGCTCCATGTAAATTTCTAGTATTCAGCTGCAACTGGTTAGACGTTAAGCCTTTTTTTTTTAAGGATGGGAAATCATCAAATGACCCCTTTCGCTCTGGGTGGAGCGGAAGGGAGTGTCAGACTCTTACTGACTAAAACCTATCCGTGTTCCTTCCTTAGCCCTTTATATTCCGGGGCAGCGGTAACCCTTTCGGACAATCCCGCTGCCCCGGCAGAGACGTTAAGCCTTGGGGTCGACTTCCCGTCTAACCGGATGCAGCTTATAAAGTTCTTATAAAGTTGGGAAAAAGCTAGGCAGATATATAAAATAATCATAAACATTGATGTTTTAAGTATATCAATAGGCACAAACATAAATTAAACATAGTACCTCACACCTGAGGCCGTCAACCTTTCGCAAAGATAATCCGTTGTAGTTTTTATCAGACATTGCATTTTTTTTATCGTGCAACGATCTGGATGCGCAGTTTTTTTCCTGAAAACGCATTTGCCTTGATAACTAATGTATGTTTATTTCAACAAACAATACTTACAGACTAGCGTCAGTGGACACTGTAGACAGCTAAGAAAATATCAATATTATGTTCGATTATGTTGATGCGAATAATTTTTTATTACTTACATAATTTTAATACCACACGTAATCAACCTATAATGTTCCCACTGCTGGGACAAAACGCCTCCTCTATGTGAGAGGGAGTGGGCCGTAATCTACCAATAGATGTCACATGCCTTCGATTTTTTGGTTCTAGGACATGCCGGTTTCCTCACGATGATTTCCTTAACTGAATACCGATGTTTTCTCTGGCTAGGAAAGGTGGAAATTGAACGTCAGACTACTATCTCATAAATAAATAATCTTTTTACGAATCAGCAGGTACTATTTATGACTATTAAGGTGAGCTATTAACCGCTTTCGTTATCTATTTTTGGTGATGAAATAATTTTAATTTACACAAAGTAAAGCGACTGTCTCGGTTCGAACCTACTACCTACAACTACATTGATAGTAAGTCGTGCAATTTTAATGACAAGCCTTTAAAATTACAATTTTGGTTCTTTTCTGGGGTGTTTTTAAGGGATGAGCTGCATCCTTGCGTTTGCTAACAACAAAAATCACTTTTTTAGATACTGCTTAACTAGGTCTGTGGGTGGCATACATTTAATTTACACTATTATCTGTGCTACTAGCGTGTACTTACAAACCGCCTTAACAAATTTGAATGGATGAATGTTACTTCTTTACCAAATTGCTAATCATTATATGTAGGCGCCTTAGAACGTCATTTTTATTTTCTGGTGTACAATAAAGTATATATAAATAAATAAATAAATAACGTCGTTTTTGAGTCATTACTGAATTACATCTCGGGACTGCATACCAACCCACGGATATATTATTTGTAGGTACCAACTCAAACTCAAAGAATGTATGTAAATAAATGTATTTTCTTTCTTCTTTCTTTACCTGTGATTGGTGTGTGTAAGCTATTTGTCGTGAGTTCTATCGGGGTGCGTTCACATGCACCAATCGTGGGACTTGTTCAAAATATCTTGCCCAGGATGTCTTATTCTTGTTTCGCAAGATTTCGCAAAATATCATTAGCAAGGGAAAAATATTTCTGTTGTTTTGATGAAATTTCAAACCGCTTGCGACATCTAGCGGTAAGCAGCCAACATGTTAAGACCATTTCATTCAATTCTAGTACATCTATTCACTAACAGATGGCGTTTTGTCGTTTCATGACTTCACTTGGACTGAATTTAAAATATAATTAATGATTTTGGTAGATAATTAATTGTCTTGAATGCAATACTATACAAAAACAATAGTAACGAAATAAAAGTAACATACTTGACTCTTATTTGTTTATTGGGTTACTTACTTAACTTTTATAATATTTAACACAACTAACAGCTATTTTGCACTAGTTACTATATAATATTAACTAACTAAACAAATAAATACAAAAAACAAAAGGACACTGAGGCGTCCAAGCAGTGCGTCCAAGTATTATTTGTTATATTATTAATTTCAATAAACATGTAGAAGATTGGAAATTATAAATTTGATTTTAAATGGATGCCTATTACTTATCTCTATTAAACTAATAATGTCAAGAAAGATTAAATAAGGAAAACATACTTACATAGAAAAATAGATTTACAAAAAAAATTACATGAAAAAAAATATTACTAAACCAAAAAGCTATGTTTCCGCCCGGGATCGAACCGGGGGCCTTCTGCGTGTTAGGCAGATGTGATAACCGCTACACCACGGAAACTAATGGTAAAAGCGTAGAAAATACGTAACACGTTCAGCTTAATACGGATCAGAATGTTGTGATGGTGTGATGGCAAACATTGAGTCGCAAAAATAATAAATAATGGTGGCATTAGTTAATTTTGAGTTTTGACTTCAATGCATTTCATACAAACTTTCAAGCCCTTGTAATCCGAAATGAATGAACTGATTTTAATGAAACTTCACACGCATAAGCAGGATTTATGGGTCTAAAAAGTTAGTAAAGAACATTTTCGAAATGTCATATTTAAAAAAAGATAACTGGAAATCTATTTCCATGGAAAATTTAATATCGGTCTAATTTGGCTGTAGAACTATTTTCGAAAATACAGACAGACAGACTGACGGACAGTGGAGTCTTAGTAACAGGGTACCGTTTTTACCCTTTGGGTACGGAACCGAAAAACAACACGTAAGTTTTTTTTGCTGTTGTTGTGTTGTTGCTATATTCAGTTAGTATAGTTAGTTATATTTTCACATAAGTTTTATAGGTACTTAGCCTTCATATGCGAAATGGCCTTGAGCATTTTTGACACACGAGATGAATCCACGGTAAAAAAAATACTACAAACAACTTATGTTTTGCTTTTTGTGCTGACTCTACTTACGAGTCTTTTGTTTTGGAGCGCAGTGGAATGCATTTCTGGAGCGCAGTAGAACAACCCATCATAATCAGCCTATAATGTTCCCACTGCTGGGACACAGGCGCGAGGCCTCCTCTCAGTGAGAGGGAGTGGACCATAATCCACCACGCAGGCCCAGCGCGGGTTGGTGGATGTCACTGGTCTTCGAATTTTTGGTTCTAGGACATGCCGGTTTCCTCACGATGTTTTCCTTCACAGTTTTGAGAGCAGTGGTGATGA
Source organism: Gortyna flavago (assembly GCA_963669345.1). Lineage (NCBI taxonomy): Eukaryota > Metazoa > Arthropoda > Insecta > Lepidoptera > Noctuidae > Gortyna > Gortyna flavago. The sequence goes on along the minus strand of OY770147.1, from coordinate 1,252,287 downwards.
AATGATATACACAATGTAAAGCGCCTGTCTGGGTTCGAACTTACGACCTACAACTCGTAGGTCGGGGCCGTTACCACACACGAGGATCTCACTGATGGTGGCGCGTGTGTTGGAACATTCGATTCCCTACAAAATTGTTGAGCTGGATGGTGCTGATCCACGCGTCATGTTCGTGAACGGGCGCCGTCGGTTGAGACCGGTCATCTCTTAACTGCCAAGGCTTATTTTTAACCTTATATTTTGAATTATTTCTTAATTTGTGTTTTTTTTTTTTACATTGTTCTCACATGTGGAAGCAACAAGAATACGAGTAATGTACACAGGATTTTGTAATATCTTGATTTTAAAAGAGTGTGCTAGGAGTTTCTTGCCCGTTCTTCTCCATAGAGATCTACGTTTTGGAATGGGCTTGATGAGCTTCAACTTTCTGACTAACTGACCGGCTATTTAATTTTGACAATTCAATAGCGCCTGCCATGTACATGGTTTAATTGAAATAAAAACTTTGAGTTTGAGTTCTCCGCTCTCTCTATTTTTACGATCTTGCGGTATAATGTTGGCACCTTAAAAAAAATTTAGGATTCTAGATAAACGGGTAAGTACGCAAAATGTACTCCATCTATCGACGTACTTATCAGATTTTTTCTATTTGTCTCAATACCCAGTCCGCGCGTGCGTCACTAATGACGCCAGCAATCGTCAAGGTATCCATTGGTGTCGACGCACGATCATGCACCGCTGACAGCTGTCATTTATCAGTGTCAAATTGAGGAGAAGGTATTAAAGTAAGATGTTATTATTTGGGTTGAGAGGATCTTTCTGTTTTTCTTTCTTTATTTTTTTCTTTTCTTTCCCATCTTGAACGATCAGTTAGTATTGGCCGTATTCGTGAATTTGTTTTAATACTTCAAGCAAATAATACTAGAGTGGTTCCTAAAACAAATAAATCGTCGCTCTTGAAAAAGTTGTTGATCGAAGAAGTGGATGCTCTTTCGACTCCTCTAATAGGTACTAATAAGGAAATATATTTTTTTTTCACTTTAATATAAAACGGTAAACAGGTGCTTTACTTTGTGAAAAGAAGCGAAAGCACTAGGAAGTGGTGAAGGGCGGGCGTTTTGGGGGACTGTCTTTTGTAATTTTGACGTTCGAAAAGTGCTGATTCTCAGCCTAGTTTGAATAAATGACTTTTTTGATTTTGATTTTTGTGTGAATTATTTCATCATTACTCCTCTCAAAACGGTGAGTCATCATGTTCTAGAACCAAAAAAATCGATGACATGTGCCATCTACTCATACCAGCCCGTAACGGCCCGTGTGGTAGATTGCAGCTCACTCCTTCTCGAAAGGATGAGGCCTGTGTCCCAGCAGTGGGAACATTACAGGCTGATTATGTACAAGTACATTTCAAAAACCTTATTTTAGGGACTAAATAAAAGTGTAGGTACTAGAGGAGCAGAGATCGTTGCCATTTATATTCTTCTTGCGATTAAAAACGGTCTGGAGATCTTCCGATACCGGTCATTGTGTGTCAAGTTGACAGCTTGATGGATAGATTCCATCGATGTTCGTCAATGGAATATCGATTCTAGTTTTTGTACCGGTATTTTTTTTCCATCATGGCGTCGTATTACTTTGTAATGGAGGCCCGAATCGACCCATTCATTATTCAAATTAAGTTGACTGTGCAGAATGCGGATTGAGACAGATTAATGAATCATTTAATAGCAAAATCAGCCTATAATGTTCCCACTGCTGGGACTCAGGCTTCCTCTCGGTGAGAAGGAGTGGGCTGTAATCCATCAAGTAAACCCAGTGCGCGTTGGTTGATGTTACATGTCTTCGAATTTTTGGTTCAAGAACGTGCCGGTTTCCTGACGATGTTTTCCTTCACCATTTTGAGAGCAGTGGTGATGAAATAATTTACTCTAAGTAAAGCGCCTGTCTGGGTTCGAACCCACGACCTCAACTCGTACGTCGCGGCCGTTACGACTGGACCACCACTCCATGAATCATTTAACTTTCTGATAGGAAATTGTGTTACATAATATAGATCTACCCTTTGCCTTACCATAAAGTGACCGAAGCCTGAAATTAAGGCATCTTCTCTGCGAGACGGAAATCCCAGTGTCGTTTATTCCACCACGCAGATCAAGCGTGGGCTATACCTAAGTAAAATTGTATAATCAACCTTTTTCCTCATATACCTGTGTATACAATGGTTCAGCACAATAGGACAACTACGACCTGTCCCAATTAGAAACAATTTGCTGTTTATTAACTAATCGATGTGTGCGGAACTATTCACTGCCATCTGACGCATGTTCTCCTGGTAATTCTGGTCACGTGTACTGGATAAAAGGGGTTTGAATCTTCGAGCTTGGTGGGGGGCCTTCCTGGACAGGTTGGTCTTTGACCAGGAAACAAATAAAATACACTACCTGCTAACTTAAACGGTCCTGGTAAATATACACACATCAAAAGTGTCTAGGGATCAACATATATTTTTGCAATAACTTTTCTCCTGATTGATATTAATTAAAATTTTCTTTAAGGATTCATCAAATAAAGTGTTTTCGTTTGTCACAGTAACGATAAACCAAGTCACCTTTGCATTAATAAAGAAATTTGCCATTTTCCTAATAAAGGGATTTTTGACATTTGAACCACTAACACAAAAGTTCGAAAAAAAGACTGAAATAACAGTTTTCTTTAAAATTTTATTGGGTAACTTAAACAATTAATAATCCGTGTTTCTACCGCGAACACTAACAACACAAGAACATCGGTTTGGCATACTCAAAATGAGTTCATCCAAATCACGCTGTGGAATGGCCGCCCATGTTCGTTGCAACAACAAAAAAAGGTCTTCTTGCGACTGGATACCCTCCATATTCGGCAGAGCTCTTCTCTGTAGCATATCCCATGCATGCTCAATCGGGTTCAAGTCTGGCGACTGAGCAGGCCAGGGCAGGACATTGATGTTAGCTGCGGCGAGAGTCTGTCTTACAACTCTTGCGGTGTGCGGTCGTGCATTATCATGCATTAACTGAAATAAGGGACCGATTTGCACTTGTAGAGGAACGATGACGTCTGATACAATCGTCTCAGCATAAATTTGAGCGTTGAGGTTGCCTCTGATCCAAATCAACTCAGTTCTTCCGCCGATCCAAATACCCGCCCATACCATGATGGTTCCACCACTATAAGGATGGACTTCCTGGCAGGATTTTAATCGCTGTTGGCGTCCAGGGTTTCTCCAGTGTCGTATACGTCTTGTATCCGGTCTCATACCAAAACGAGACTCATCAGAAAAGCACACGAAACGCCATTGTTCTTCTGCCCAATTTCTGTGTTCAAGAGCCCATTTATATCGAATCCTACGATTGTGCATTGCTATAGGTGGTACCCGTAGCGGTCTTCGGGAATGAAGGTTCACTTCATGCAAGCGGTTTCTGACTGTTTGGTCGCTAATTAAGTTCCCTGAAGAGTGATGAAGCCTCACGGCTAACATCATGGCGGTTATTGTTGGAGCTCTTCGAGTTAAGATTTGAATGTATCGGTCTTGTCTCCGTGTGGTGCAGCGATACCGTCCTCCATGGCGCTCAGCCACGGTACCAGTGCTTCGGTAACGTGTCCAAAGTCGACTGATAACACTCTGACTTGTATTCAGAGCTAAAGCCACAGTACGTTGCCGGGAACCAGCTTCTATCATTCCCACGGCTCTGAGCATTTCTTCCCTGCTTAAATGACGTCGCCGCTCCATAATAACGTTGGTTTTAATCAGTAGTAGGGAAACAGTAGCACTAATAATGTCTTCAATGCGTTGTATGTTTTTATAGGGAAAATATTGACAGCTGATTTTCATCTTTTACTCGAATTTGATTCACAGTTCCTGATTCAAATTATGAAATGCACCAAAAAGGATCCATATAAATTTATAAAATCATAAATTTATTACAAAGCCACATCTCAATCTCAAGAAATCCGCATAAAAATGCTTGATCCCTAGACACTTTTGATGTGTGTATATAATTCTAAGGTGTATTCTTTTATGAAAGGGTTCATTTTGAAGGATATTTATTGCTAATCCATTGCTTCCTATGTTCGAAAAATTGGTCTGCTCAACTACGTAAATAACGCAATGAATGTTGGTGAACTGTCAAAATTAAAGCCATTGCTACTAATAGTGTGTTACACAATCACCCCACTGGTAAATATTTATCAAATAGACAAAATCAAACTGGTTGCTAATTTAATTGTAAAATTTTTTTTTTTTTTTTGACATTGATTTACATAACTCACTCCCTGACTTATAACTTGTTAATTTTTATATTTTTTTTTTTTAAGGAAAAACTTTTCCTTTTACCTTGTTTGTAAATATGTGAGCACCATGTATCTATCAGATAATTACTTTATATGTCATGTTTTCATTTTTATTCTTTTACCTATTGTGGTAATTTTATTTCAGGTGCATCGTCTTCCGACGTCCGAAGGGGCGACTAGAATCAATTCCATTTTATTGTAATTTTTGAGGTTCAGAGCGTTTTATGTGCCTATTTGAAATAAATGCTTTGACTTTGACTTTGAAATACCTACATTGGAAGGGGGAAGGTGTTTTCTGTATGATTTGTGCTCTAGGTACCTGGATAGACAGAATTATATTCCTCTAGTTGGGATGTCAGGGCGAGGAACAATAATTATTCACTGCCAGCTGATCTATGCGCTTCTGGTAGATTATCCCCGTGGGTCATCACTGGTGTACATTCAAACATATCGATCCACGTTGTCCCCAGAGTGGTGGACAGGTATCTACTCTTGCACCACAAATCACTAAAATGTGTTTACTGGTGCTACCAAGATATTTTCTTTTACTTTTTAGTCTGCCTTTTTTGCAAAAAATGTAGGTTGGTTTCTGTTGCTACCAGGCTATCAGAACTCCAAAGAAGTATGTAATTTTCTTTCACGCGTGTGTAATATCAACCAACAGATCGCAGGTGCATGCTTGGTTGGCGACGGCTAAGGTCTTGCACGCTCTGTCGCGCAAATATTTGTACCTATTTACTTACGATTTATAGGTAATGTATGAAGATTTAATACATGGGCTTTTATTATCTGCTGGTGACAAAGGGAATCGAAATTCAGGTTGCTTAAAAGAACTGCTAAATAAATTGTTAGGTTTGAGACAGAATCCAAACTAATTTTATTTATAATTTAACGGTTTAATTTAACTTTATTTAATTAATGTGTGGTGTGTCTGTCTGTGACTCAGTGACACGAAGTGGATTGTATTTTCTATACCTAATTAAAACGAGTATTGATAATACAAATACAATATTCAAATTAATTAGCAAGGCAAATATATTACTAAAGTTTAGAATGTGATCCAAAGCGCTTTACCGTAAGTTCCGTAGTAATGAAATGACTAGGAGCTTGTGGCTAAGTGATAACAGCCGCACGGGTCGATCGATCAGGTTAAGCTACGCTTGCCGCGGTTGGTCCGTAGATGGGTGACCATCTTTACATACCAAGACCCCCGTGCCTCGGAAAGAATGTTCGGCCGTTGATCCCGGCTGTTATTCGTGATCTTTGACAGTCGTTACGGGTCGTCAGAAGCCCGAAAGTCTGACAACCAGTCTTACCAAGGGGTAGATTACCCAGTAACTGGGGTGTGGAGGTCAGATAGGCAGTTGCTTCATGTAAAATACTGGTACTCAGCTGAATCCGGTTAGATTGAAAGTCGACCCCAAAATAGTTGGGAAAAGGCTAGGCTCAAAACTTGACAATTTATTTTTGCCTTTCTTGGCAAAATTACTAGCGCTACATACATAATCAGTCTATAATGTTTCCACTGCTGGGACACAGGCCTCCTCTATGTGAGAGGGAGTGGGCCGTAATCCACCACGTGGGCCCAGTGCGCGGTGCCAGCGCTACAAGCTTTTCCTAAATCGAGCTTCTTCGAAAATTATTAAAGTAGTCCAAAATTAGAGGACTAGTCCGAAACTAGCCGTGACTAGCCCAAAACTAACTGTGACTACGCCGAAACTAGCTTCCTCAAGAATTGGACTATTAAAAGCAAAAAAAAAAAAAACTAATAGTAGTTTCGGGGATTAGCGCGTTCAGACAAACAAACAAACTCTTCAGCTTCATTATATACATATAGACAAATCTAGTTTGAAAATGACTACGAAAATGCGTAAGTTCTTCATGTGATATTTATCTAAATAAGAGATAGGACTCATATGACGGTACAATCCTCAAATACATATTTCCGTTTGGTCTGATAAGGACGTGCGTAGAAACACTTGAAATGATTGATCGTTAATCAAAGTTGTGGAAAATAGTCGTAGTTTTTTTTTTTTGAGACATTATTTTATTTTTAATTTATTTATTTTATTGGTTCACCAACAATTGTATACACTATTATAAGAAATATAAACAAAGCAACAAATCGGATTAAAGTGTAACAATCACTTATAGGTAAACTCTGCATGCACACAAATTGTTGTCGTAATTAACAAAAAATTGAAATAAAAGACTGTTGACTGAAATAAAAGTGTTCGTGTGTGTGTTGTGTGTGTGTATGTATGTGTGTGTAAGTTAAACTGATTAAAACTTAATAAATTAGTTAAACTACTTAAATTAAAACAAAATCAAAACAGACTAAAGTACAAAAAATAAGTTATACTTAACCTAAATTCACCCACCCAGTGACATAATGCAGGGCTAAGAGACTCAATGTTCGGGGAGGTACTTATAAAAACTGGCTTTCAATTTGACCAAGCTTTCAAAGTGAGGTCGATCCGATCACTGCAATCATTCACAACCCTGCAGAACCTCGCGTAGGGAGAATTAGCGCCCAGAACCGTTCTTCTCTGCGGAGGGCAGAGTGGCGTAATAGGATCTGAATTCTGGAGGAGGCACGGAAGCTAAAGTTATTTAATATTTGCGGACAGTCAATTTTATGGGCCATAACTTTACACACAAACATCGCGTCATTCAGTCGTCGACGTTTGTCAAGAGAATCCACATTAAAATGTTTGAGCCTATCACTATATGAGCGTATTTTCTTGGACAAACCGCTGACATAGGCCAGGTGCCCCAGAAAACGTTTTTATACACGCTCTTTACGCAATGAGGGAGTAGCCAAAGTGTGGCCGCCAGACCACGCTACAGTACTCTAACATGCTTCGACTCAAACAGTTATAAAGAATAATTAGATGATGAATTATGATGTCCATGTGTACGAAATTCATCATGATTTTTCTAGATTTTTTGAAACACAGGTACAACCATACACACTTATTCCTCAGAGCCTAAAGACTGAGGTAATAATAAATAAAATAATAAATTGTTTATTACCACAAAGTTCAAGTACATTGCACTGTATACAGAAAGATCTTAATTTAGCATTAGGTAGATATAGTTTCAACTCTGTCCCCTAAACTAGGCTATCTTAGGGGGCAGTGCCCAGCTTTAGGGTATGCTTATAATGATTCTATTCTATGATTCTATTGTGGCAGACGTGCCAGTGGACTGTGTCAGGTGGGTGCATTTAGGATCTTGTGGTAAACTTTAAAAATGTGAGAGTGAGAAAGTGAAGAGTGATAAATGATAAATGATTTTTACTTTGTATGTAGGTTTGCACAAACACTTTTACACGTCAATCATATTTTTTATAAAACTAGATGAGGTCGGCGTTTCCTATCTGACTACTCTGAGAAGAAAGGCCGAAACAAACTCAGAGGTCACAGTCTCTTTTAAAGTCCAGACATAATCTTGGTCAGGTTATATGAACCACACAGATTGAGAGGACCTGTCCAGTCAGTGCACGCATTTGTCAGAAATCGTGCAGCTCAACTCAAAACTTAAGGAGCTCAACGATTGAATTGGAGTGAATTGTATTGTATAACAGTAAATGTTTGATGATTGTGTGGTAGAAGTGGATTTGGTGTTTTGTGATAGTGTAAGGTAGGGGAGGAACGGCCATATTAACTGTAGAACCGATGACCGTTGGGTTAAAATGTTCTTGAGTGGAGACCACGAATCGGCAAACGTTAGGTAGGATGCCCTCGGTCTACAAGAGGGACGATTTTCGCAGAGTGGCTCGAGAATCGAGTTGAATGGCTTAGAATTATGCTACGCCTAGGCCTATGTCCAGCCGTTGACAGAAGGCTGATAATAATGAGGTAGAACTGATATAGGAACGCTCTTTCATAACTGCGGTGGACTAATATCGCACCCGGTGGTAAGCGATGATGCCCTCGACGATAAAGCTCGCTGGCCGAGAAATAACCTTTTCGCTCAAGACTTAAGACTCCTAGGCTAAACCTATTGGGAAACACAAACTTCAGCAAGGAGTTCAGTCATGACTTTTTAAGGGTAGCATAATCAGCCTATAATAATCCCACTGCTGGGTCACAGGCCTGATCTCTGTGAGAGGGAGTGGGCCGTAATCTACGTAGATGTCACTTGTCTTCGATTTCTTGGTTATAGGACATGCCGGTTTCATCACGATGTTTTCCTTCACCGTTTTGAGAGCAGTGATGATGAAATAAATTACGCAAAGTAAAGTGGGAGATAGAAGACAATACCAAGATAAAAGACGTTACCCAGAAAGCCGCTAAACTTAAGTGGGACTGGGCTGGACACGTTTGCCTCATGTCAGATGACAATTTGACTAAGAGAACCACGATTGGGTCCCACTAAACGCACGACGCTATCGCAGCAGGCCAAGACGAAGATGGCGGGACGAGCTTGACTCCTACCGCAGGGACTGGCCGGCACTCGCAAAAGACAGAATTGTGTGGAAAAGGGAGATGGAGGCCTTTGCCCTGCAACAGCCTGCAACAGCCTGCCCTGGGACAGTACAGGCTAGTTAGTTACACTACTGCTCGCTAGTCCTCCTAAGGGGTTCGCACGATAAAAGTGTTGATGGAGTATCCAGTATCTACCATATCTATATCGTTGACGCATCGCTGTACGTCTGTTCAGGATATATGAAACATAATGTAGACTATTAATAGCCTCAGTTGATAAACAAAGCAATCAATAGCAATAACATCTTGTAAATCATATCGTAATAATTCAAATGTGCGGTTCATTTTCAACATCTGTTTTATGTCATAGTAGTAGGTATTGAACTTTTGTATGAATCAGCTGATTATTTTTTTGTGATTTCATAGTTGGTCCCATAGTGAAAGTTGTTCATATTCATGGGTAGAACACCCTGTAAAAATTTGGATGGTGATAAAAAATCTTTCTGTATAGTTAAGGCACGTCTTCCCTACCATTACCGCGCCCCCCGGTCTATTCCTTGATATGCAATGGTCGCTGTAGCACCATGAACATGAGGCTACAGGAGCTAGTGCAAATCTTGGCGTTCTTTAACCACGCTGGGATCGGTGCAACCCATTCATTCATTTATAAGTCTGAGTAGTTAGTATGTGATGGGTAGACTATTCGAATTTGGTTTCAAGTGTTGTTTTCAGTAGGGAGAGATTTTCCAATCGGCAGTTTTTTTCTTTAGGCTGTCGAAAAGCATCCTTTTTAGTTTACTATTACTTTCTGATGTTTGGTACGCACGCCTAAAGCTAAAGCACGCCTAATAAAGCTATACATACCCTATCTATACAATACGAGACTAGCTAAAACTGGAAATGTATAGCTTGATGTGACGCCGTGTGTACCACGCCAAAAGACGCCATGATGAAAGAATCTTCTCAAAAGATTTCCTTTACAACGACTGCCATACCTTATGAAGTAGGTTTAAATTGAAGAAGATTATGAATTGTTGTTGAAACAGTTTTTCCCAAACGAGCTCTTCCAGAAGGAGCTCTATCTGCAAACTGATTAAAGGTTATAATCATTTTCAGGTTTTTATGTGATTTCGATTTATTGTGAAAATAGATTATCCTGCAATAAGCCTATATTGCGACGTCTAAACGGGTCTTTATCTTACAGGATAATCTATTTTCTGCTTAATAAACAAATATTTTCTTGTTATCATGTCGTATGATTTTAGTATTTAATCTGTTCATTGTCTAGTGATTAGGTCAGGCTAATTGATTTGATAAATGTTTTAATATTTTGCCAACTTGAAGCCCAGGTGAGCACGAGCACGTTGTTACAGCGGCGATTTTTTTTCGCTCATTGGATTATCAACACACTGCTTAGCGCCGAGAGTTGAAAATCCAGTGCGCGATAAAATCCCGCCGTGATATTTTTACGTCCGTTCGAACGTGGACTAAAAAGAAATTCTTGATTTGACTTTCCAAAAATAATAATTGTTTAAATGCAAACAAAAAAAAAAACACTGCCATAAATTCACTGCAAAAAACAAAATGGCCGGCTCCACCATACAATATTATGTAGGTAATTTAAACACATCATTATTCGAAATACTTACGTATTTTTTCCCAAAAAGAAAATATAACTTTTCACAATTTCCCACGTATCAAAAGTGTTCACCATCTTTCCCACATTCCAAAATCATCAGCGTATGCCATAAAGTAATCAGCTCTCGTATTTGGCACATACAAGACATAAATAATTCAATTCGAAGAACATGGACCCTCTGTAGGAACTGTGCAATTGCTTTCGAGCCGCTAAATTATGCTCAAACATCCGTATAGCTGGTTTGTTTGCTCATATAGGTAACAGGCGTATGACCTGATGTATTTTTTTGTTCAAGACCGGTTCACAAACGGTTAACAAAACAAAGATCTAATTGATTTATTGCAGTTTTATTGTTTTTAGTTTAAGTAAACAAAACACCTTTATGTGCCAATGCAAACGTGTATTCTTCATAAAAAAAAAACATTTTTATTAAGGCTTTTAAATAAATGCTACTGAGTATTCCTTATTCATTGTTGTTGGCGCATGAGTGTAGAATTTCACCAATGAATGCGAATGCGATCAGCAAATCTAAACCACGTGCAAAAGCTAACAGTGTCATTGTTATAGAATACTGTCAGCAACGGTTCTTGAATGCGATTTAGATGTGCTGATCACGTTCAGTTTTATTGACGAGATTTGCCCTTAAAGGAAAGGAATTACTTACTCATGCCATAAGGAATTAATGATCCGCAAAGTAGTAGAGCTCTTCGTCACTCACTGGACGCCTGAGGGAGGACATCGCCGTCGAATTAGACCACGGCAAAGTGTGACGATCTGATAACGTTTGCAACATGGCCAGAGATCACAGAAGACAAATTTGGGAGAAAAAAAGGGGAGGCCTTAGCTCAGTAGTGAGGCAAAAATAGGCTAACAAAAAAAAAAAAATAGAGCTCTGTATGAAGGAGTTCGTCCAATGAAATATCTACTAGATTCTACCATACGTATTCCTGCTGGCAAACAACGCTGCTGCGTTTTAGATTGAAACTGATGGGTATAACAGGCACATGAGACATAGCAGCCTTGCCTCTAGAATGACTATGCATCTGCAATGCCTCTGTAATTGCAGACATCTGTACCTATAGATGACCACTTACAGGTGGGCCACAAGCATAATTCATTCAGGATGCTGTTGGGGCTGCCAAGCTTCTGTAGTGGCTCAGGGATGTTCGTGGACACCCGGATTGACAGCTTCGCTGCAATCAGGCGCAAGCGAGCAGCGTCTTTGTTGCACAGGGTGCGTGCCAGTAACAACAGTCTCCTGAGTGTCATTGCCACCAAACTGGATTGTCCTCTCATCTGGTACTTAAGTCAGCTGCATGCTCCTGTAAATATTGGTATTGTCTACTAACATAGTTTTTAAGTTTTTATGTTACTCAAACTCAAAGCATTTATTTCAATTAAAACATTTACAGGCACTTTTGAATTGTCAAGAAGTCGGTCAGTCAGAAAATATGAAACTATTTGCCCATTCCAAAGCGTAGGTACCTATGGAGAAGAACGGGCAAGAAATTCCATTGACACTCTTTTAAATTATATTTTTACAAAAATATTAGTTACATCATTAATGTTGAATTTATAATTATTTTGAATTACACAAGGTAGACCGACGACCTTGTGAAGGCCGCAAGGACCCGTTGGATCCGAAAAGCATAGAACGGGTCGAAGTGGAGGTGCTTGGGGGAGGCCTATGTCCAGCAGTGGACGTCTTTCGGTTGAAATGTTGATGATGATGATGATTCTGAATTAAAGAGATTATTATTATTTTTATTATAATCAGCCTAGATAACGTTTTCACTGCTGGAACACAGGCCTCCCCTCTGTGAGAGACTTTTTAGACCTTTGTATCCTTATGCGTAGGAAGTTTCATTAAAATCGGTTCATTCATTTCGACAAACACGGGCATTAAAGTTTGTATGAAATGCCGTAAAAAACAATTGGTGAGGTACACTGGCAGCCAGCAATAACACAGTCGGAAAAAGTATTTAAGACCTCACTTCACATACTCTCCACCAGGTGAATGTATAAAATACAGCATAACATTAAGCCTTGTCGGGGAACTCTTATACTTAACACCACATCATATAAAAAAAGTCATTGAAATAAATTATTGCACAGATTATCATTATCGAACTACAGCAAATAACATTAAACAGATAATTCAAATAATTAATTACCTATAACTAATATTGAACAGCGCCATTAAACTAGTAATCTATAAATACATACATTAGTACGATACCTACTTGAAAACAGGTCTAAATCTTGATTTGAAAGCGCCACTGGTAGAGTGGTAGAGGTTAGGTCCCTCTGTAAGCGAGATCAATCTATTTTATGGAAAAACTAGTTTGTTTCTGTGGCTTCGTTCGCGTATGGCAGGAACTACGTACTAGGAACTTATGAAATTGGAATCATGTTATTGAATTGCTAAATGTTTTGACATTATTGACAACAAAACTAAACGTTTAGATTTGAATGATAAGGCCCTTGAATTTCACTATGCTTAAGAAATACGAATACGAGTGCCAATGGTCCTTGTCATAATTGCCAATAAAATACCTTTTGATGGTGCTCCTGTCTATTTATAATTATATAATTATTCATCCGGAATGTACCATCATCATTACTCGTTCGTTTTACAATATTTCTTAACTAATCATCTTCGAGCCGAGTGACGCATGCGCGGCTTACGTCACTAAACCGCGAAGTCGCACGTCTGTGGTGAATTATATCTCAACTGATAATGGCTAGGGTTTCCCCGCGGATTTAAAAATGATTTATGAATTTAATTTTGATATATTCCAAATAATTTTTCCTTAAGGTAAAAGGTTTTATTTTGAAGATGGGCGACGATATTCATATTTTATCTTACACATACTATAGATTTGTTTCTAGTCGATGTTTTAAATACTAGTTTCTAGTCTACATTTTAAACTAGATAGTACTAACATATATAAACTCACGCCATCTTCTCATGAGGGTAGTCAGAAACTACAGAATGTCACTTGTATACTCTTTTTGCTTCGTTATAGTTCTAAAGATCTCCCTTTTACAATCCCAGAGGATGAGTGATTCCTTGGTCAAAAGATTCCGCCAATATTTTTTTTTTTGCATTTTCATCGAAAATAGTTTCAGAATCAGAATGCTTTATAGTAAACATAGGTCAAATTACAATAGTGTGCGAGATGTTACAGGTAGATAGATCCTCTATGTTTTGCCCAGAGGCGTACAAATATATCTAATTAACATTGTCGAATTTTTTCACTTTTCCTTTTGAGATATCATGAAATCGTAGAATTATGTAAACTTTCACATTAGTAATAAAAGCAATATTAATAGGTAGGTACATGCATATACATGCAATTGAAAATAGAATCAATTTCAATAAATGTCAAATAGATTAAGTTATATGTCATAATAGTGCTAATTTTAAGTTAATTTTCTAAGGCAGTAATAATATAATTATCGTCCAAATATTCCTGTAGTGAGAAATAGCATTTATTTATCAATATTCTTAATAGTTCTGTTTTGAAATTGTCCAGATTTAACGTTTTTATTTTTTAAGGTAGTTTGTTAAATATCTTTTTGGCCGTGCAGAAGGTACTTTTATTCATTAGTGCAGTTTTGCCATAAGTCACTTCGAGCTCCGACTTATTTTTATCGCGTTCCAAGCAGTACTCCCTGCCCCGCTATCAGTCGCACCACTCCGTTATAGGATTGCTCAGATTGTTTCTGATATGACAGATTTTACTACAAAAACTCAACTGGTTTTCACTTTCCATTGAAAACAGGGTGTTGCTAATCCACTGCTTCATATGTGTTCGAAAAATGTGTCTGCTCAACTACGTAAAATGTTGTCGAACTGTCAAAATGAAAGCTTGTTAAGGTGAAGAACAGGCAAGAAATTTCAAACTAACGATATTTAAATGACATATTCATGTCTATTGTTCAGAACATCACTGACATTTAGCCTAGCTCTTTAACTGACGTAAAAAGGAGGAGGTTCCAAACTCGACCCATTTTTTATTTTTATGTATGACCACGCCTAACTTTGTACAGATTTGTTTAATTAAGTAAACGATTATGTTTTAGTGCAACTACTATCATCAAAAATGAGGAATAAAGAATTTAATCATGTATATTAGATGCTTTCTCTGTAATCAACTTAGGGTGCTTACATAAAGAAGCGGGTTTTCGGTCCCGACTCCCGGTTCAGGTATTTGCAGGTTGACCTTCGAAAGGAAACGGTTACACGTCTATTTCTCTATGTACTCTATGTGTGTAAAAATAGCGTGAATAAACAATGAGAAAATGCAAAATAGTACTTCTTCAGTCTACTCCATCAATATAACGCTGCTAAATAAAAACTGCTTCCAATTACTATTGTCTTGAACAAACACTGGGCTATCACAAATGGTTGGGTTGCCTCCCTTGGTCAGTCTGAACGTACCGAGAACATTTAGTATAATTTCAACAGTTTGAAACGTGCACGTGTATTACCGAAGTGACAGGGATTGATGTAAAAGTTATCGTAATTATTTTAAAAAAGAAATTAACTTTCAAAGTGATTTTTTAAAGAAATATTCTTTGAGATAAACGTTTTACGTATAAAAGTATCAAAATAAAGAATAATTTATATGTTTCATAAATTAATTAAAGGTAGTAAGACACCTAGCTAATATTAATAATTAAAGCTTGAGGATAATTTGTATATTTTCATAGTAAATTACATTTTAACACGGTAGGAACTATAAAAATTAAATCATGTGCTAATAACATAAATAAATCATAAAAAACTAAATCGCAAGTGTTATAAATAACAAAAAACAGGTTCAATAAATAATAACCGAAAGATATTCAATTAAGTCCTAAAAAAATAACAAGTCCCATTTATAAGGAATAAAAAATAACTGCGTTGCAAAAAATGTCGAGTTCCAGTCTGGGGAGTCTCGAAAACAGTTCCAATTTCGATAAAGTGTTAATAATAGTGAGGTGACAATGACGTGGACGAAGGAGTTGGACGAGGCCGCAATCCTGGCCACTAAGACAGGCCACTGGCATGTAGTGTTGTTCTATTTACTATGTGGACTTGCGGCTATACCTACTTCGTTCCTAGTATTTTCCCAGGTAAGGCTTTTTTGTGTATTTTTTTTATTGGGATTGGATCTCTCGTGGTTAACCATTGTCACACCTGATGGCGATCATGCGGTTGATGAAGGTGCTTGCATTGAAGTAATCTATTCACTCGACGACTGGAAGTCTCCTTGGTTATAACTTTCGAGGACGAATTTCAGCCGGTCATGATTCAAAATCTTCTTCTCATAGAAACAGAGACGAAACGACTATTGATCATCTCATTCATAAACTTTTGATCAGCAATTTCGTCAAGCTCTATTCATTACTTGTTGTCGATTTCTGGTTGTTATAAGTTCAGATTTTCATACGATGTTATGTTACTAGTAGCAGCGTCCCGCGGTTTCACTGACATAAGTGTCGATCTCGTGGCAATATTGGGATAAAAACTATCCTATGTCCTTTCCCGGGACTCAAACCATCTCTGTACCAAATTTCATCTAAATCGGTTCAGCGGTTTAAGCGGGATGATGTAACAGATAGACAGACAGACACACTTATATTTATAATATTAGTATGGATAGTTCGAAGTGTTCAAGATTAATTTAGAATGTTTTAACATATAATAAAGTCGCATAGGTATCTAATTTTTTATTAATTTATATGTGGAT
Organism: Gortyna flavago; assembly: GCA_963669345.1. NCBI lineage: Eukaryota > Metazoa > Arthropoda > Insecta > Lepidoptera > Noctuidae > Gortyna > Gortyna flavago. The sequence continues at coordinate 1,236,148 of OY770147.1, read as the reverse complement.
TGTTCTTTTTGTTTGTTTCAATTTGTTGTATTTCTACGCTTTTAATGTGTATGTTTCTTGTATATCGTTGTCACATATTCTTCATTTCATTATCAAAAAGTGCCTGTACCTAAACAGTATAATTGATATAAATGGTTTGAGTTTGGTTGTTTTCAAACCTACTGCCTGAGTTATGGGTCCGTGCATGTAGGGTGGATTACTATAGCCTCCACGAGTCGCCATACATACTTAATTGAAGGTACCTAAGTCGAGTGCACCCTGTACTGTAGGCCCACTACGATCTTGCTGGCAACATATTTACTCTGGCTATCTATCTAGCTGGCTATCTTAACAGTTCGTGTTGATACGTGAGAAGTAATTAGAACAAGGTTGTGTACCCACATGTATTCGTATTTATGTACCAAAGGGGCTAGACAAAGTGACATTCTATTAGCGATAACGAAGGTGTAAATGTCAAATATGTATTAGATTGACTATATGCACTGGTGGCCCTGTGGAAACGACCGCGACTTGCAATTTACGGGATGTACCTAAGTTTAAACCCAGACAGTCGCTTTACTTTGTGTGAATTATTTCATCACCACTGCTTTCAAAACGGTGAAGGAAAACATCGTGAGGAAACCGGCATGTCTTAGAACAAAAAAGTCGAAGACATATGACATCTAACAACCCGCACTGGGCCAGCGTGGTGGATTATGGCCCACTCCCTCTATCAGAGAGGAAGCCAGTGTCCTAGCAGTGGGAACATTACAGTATGCTACTGAAATGCTTACCTACGAGTATGTAAATTTTGATGAAATCGTTGAAAGTCGTTGTACAAAAAAAGAAAACCGGAACGGTTTAAAAGCGATTGACTAATGAAGCCCTCAGCACCGAAATTCCGTAACTCACTATCAATCATTATCTGAATCATTTTGAAGGATATAGCTAATCCATTGCTTCATATGTTCGAAATTTTTTTCTGCTCAACAACGTAAATAACGCAATGAATGTTTTTGAACTGTCAAAATTAAAGCCTTTGTTACTGTTAGTGTGTTACACTTACCCCAGAGGTTCACAAACCACGGCGCCATCACCAAGACAGCATAAGCCTGTTGAAGTAAAATAAACAATAGTTAGGCGACAATATTTATTTTGGATTATATTTCATGTTCGTTTTCAGCAGAACAAATATTGAGAGAAAGGTCAGTGACACTATCATAGATCCGTTAAATAACATGTTGTTTTGATGTCAAGTTTATTTCATTCTTATCATAGTCATGCATTTTATTTACATACATTCTGCATAATAAATTCGTTCACTGACGGACAACACACGGCCTAAGCGTCTGTGTCTAGAAACGTGAAATTTTGCACAAGAGTTCGTTTTATAACGAAAGCGAGCACTAAAGAAGGATTCTGAAAAATTTATCCCCAAAGGGGTGGAATATGTAATGAAAGTTTTTATGGAAGTTCGTCATTTTTGCCGATAGAAAATACGATTCATTCCGTTCCGAACCCCTGAACCCCCCCTACACCCCCTCCCCCCACTCCTCGATCGCCTGCTAGTTCTGTTTCTTATCCAATTTTCTCATTCATACCACCGGGCGGCACACGACTTCTTTTTTTTAATTTATTTTCCTACCTACCTGTATCGACGAGACTCGCATAGACCAGGGGACCATGGCACAAAAGGGTGAAGGGAGGAAGGCTACACTCAGCAGTGGGTTGGGTGGGTTGAAGGTGCCAATGATGATGGTATCGATACCGGTCGCCGAAAACCACTTAGCCAGACCTGAGAATGAAACCCAAAACCGTATACAGTTCAGCTTCAGCGGATTGAAAAACATTTTATATTTTTTTATATTGATTTTTTTTTCTATTTTCATCACTTAAGACAGTCATTACATCGGATTCTATCAGTCCTTATTCCACAAGTTAATTTATTTCTTTAGTCCCTAAAATAACTTTTCTCTATAGAAAAGTTATTTTAGGAACTAATGAAATAAATTAATTTTAGTTGATTACCGATGTTCTGCTAAGTGATATCTCCAATAGAAGTAAAGATGTTATATTGACTTATCGGTTTAGTACTAGTTCGACAGTAATGGAAAATGGTTTGGATGATTCGGGAGCACATCATTTTCCATTTTCCTTGCCGCACGTGATACCAATAAAAATCTAAGCAGGTCCTTAGGTCTCAATTGGTCGCGTTCTAACTTGACATTGGTATAATTAAACTTTCGAGCCATTTTTGAAATTGGAATTTTTTTCCGGTAAGTAAGTAGTAAGTAGTTTCCCGCAAACTATACCTAATACATAACCCCTTGATGGGTAGGTTAACATTAGATGGTAATCTCTTAGTATTTTTCTTCCTTGTCGCTACGAACTGTATGAGATAAGCTTACGCCCCGCGCCCGTGGTAAAAAGATTAACCAGCCAGCAAGACAGACTGTCCAGGATGCACCGGACATTCTCAAGTATCGTCATTGATGGAAGCTGTTTACATACTCATTCAAATTATGAACGCCTAGTAATTTACATAATGTGTTTACTGGTACCTACTACGAGTATTCACAGATGTAGACCATGTTTAGTTGCTTGTCACGTCGTGAAAGTTGTGAAAGTGATTTAGAGAAAGGATTATATTGTGGTTCCACCGATAGATCTGATAAATCGTGCAATGGCGCCTTCGAATAGATGTACCTACATAGATAGACTTTCAAATGTAGGTGTGTACCTACATAATAGACATTTCGGTGTCGAAATGTCTATTATGCATGATGAATCATCTTCCTAAGGCTAGCTAGCAACTAATGTCGGTACGAAAAGTATCAGATAAAAGTGTAAACAAACTCTTCTCAGGTTAAATTCTTACGCGATCACTCATTAATGGGAGTTAGTAACACATTCATCAGTATACCTGTAATTTACCCGTAACAATATATCTCAGCACTTTTTGAACAGATATTTTTGTTTGAATAACATTATTAAATTAACGCCTGAAATCACCGTAGGGTGTGGCAGAGGTGAACCGAAAGTATACCTATATTTCACCTGAATTGTAATTGGAAAATCATCGTCGATAATTGAGGTTATAAAATTGAGCATGTTGTCAAAGGAAAAACATAGTTTCAGATGATTAGGTTTGAATAATCAAACACTTAATTTTTAAGTGACACTACAAATTAGCATCCACAGGTATGTTTTCTCAGCCGCGTGACGACTCCCGGCCACCGTAGGCGCGGGCCTGCGGACGGCGAGTAATGGGTAGCTCGCCGTCCGATCAGGACCAGGCCCGTGCCGGACGGCGCGTATGTGTTCCACGCGCGCCTCAAAGAGATGTCAGCAGACATGGAGGGGCCCGTTAGGGCCGAAGCCTGCCGGGGCAGCGGGATTGTCCGAAAGGGTTACCGCTGCCCCGGAACATAAAGGGCTAAGGAAGGAACACGGATGGGTTTTAGTCAGTAAGAGTCTGACACTCCCTTCCGCTCCACCCAGAGCGGGAGGGGTCATTGGATGATTTCCCATCCTTAAAAAAAAAAAAAAAAAAAGGTATGTTTTCTCATTCGTTTGTTTAATTTCTGAGATGGATATGGATCCATCTTTAATTTATAAAAAATGCAGCAACACAATATTTATTTGAACTCGTAATTGATTTACCACCCTCAGGTTTAATGCCACTTGATTATCATACAATCTATGTCACTAGGCATAAGGTCTATTTGTCTATGTGTCTGAAATTAATCAGCGCCTGACACTACTCCATATTAGATACAAGTTTAGACGTGATTAAAAACTTGCCTACTAAAATTACGTCAATTTACGTCATCCGCTTATTAATTTGACAGGACTAAAGTAAAATGTATCATCTGTCCTTTTCTTAATGAAATAGAAAGAAAAAGATGCATTGAACTTAAATTTAATTTAGTTTGTGAACAACAGAATCGGCACCAATGACTTATATATACCTACCGCAAAATCCTTACAAGTGAGACAAATTATAGTAAAAACAATGAGTGTGTACTTACAGTGATAACTGTGATAAGATAAGGGGTGCCTCCTAGATGGTTACACTGACATATTTTGTAAACATCGCATAAATCATTATCGGAATGTGTCGGAGATAAGAGACAGTAACGATTTGCTAAGTATTCATTGTGATGGCTCGGAGGTAAAGGTAAGGGTTTATCTCAGTCTCAATCTGTCAAAAATACCTCTAATTTCCCTACATTTTTGATATTGATTGTCACCGAGATGAGATTGCGACTAGAATTTGAACGTTTTTAATTACGGGAATTGGCCTTCTGGTTCTGTTAGATGACAGTCTGATTCTGTCAGACAGTAGAAGGCATTCGTACAAAATATTGGTAAACTTGCTCGAATGTGGCACCTTCATCTTCGTTTTATTTCTTAAGCCATATTTTGGGTCCTGTCAAAATAATATTTTTAGATATCTAATAAGTCATAGAATCAAAATCAATACTTTTTATCAGCTACATTTATAACAAATCACAGAATTAATAGCATACACTCACACACACAGATAATGTTATCAGTAAACTTAATCAGTGAAAAATTCTTCAACTACAAATTAAAAATCTAATATATAAAATTCTCGTGTCACAGTTTTCGTTGCCATACTCCTCCGAAAGGGCTTGACCGATTTTGATGAAATTTTTTGTGCTTATCCGGTATCTATGAGAATCGGCCAACATCAATTTTTCATCCCCCTAAATCGAAACTTACGCGGGTGAAACCGCGGGGCGCAGGTAGTTATTTCTAAATTTTATTTCATGTACCGAGTAAGATATTTTTTTTTTATTAGCCACGTCCCACTGCTGGGCTAAAGATAATATTTACATAATTTATAAGCGAACAGTCTTAAAATACTTTATAATAATAATTATGAAGGTACAAAACTACACCCTAATTCAGTGCACGACTGTCTGTTTCAAAAGTATCTCATGAAAGTGTAACAAGACAATGTTCAGAAGATATAAAATTAACCTCAATCTATTCTCGGTTATAAAATAAAACATCTCTAAAGTGATTGCAAATTAAAATTTCGGGTTATTAAAGTATTCAAATATTGAAATCAAAACACTTAATTTGTAAGTGGCACTTACAAGTATTTATTCAGATACCTTTTTTTTTTTTTTTTTAAGGATGGGAAATCATCCAATGACCCCTCCCGCTCTGGGTGGAGCGGAAGGGAGTGTCAGACTCTTACTGACTAAAACCCATCCGTGTTCCTTCCTTAGCCCTTTATGTTCCGGGGCAGCGGTAACCCTTTCGGACAATCCCGCTGCCCCGGCAGGCTTCGGCCCTAACGGGCCCCTCCATGTCTGCTGACATCTCTTTGAGGCGCGCGTGGAACACATACGCGCCGTCCGGCACGGGCCTGGTCCTGATCGGACGGCGAGCTACCCATTACTCGCCGTCCGCAGGCCCGCGCCTGCGGTGGCCGGGAGTCGTCACGCGGCTCCCGACGCCCGGAGCGTCTACCGCGGCGGCTGGGACGGGCGGCCCTCTCGGCTCTCTCCCTCTCCCATCCCGCCACCTCCTTCGCTAGCATGACTGCTTCGCAGAAGGAGGTGACTGCCTCCCACTCCCTCTCGCCCCGGACCATGGCTTGGACCAGGGCCGGGCGCGAGAGGTCGCCGCCGCTGCCGATCGCCTCTACGAGGACACGGCGGTGCTCTGCCCAAGCGGGACAGACCTCCACCGTGTGCACCACCGTGTCCTCTGGGCGATCCTCGCAGTGGTGACACCCGGGCGTTTCCTCCCGCCTGATTATGTGCAGGAACCTCCCGAAACATCCGTGTCCGGTGAGGACCTGCGTCAGGCGGTAGGTGAGGGCGCCGTGACGCCTCTCTAGCCACTCCTCAAAGAGGGGCCTTACCGCCGCTATCGCGGCGTGCCCTGCGCTGGGTTGCGACAGTCGCGCTTTCCATGCCGCCATGAGATCGCGCCGGAGGTCCGTCCGCTCCGCAGCAATTTGCCGCGGAAGCGGGTTTTGCCCCCGGCGTAGTGCCTCCGCGCGCCACTCAAAGAGGCGCGCGAGGACTATCGCCTCCAGATCCCATGGCGGCAGTCCGGCAAGGAGGCTTGCCGCCTCGCGCGAGATCGTGCGGTACCCCCGTATTAGCCGTATGGCTACCACCTTTTGGGGCGCGTTCAAGTAGTGGGCGGCTCGAAGCCGCAGTGAACGCGCCCACACCGGGGCGCCATACACGGCCATGGACCGCACGACCCCCGCGTAAAGCCTCCGGCAGGAGGCGTTTGGCCCCCTCAGGTTGGGCAGGAGCCGCTTGAAAGCGGCCCCAGCCCGTTCCAGTTTGGGGGCCAAACGTCGGAAGTGCTCCACGAAGTTCCACCGGCTGTCAAGGACGAGACCCAGGTATTTCATCGTCGTCTCGACGCCGATGTGAACCCCTCCTACCGTAAGTTGGGATCCCGATGGTGACCCGTTCCGAAGCCCATGAAATGTCATGGCTTCGGACTTGTGCAGAGCCACCTCGAGACCCAACTGCCGGATCCTCTCCACGACTATCGCAACCCCGCGTGTCATTACGTCGGCCGCCGCCTGATGCGACCTCCCCTGCGCCAGGACCAGCGTGTCGTCAGCGTAGCAAACTACGCTGACGCCATCAGGGAGGTCTGCCCGCAGCACCCAGTCGTAACCGATGTCCCACAGGAGCGGCCCCAAGACCGATCCCTGTGGGACACCGCACGACATCTCTCGCCGGTTCCATTCCCCATCGCGACCGGGGTAGATGACGGCTCTGTCCGTCAAATATGCCCCGACTACTCGACGGAGGTAGGTCGGCACTCGGTGATACCGGAGTGCCTCCCTAATGCAGCTCCAGGGCAGGGTGTTAAACGCGTTAGCGATGTCTAAAGACACCGCCACGACCACCCCACCCCGAGACACCGCGTCCCCCGTCGTGAGGGCTCTCACGCGCATGATGGCGTCCACCGTAGAGCGCCCCTTGCGGAAGCCAAACTGGCTATCCGCAAGATCCGGCCCCGTCCTCACCAGGTGCCCGACGAGGCGGCCCGCAATCACTCTTTCAAAGAGCTTGCCCACCTCGTCGAGCAGCACGATGGGCCGGAATGCGGACGGAGAGTCCGCAGGGCGCCCTGGCTTCCGAATGAGGACCAGCTTCCCCGTCTTCCAACGGAGTGGAAACTGGCCCCTCTCCATACATGCGCTTAAGAGCGCTTCCAGTCGGGGTCCGAGAGCCGTCGAGGCCAGGGCCCAGGCTTTACCCGGCAAGCCGTCGGGCCCTGGGGCGGTATTTTTGGCCTTCAGCCTGCCTACCGCCACTCTCAGATCTACCCCGGTCACTTCAGGGATGTCGTCGTCGTCCGCGTGGTCCGCTTCGGACATCGCAATTGGCGGAGCCATGGGCGGGGGAGTATGCTCCGCCCGTGAAGGGAACAGAGCGCTCACCACCTCCTCCACCAGCTGGGGGCGGAGACTCTGCGTCAGCGGGGGGGCCCAGGTGCGGAGTTTATTCCGCACCATTTTATAAGGGCGCCCCCACGGATCTCTGTTCAGAGTCTCCACCATCTCCTCGCGGGCCAAATTCTTGGCCCGCTGAACAGCCTCTTGGAGGGCGGTCTTCGCCGCTCTGTACCCCTCGTACAGCTCCGCCTCCGTGGCTTCCGCATCCGGAGGGCGAATGCGGAGCCTGCGGTGCCTGGTGTACCGGTGTCGCGTGTCAACGCACGCCTTGCGTAGCGCCTCTACCTCCTGCGACCACCAGTACACCTGACGTCGGGCGCATCCTGGCCGGACTCGGGGCATTGCCACGTCACAGATCTCGGACATGGCCTCCCGGAACCACTCAGCCTCGTTGTCAATATCGGCAGGCCTGTCTGGTGATGACACCCAGGCCTGCACGATTGAGGCTTCCAGGAGAAGCTCCCGGTCCAGCTGCTTCAGCGCCCACCGCGGACCACTCGGGGCCTGTTGGACCGGCGCGCTGGAGGTCTGGGCGGAGACGTCGAACCGGATATACCGGTGGTCGGAATAGGTCTCCACCTCCTCCATGACGCGCCAGTCAATGACCTGCTGTGACAGAGCGGGGCTGGCGAACGAAATGTCCACCACGGACTCCCCCCGCATCCGCACACAGGTAGGAACAGAACCCCGATTTAGGACGACCAGGCCTGTTTCCAGAGCCCAGTCCTCCACCATCCTTCCCCGCATGTCCGTGTAACGTATTCAGATACCTTTGGTACAGTCTATAGACATAGCACGCCATTCACTTTAGTCTTGCATAAAGCACACTCAAGAATTTCATCTCAACTTCTCGAGTATTCCGATTACCTCACCAAGCATATTCACGATTCCTTTCTACTTTACTGAGTAAAACTAATCTCACTAGAATATTGTTTGACACGATCATGATTTGAACTATTGTCATACAAATTATTTTACGTAATGCTCTCAGTATTTGCATGAGTGGCGCTTCGTCGTAAATCTGTATGAAAAGATGACTGATACTTTAAAGTATTTGTATTATTATAATTTTACCAGCTTTTGCCCGCGACTTCGTTCACGTGGAAGCCGTAACTTAAGATATCACAACGGAATCGCCAGCCTGCGCTATTACTTCGTTTTTGCTTACGGTTCTTTCTGCCAAATGAGTTTTTTTGGCAATATGCCAATCGTGAACCAATCCTATTGAACGAAAATCCTAATTTGAAAGCAATTTTATAGCAACTGTCTTTCTTTTTTTTCCAGGTCTTCACCAACGCAACTCCAGAACATTGGTGCGCCCCGCCTCCAGAACTAGAAAATCTAGGCCTTCCAGATGATCTGCTCCGTTCATTGACAGTACCAGGAGATCATGGAACGTACGAGTCGTGTCAAGCGTACGATATAGACCCCAAAGAGTTACGTGAGGCGCTGAGAGATTATGTTGAAGAAAGGTAACTTAAATTTATGTGAGCCTGGTAGTTTTACTTATTTTGGTAATATGGTTGAGCGCCAAAAGTGGAGTCGATTCCGTTTTAGATTTGTACTCTATTGAGTACATGTACCTGTGCTATAATAGTACATGTACAGAGTTTATAGCTATTTTTGTGTTATCAATGTCAGCATTCGTTTTTCGAGACTAGCCTTCGGCGCGGAAGATATTATAGTGCACAAGTGTGTGCGCAGACACAGGTGCACTCTCTCTTCCCTCACTCTCATAGTCCGATGGGACAACACGAGCTCCGACACGACTGGAGAGAGATCAAGCGCAAGATCAACGGCTTAACGTGGTTACATCTCTATAAAACATGTGAACATGTTGTAAATTATATTTAGGATATAAGCCAACTAGAAAGTAGAAACTGCAATGTTGACTACGTAGTTGATACTCGTGCACCTTCGTAGGTTCAGGATTATACCTACCTATTTAATATCGTACGTATTTGCGGTATCTCCAATAGGTTGCATAATCAGCCTATAATGTTCCCACTGCTGGGAAACAGGCCTCCTCTCTGTAAGAGTGAGTGGGCCATAATCCATCACGCGGGCCCAGTGCGGGTTGGTGGATTAGTTTGTGTTTTTACACATGTCTTTAAATTTTTGGTTCTAAGACATGCCGTTTTCCTCACGAGTTTTTCCTTTACCATTTTGAGAGAAGTGGTGCTGAAATTAAATAAGTACGTATAGAAAAAGCCTGCCTGGGCTCGAACGCAGGACCTACAAATCGTAAGTCGGGGAGGGGGGGGAGTTCAAACAGGTATTACAAGAAAATCTCAATCATTCAACGTTTGCTCTAATTAGACTCTAAGCTTTAGGACTTCACCTCATAAAAAGCCTAAATACAGATGTCGGATTTGTCATAAAATCTAGTTTTTTGTTTGACTGTCATAGTTCTTTTTCTGCCGACGCCTATTGCTCTTTTCTCAGGAACGTACTCCTAACACGAGTATACCTATTGGCCAAGCTAGTAGGACATAAATATTAGTAACTATGAAAAATATATTACTTGTGATCTTAAAAAAAACTGGTCATATCCACTCATAGCGAAGTTTGCGATCGGCCGGCGGTGGCGGTACTTACAAACGAAAATATTTGAGATTTTTTTTTGTCCCACTTGAAGATAATATCGTCAATATTTGTAGCGAATACCTAAAATAAACACACAAAAAAGACAATTGAACATCGTCAAAACTTCATCACAACTTGTCAGTACCTTAATTAAAACATAACTATATATTTTACACGATCTTTTATATTAATAATTATAATGTTATCGCTTTAACGAGCCATTTAACAAGTCATCCATCAAAATGTTGACAAAAAACGTCAAACACGTGGTTTCTAATTGAAGAAGTAGACATCTTGTAATTTAAGAATGTACGTTCATTGAATTTTTGTGCAAAAAAAATTTATCTGTATTTGGCTTATCCTATACACGCGTTTGATTATGATGACTTTTATAATCATTATTTTTATTTGTGGTGAATGATGAACAAATGAAGGTTGTTCAAAACTTGTATAGGCATTCGCCAAATATCAACAAGAAGATCGTCAGTCATTAGACGCCTGAGTCATTGGACGTCAGTCATTGGTGCGACGTGGTAATATTTGCAGGCCCAACATGTTAGACAGAGATGTTGACTTTTACTTAGGTAAATAATATAACCCTACCTAAGGTTTTTCATTCTGACTGTACAAAATTTGCTTAAAAAAGTATAGTCCCAAACACCAGTCAAAAATATTAATAATAATGAAATTCCTGTTCGACCGGATCGGACGAAACTCAGCGGCCGAAACGCATACTAAGCCAACTCACCAAACAAAATCCTTAACCAAAGATTTCTTAAATCTGTTGCGATTTAAAAAAAAAATTTAGGTACGTGTAGCCAGCCGTTACGGCTCAATTAGTCATAGTTTCTTAAAAAAAAAAAAAATTTTTTTTTTGGCGACACCATGGCGGCTCTGATGTGCGCTACTTGCTCCAAACGAATAGGTACGTGTTTTGTGAATTTGATCTTTATTAGCTACTAAAATTATCTCAGTGACAGGTGTCAGGCCCGCATTCTCTTGACGGCCGGTATGTAGTAAAGTTTTAGCCTGGATTTAGACGACGAAACTCTCCGTCCAAGAAAGGTAGGTATACAATAAACTTTCAGTCTACTTGATGCAGAAATAAACTAAATCAAAGTAACACTAACTGGCATACTGAAATGAAGGAGTTTGGCAATTACTCAAAATGAAATGCTTTTGTGAGTACAAAGTACAAACCACTCCAGATTATTATTACAGGAGTAGCATCGTAATTAAAGGTTCATTTGTCGTCACTTTGAATAATGGACGGCTGTTGACTGATTTTTGACGATCTCCCACGGGCATAGTAAACATTACGTAGTTACATCAAACATGGTTTTTAACAAATAGGAGTAGAGCCATTAGCATAATGACATTTTGTTGAAATTCTTTACATCAAATGAAACAGACCCCGTTATTAATATGGCCATTACGGAAATTTACAACAGATTGAGATTGTTGTCAATTTCCGTCCACACCCGTCCGTTTCGTCCGTCCGTTGAGACACCAAAACCGGTTTCGGTGTCTCAAATACTCTATAAACTATATAATTCACTTTACCCGTGATAAACTGCTCCTTGGGTTTATCGTTTTCTCATGTACGTGTTTAGGAAAATTGGCCTTAAAATTGCACATACATTATTGGCCATTGGGTGATTTGATTCTGTCAGGATTGAGGATACGCGCGGATAGATTGATCAAAGGGTTGGTGCCATCACACTTACTCGTAATACTGTAAAGGCGAAAGTTTGTGAGTGTGTTTGTATGTTTGTTACTTCTTCTCGCAAAAACGGCTAAACGGATTTGGATGGAATTTGGCACACAGATAGTTTATAACCAGGATTAACACATAGGATCCTTTTTATCCCGATATTACCACGGAATCCTAACTTGTGCGGGTGTAACCACGAGGCGCTGCTAGTTGATAATAATAATGATATTAAATATAATTATGTTACCATGAATTCAGCACATGATTCTAGAGAAGGTTGGTTGGTTGGTTGGTTGGTTGGTTGGTTGGTAGGTTGGTTGGTTGGTTGGTTGGTTTTGGTTTTCTTGTTTTCTTTAGAAATTTTTCGTTTCGAATTTTTTATAACCGACGAAAAATTTCAACAGCGTTCAGACTTATGTACTGAATCCATAACAGATTGCGCGTCGGTCCCACCCTATGTGTTGGTGTGGATTTTAATCATGTGTTTTTTTGAAGGGGAAGGATTTATTTAAGCTTTATTTTCTAATTCCAATTTCTTTGTTCACAGAAAAGTGACAGTTAAAGAAGGCAACGCATTTCATACGGTAAAAATATATGAGCTCGTCACAGTAAGCGATGAACTGCAGAATGATTTGGTGAGTAATGCAGTACTATCGTCCTAAGTAGGTAATCATAAACATCATCATTAGCAGCCATGCTTCACACAAAGCCGAAAACAGGCTTCCTATATTTTGGTGTCGTGCTTCCTGGTTTGCACGAGACTTAAATTAGATATGTCGTTGGAAACTAATAACCACTTTTTATGATAGAAAGACAGAAAGAAAATACGTTTATTTGCGGTGAACATGACGAAAAAAAATACCATAAACACAAAAAATAAAATTAAAAAAGGTAGGGGGAAAAATGCGTCACATCCACGCAAAGCGACTATCGCTCAGCATTATGCTCACTCAACAAACAATAACAACATAATCGGTCGGGTACATAATCCCCGGAGTCCTAAAATACTATGACACTAATCTATTTGGCCAAAGAATGCCAGTCTTCTAGGCTCATTTCCGGATGCCGGCGATGCGGACGAGTACTTCGACGCTTAAGTGTCCTTTTGTTTTTGTTTTCATTAGTATATTAGTAATTTAATTTAGTGCCTAGTGTTTATCTATATATACAGTAATGTTACCGCTCAATACAAATAATACCTTTGACGATTACAATTCTCAATTTCCAGATATCAAACATAACGAATGCCGTGCTCTCGGTGCGGAGGAACACCACGTCGCCATGTGCCTACGGCTGGCGGTTCAGTACGGACCAGTACCAGGAGACTTTGGTTACAGAAGTAAGTATACTTTATATTTGACGTGATTACATTGTAGGCAGTCAATCACAATACATCGCAATCACACATATAGATAGATCTAAATAACGCAAGTATCACGATCTGTATGAAAAAACCAAGCGTGCCAATTTTTGACTACCTACTACTAACACGACACAAGCACTATTAGTGATGCAGCGGGATTGTCCGAAAGGGTTACCGCTACCCCAGAACATAAAGGGCTAAGGAAGGAACACGGATGGGTTTTAGTCAGTAAGAGTCTGACACTCCCTTCCGCTCCACCCAGAGCGGGAGGAGTCATTGGATGATTTCCCATCCTTAAAAAAAAAAAAAAGCACTATTAGTGATGGGAATATAGAGGTATGAGGAACAGGGTGTAAAGTTCAAAACGGAGGAACCTCCGACCAGACAAGTATTGTGTCTGGCGAGCAACCGCCCGATGATTCATGTCTGGCCGTTGTATATATGCTAGTTGCGCGGTAAACTCTGCTTGCGAGATGCAGGATTTTGCGTGACGTCAATATGACGCGTTGTTCGCATGGCGTTGTAGGTACCAGTACAGGAAAAGGCGCCGCCGCGTGGGGTTTTCAAAATTTAAAGCATGTTTGTATTATTTTTATATTTAGGTACATAAAGAATAAATAATTTATTTCCAGTTTTCTTTGGTCTGCGACATGGACTGGCTACCTAGAATGTGCAACACCCTGTTCTGGGTCGGCTCTATATTTGGTAACCTGTTCTTTGGATGGATGTCTGATAGGTAAGTATTTTGAATTCATTATGAGATTAGTAATAATAATTGTTGACCAGATGGACTTCTAAAAAAAAGTGGTGGCCAACGCGACCTATAGCCACTATTAACGAAACGAATTGCATTAAGAGCCAACTAGTTGCGAGCTCGAACTCACAGGTGGGCGCGGCCAAAAAGCACGCTGTCTCAACTCGCATCGTGTCTGACAGAGATGGTATCAGTGATGAGCAGTTAGACGATAGTCTACACGCACAATGTCTAGTTCAACACACACAAATACCGTTCCGAACTGAAACGACACGTTAGACGATGCACACATGCACTATAACGCTAGTACATTCTGTTTGACATGCACCGCCATTCAACTGAGTCATCGGTCGCCCGACGCTCAGCCGGTCGGGCGGGGTGATATTATTATTACCTACTGTTTATGTTATGCCGCATTACTTAGTAATTGACTACCTAGATATTGTTTTCAAGATTATTTACCTATCTTATTTTTTTATCAATACACAAAAACTTTAGGTAAATGTAAACAATCTTGACACATCTTTTTATTTACTGTTTGAAAATCTAGTGTTTTTTACAAACGAATTAATAATAATTTGAGTAAGTTCTAGAGTTATATGAATTTCAAGACGTGACACATCAATATTGTTTGCATATAGTATGTAAGTACTTACCTAAAGTTATTGGGGTATAGGTATGTAGTGGTGGGTAGGTATGTAGGTAGGTATCAAACTCGTAACTTTGAGTGAGTAGCGGCAGATTGCAAGGGTTGTCAGTTGCTTACTCAATTATTATAAGGGTGATTTTGTAGTGTGTTAGGATAGGTTTAGGTATACCTATTAATGAAACACTACTATAAAATAAAATAAAATATAAATGTTTATTATCAATAATAACAAAAATGCGCGGCGTGAAAGGAAGAAAGAATTTATGGAATGCATTGGCGTTGAGGTTTGTAGCGGACTGGCGAGGGCCCGAGGGGCGCGGTCCGTGCGCAGGGGGACGCGCCGGCGCGGGCGGCGATCCGATCCGATCGTCCTCGCGTCGGTCTTCGGCGGTAGGTAATTAGGTATACCTACGCAGCTACGGTACAATTCTCCATTCACCAATTCTCTTTTGGATCTGTTTCATAAAAAAACCAACATTATATACAGGGTCAAATTAAATTAGCAAGCGAAACTCTGCAGACGTGATGGGTGTCGATATCTAACCATAATAAAACAAAAAAATAAAATAATTTTATGACTTTTAGTGGAGTCAATGACCGAACTCAGTGTAGGAGACACTTGTAATATTATTAGTTTAAATTTACAGTTTTTTTTTATTTAAACTTCACGACGTGGTTGGTATCGATTTCTCAATACGATAAAACAAAAGAAAACAGATTTTTCTATCTCATACTAAACTTCAAGTAACAAATCTAGAAGTGGTCGTTGACCCCCAAAAAAATACACCAAATCTTTTTGATTTTTATTTTATAGTGTTTAGGGAACGATACCATCACGTCTGCAGAATTTCGCTAGCTAATTTAATTTGACCCTGTAATAATAAAGTAATATATTTTCCTACACACTATTATTTATTTATTTTATAAAAGTAATGTATTTATTTATATACCGTTTTCATTTTTTTTGTACTGGCTTTTGCCTGCGATTCAGTGGTTTAGGAGTGAAAAAATAGCACAAAAAGGTATTTTCGTCTTTATAATAAATATTAATAAAGAATTTTCGTCTTTATAATAAATATTTTTAAGTACCTACCAACTAATATTAAAAAGCTGAAGAGTTTGTTTGTTTGAACGCGCAAATCTTACAAACTAGGTACCAGTTTAAGCTTTTTTTAGGGTTCCGTGAGGATAACAACAAATACTAAAAAACAATAAAATAAATATTTAAGGGGGCTCCCAAAAAACAAACGTGATTTTTTTGCTCGTGTATGCTCGATATTGATAACGGCAACAGGTAGACGCTTGAAATATTTATAGAATATTTAGTTATATATTCAATATATATTTATTTATATATTCACTTTAAAAATAAATAATTCAATTAAAATAAAACATTTATCTAAGGGGGGATAGAACAGACATGATTTTGTTGCCGTTTTTATAGAAAATGGTACGGAACCCTACGTGCGCGAGTCTGACTCGCACTTGGCCGACTTTTTGTGTTAGGTAGCCTATCTATTGAGAAAGATTATGTTAGGTACAGATTATGAAACATCACACTGCGACTCATGGGAGCGGAGCAGTGGGATAGATTCCTACGGCCCTACGGGAACGGGGGTAAAAGCGTGGGGAAAAGCTAGTACAAGTATGCCTATATATGAGTACTTAGTACGATATAAAAACAGGTACATACCTACATACGTTATCAAAAGGCCACCGTTTTCACCTAATTCACGAGTTCACGACTGCCCATTGATTTTACGATAAATTATGTTATAAACCTCACTTTATACATAAGTATGTATGTATTATACATTTTTGTTACCTACTTAAAATACAAACAACACGAGCTAGGAATAGGTAAGGGATAGTGGTTAGATATAATTATGTATGGATACCTACTAAATACTACTCGAGCACTCCTCCCCCCATTTCCAGGAGCACAAAATAAAAGTTACTAGCGCGCCGCTTTCTGAGCGAGCGTCTTGCCTACATAAGGTACCTTGTGTGTGTACGCCGCCGCCGCGCCGCCGCGCCGCCGCCGAGCCCGGCCGCGCGCCGCGCCGCCGCCCGGTCTTCATTCAAGCCACAAGCCCCTAGTCTTAGGCTCTTAGCTGTGCAGAAAGCCACAAAATGTATTAGCTAAAAGATACTTTATTTTATATAATCTATTATTATAAAGCTGAAGAGTTTGTTTGCTTGGTTGAATGCGCTAATCTCAGGAACTGCTGGTTCGAATTGAAAAAATATTTTTGTGTTCGATACTTGAATAGTCCATTTATGGAGGAAGGCTATGCTATATAACATCACACTACGATCAATAGAAGCCCAGCATCAATGAAAAATGAACGGAAAAAAATATATTCCTTTTGTGAGCTTCCGTTGCGTGCGTACGCTGCGTAAACGGTTAAAGTTACTCAAAAATAATGTTTGACGGATTTGTTCCCTTTTAAATGTACAAAAAAAAGGCCGCGACAGCGTATGTCTACCTTATAAGGTTGACTCACTATAACCTTTTTTATGGTAATCAAATTTGTTCTAAAATAATGCATTATGTGTGAAGGTGTTTTTATTATCATCATGTTTTACCTTATTGAAATAAACACATTATTCATCACAAGTATTTAATGTTGAACAAAATTGCCCTTGACATCACTTGATTTCAATGAATATCTTAAAAGATATCATAGTTTTAAAATAATACAAATAATAATGCTAAAGAGTTTGTTAGTTTGAAAGCTCAAATCTTGGAAGTATCGGTTGGATTTATGAAAATCTTTTTGCATTTGATTGCCCAACTCTTGAGGAAGGCTATAGGACCCTTAGGAGTTGAGTAGTAATAGCGAAGGCGATGTGATGCGACGGGGTCGGTCGGGGGATCAAAAAATTTCACGCGGACGAAGACGCGGGCAGAAGTTAGTTACCTATATTATAACAAAAAATATGCTCAAGGAGGTCCCTACCTAAATAGGTTAGTTATAAGAAATTGTACGACTTACCCATTGTTTATTTGTAGTTGTTCACAAATCACACCAGTTCCTCAATCAACCAATACAACTTCACTGATACAGCGTCCACTCAAACCAACAATTCCAATTTCAAATGAAAATACGAAGTCCAAATTGTAGTGCGAAGTCAAACAGATAATGTAGGTAGTATCGAAATCCAAAGTTCAAGCCAGGGGTCAATGTAGTGTTCACGTGCGAATGATAATAATTTATAGCGCAAAGGAGTTTAGTCTACATACAAACGAACGACATAGGCCGCAGCCGGCAGCAGCAGACTGAGTCCAAATAGTTCGAAAAGTGCGCAAGACAGTATTGTGCAAGTGTGCGTGAGCGTCTTCCCCCCGCACCGCGCCAGGGCGAACATTATTGAGTGAAATGCACGATAATTCCATAGTAAAACGAGCGCGTAAAAATTACGAAACGTCCTTTGGAAGATCGAGTTTTCTGAAAAAACCACTGCATAAATCAATTACAAATAAAGCTTATTGAACTCTTCGATAATTGATCTTTGTCGGGACGGTTTTTGTTTTGAAGATTTTATCCTTCTTTTATTACTTATTTACGCCCAAAGTTACGTTAAAATTAGCAAGAAAAACCGAATCTTTGTTGGCTCATAACTTTTTAATGGCTTTTTATTTTACAATTCTGCTTCCGTCCAGACAAAATTAATAATAAGACAAAACGAAAGAATGTTTAACTTTGGATGTACATAGTCAAACAGTGGAGTAAAACACTCCCGAAATTTGTATGGAGAAATATCGGCAAAGTGTACCCTGGCTTTAGGAAATGTAAAAAAAAATAAACAAATGGATAATATTTGTCTGGCGTTTTTATATGGGTTAGAACAGTGGTGGCCTAGCAGTAACGGCCGCGACTTAAGAGTTGTAGGTCGTAGATTCGAACCCAGATAAGGGCTATGTGCCGCGCTATGGGCCGTTATGTCTTGTGTTTTTTGTTTAGTGCCTGTACTTACTAACATACTCGTAAGTTTTACTAACAATCTTGTTTGAGTCTTGGTTACTCTAATAAAGAAATTCTATTCTATGTATTCTATAATTTGTGTAAATTATTGTATCACTACTGCTCTCAAAACGGTGAAGGAAAACAACGTGAGATAACCGGCATGTCTTAGAACCAAAAAATCTAAGACATGTAACATCTACCATCCCGCACTAGGTCCACGTTGTGAAATACGGCCCACTCCCTCTCACCGAGAGGAGGCTTTTGTCCCAGCAGTGGGAACATTACAGGCTGATTATTAGTCTATATAATTTATGGTAGTTTTGTACTTGGATATACATGAAAAGAAAAACTAAACCACTTGTGCGGTAAGACAACATTTTATTTTTCCTCCTGCAGGTATGGCCGCCGCCCCACAATTCTTCTGATGGTCTTCCTTGAGGTTCCTCTGGCTATAGCGTCATCATTCGCCAAATCCTTCTGGACTTATGTAGGACTGCGAGTAGCTGGTGGACTGTTCTTCCCAGCATTGTATCAGCTGCCTTTTATACTGGCACTAGAACTCATGCCTCCTGGGCAGCGGAATCATACGGGTAAGGTTCAGCAAAAAATAACTAACATCATGGGTGTTTTGCCTCAATTGACCTCATGGTCGCAAGTGCGACAGCTGAGCGTGGGGTCCTTCGTTCGATTTCCAGGTCGGACAAAGAGTTATTGGTTTTTTCTATTAGGAATTTCTCAGTAGCAGCCCGGAGTTTGGAAGTTGGCGGTATAACACCCCCGTGCCTCGGAAGCCGTTGGTCCTGCGCCGGATCTCTCTCCGGTGGGGTCGGATTGCCGGTCCCACCGGACCAGTGAGGGAAGAAAGAGTTCCTGCACACACATGTGTACACTATAATATTTCCCGTGCCAAAGGATAGTCTCCGTTAAGGTCAGTCGCCATGACCAAAATACAGGCTGGAGTTCTAGTCCTAAGTCCCATGTAATAGGGAGCGAGCCATTGCTATTAGCTTGATTTAAATCAAGGCTCTGGGTTGCTACTGAAAAACACAGACGAAGACCTATGGAAGGAACACAGCGGGGAAATTGTGTAACACGCTATCAGTAGCAATGGATTACATTATGACAGTTGAACAACATTCATTGCGTTATTTTCGTTGTTGAGCAGATATTTTTCGAACATATGAAGCGATGGATTAGCTATATCCTTCAAAATTATTAAAATTTAGACTGATGGTGTGTTACGTAATGGTTGTGGGATCCATACGCCTCAACCACTAGACTAACGTGACAGTTAAATTCTTCTGTCAATCAATGATTGTTTCTTATTTCAGGTATTGTTGTCGGAATGCTATTCGCCGGTGGCATGTGTTTATTATCCATGCTGGCTTATGCTGTGCAGGACTGGTACCATCTGTCCTTGGTTACCACATTCCCCTTCATACTGCTGTATGGGTACGTTACCATTTTTTACTTGTAATACTAAAATAGTACTATTGCCGTGTTTAACGAAGTATTACTGCGTTCGAAAGTATTACTGCGTTCGAAAGACCGATCTTTGGACCACTTCAGTGAAGTTCGTAAACTTGTCTTTATTTACAAAAAACCACTACAGATATGTGCCTCTACAATATGTTGGTAACCGCTGCAGTTCGGATTTTAGTAGTCGTCAACAGTCGTTTATTTTATAAACATGACTTGTGTTGTGATGTTCTGGAGTGAAAGTTAAGATTGCTTGTGGCCATGGCAAGTGGTCGCGACTATTCTGTCGGTCTTACTCCTACTAATTGCCCGTTTTCACTATAACAACACAAATAAGCACGCCGTTTTATTTTTAACTTTCGGCGCTGAGCTAAGGGAAGAAAATCCAATAGGGCCATTTATTTAAGCATTCGTTTAAGATAGCTTAACGTTAGTGAAAACAGGCATTAGCCCCAATCTTATATGACAGCCTCATTTGCGAAGATTTATCACTCTATCAAACTATTGTTAAACTTTTTTTCTAATGTTCCAGGTACTACTGGCTTATACCAGAATCTCCAAGGTGGTTAGTTGGCAGAGGAAGAATAGCTGAAGCTGAAAAAGTCCTCAGGAACCTCGCCAAAAGGAATGGTATACACCTGGAAAGAGGCTTCTTATTGGAGTTGCATGTAAGTACGAAATATTATTAACTCAAGATGTTCTTATAAATGTAACAGTCTTAAAATGGCATATATTCAAAATAGACCGAGAATCAGCACTTTTCGAACGTCAAAATTACAAAAGACAGTCTCTCAAAATGCCCGCCCTTTACCACTACTAGTGCTTTCGCTGGGGAGAAAGTGGCGCAACAGAGAGAGTAAGAGTGGTGGAGTTCAGTGAAAAAATACCTGATTTTAGACAATACTAATTAGCATTACAAGACACAGAGCATAAAATTAAATTGTATGCCAAATTATGTCAGCTAGCCACGCCAAGCCATATCTTCTGTTCAAGTAATTAGTATTATATGTATACTTCAGCTTTACCCTTAATCTTTTCAGAAGAAAATAAAAGAAGAAGAAGAAGCCACACAAGAAGAATTAGCAACAGTGTCAAACATGAACGGCCACGTTGCAGGATACAAAGAACTACCCGAAAAAGATGAAAACTTTGACAGAAGAATAAGCAACATGCTGACATTCAAGCCAGACCTCTCCAAAATATCCGAAACAGAAGAATCTAACAAAAGCTTAGAAAAAATTATAGCTCTAGAAGTAGCAGAAATTGTAAATAAAAAAACCAGATTGAAAAAGGAAGAGGAAGATAAAGAACAGAGTATTACAGAAGCAACGAATCTGAATGCTGAACATCAACAGAAAGCAACACAGACTGACTATAAGAAATCACCAGCGACTACTCTTAGAAGAAAGTCTCTACAGTTAGTAAGTAAGATATTTGTACATGAAGATGTTGATGAAGACATTGTGGAGAATAAAAGAATGGATGATCAGAATTCAGAAGGAGATTGTAAAGCTTCTCCATTAGATGTGTTCAGATTTCCGAATATAAGGAAAAAGTTCTTCATTCTTACTTTCGATTGGGTGGCTCTAGGAGTTGTGTACAATAGTATGAGTTACAATACTCCTAATTTAGGGGTCAATGATTACTTGGCGTTTTTTATTGGTAAGTTTAGAAACACATTTTTGTTCACTCTCGTAACTCTCATTTCCTATTTAAAACAAAATATTAGCCTCAGTTACTAACTCGATTTTAATAGTTGTTGGTATTTTTGTGGAATTAGTAATGAAATATGCTACTATGAGTACATTAATCAGGAGATACATTTACTAATGTGAGACAATTTTAAGTTAGCATGCAGTTTGCAACTCTTTCACCCGCAAAAAAATACACATAGAAAAGGCTTACATTATTCATACAACTTACGTGTCGAATACACGTGAGAGGCCCACGAGCTTTGCGAGTCAATACTTCATCATTGTATTTGCATCTTGAAAATCACACTAAAAATAAAACTCTAAATTCAAGGGGAATAAAAGTGTTTTCTCCTTCTAGGTGGCGCCGTAGAAATACCTTCGTATTTCATGGCGTGGCGCTGCATGGAGCGGTTCGGCCGTCGCTGGGTGCTCTGTGTCTTCATGTGTGTTGGAGGAGTAGCCAGCATCAGCTGTATTCTTGTTCCTGAATGTAAGTGAATAACGCTTAGCTAATTATAGCAGTGTCACCATTAACGTAATTAAAGAAAATGTGTCTAGATTTGTTTAGTTGGATCAATGTGATCTCTAAGACAGCACGACCTGAATAGAAAATAGTTATGGTAGAGCTAATTTTAATATACTTTGGCCGATACTAGTAAGAATATAAGTTAGTAATAAAGAAAACACATTTATTTAGCACAGACTAACATATTTTGTAAATAAAAAGTTAATAGAATAGAAGAACAGAATGAGTGGTATAATAATAAAGTAAGTAGGACTCCTTATAAAGAACTGGTCCATGAAAGCTGCTCCGTCACACCTAATTTTGCCACTAATCATGAAGCTGTATTACTGCGTTCCGGTTTAAATAGTGAAATAGTGTAAATGCTTGTGATATTAAAGCCACTCTAGAAAATTTGAATTTGTCTCTAAAATTGGCAACGAATTGCAATCCCCTGAATGTGATTTACTAGTTGCCACATTATAACAGATAGAGCTTATCGTAGATTGTATATATTTTTTATTTATAAAAAACAACAATTGTTCGATCGATTTCTATAAATTTCTTAAGTACATCTATTCTATCATTCTTTGAATATATCCATGTCTTTCCAGCATGGCCATGGATAACAGTGACTCTCTCGATGCTGGGACGGTTTTTCGCTGCTTCATCGTTTGCAGTTTTCTACGTACTGATTGGAGAATTGTTACCTACTGTACTAAGAGCTCAGGCAATGGGAGCAGCCTCGTTTATATCTGGACTGGGGCTTCTGGCTGTTCCGTACATAGTACATCTGGTAAGTTACTCATCACCTTCTTTGCTTTTAGCACCTGTTTCAGAACAGGTGTGCGCGTCGAGTATAACAATGGTTTCTGGATGTTGTTGAGACTGCAAAAGAGCTTCACTAATGAGAAGAGTGAGAGACAGTCGCAACCGCATCTGGTGGATAAGCTATTCTTTATATAATAACAACTGTAAAATATTTGTTAAATGTACTGTTTTGGAGCTATTTCATTTACAGAATGATTTTGTAGGGTCCGTTAAAATAGATAATTGGTTTAGTTAGGCCCATGGTCCACAGGTCCACGAAGCTACTCAAAAGTAATCAACGTAGTTGGTTTGTGATTGGTTGCGTCGTGTACGGACCGCCATCGCCATTGAAATACTAGTGCTGTACCAGTGCTGGCTACTCATTAATACTTTGAGTTTGTAGCGCGTTGTACTTTTGAGTAGTCGATAGGCCTAAGAGTATTATTTATTTTTATTTTTGTATCTTCTCTTGATTCTAATCCTTATTATTCTTCTTCTTTGGCCTCACTTTTTCCCGTTACGCGGGGTTGGCATTCCTAATCATACGCTATTTATTTCGGTCTAGTGCGACATCTTCCTTAAGTCCCCTATATCCTTTTGGACCTTCGTCATCTATGTAGTTTGTGGTTTCTAATAAATATTCAAAGTCTATTAACACTATTCATTTTCTATATAGATCTTCAAATAATATTCTGTTGTCTTTACCTTTTTAGGCTGTGTACTCCAGAGCCTTACCACTGACAATAATGGGAGTGTTAAGTGTGATGGGAGGGATCACCTCCCTCTTCCTACCAGAAACCCTGAACCAGCCACTACCACAGACCCTGGGTGATGGAGAAACCTTTGGCAGGGACTTTAAAATATTGAGCTGTGTTGAAAGACAAAGTGAAAAGTGAAATACTGATGTGTAAATGAAATTGTTTAAACCCTGTAAATATTTAATTTTAGAATGTAAAAGTCAAAAGCTATTATAGCTTTTGACTTTTTAGCGCCACTTAATGAATAATCTGTTTTTGTAACGCTGATAAGTACCAAACGCTTCACTCGAGTAAATATTCATTTTTGTTTCATTCTTCGTATTGCTCAGACACAATTACATAGAAATGAACGTTCATCTGCTCATTAAATTTCATATTTAGATCATTCGGTCGATGAGTGAAAGATGCCGAGTCTAACAATGTTGGATCGCTTCTCTAAAACTAATATAATTTATGTTTTCACTTTTGTTTCATTTTGTGTTCTGAAGTTTCACTTCGAGTGAAATACAAAAATGAACACTGCTTTAGGGATCTTCATCAGAAGGCGTGAGATTGGAAAAGAAGATATTATATAGAAATAAGGCACACAATTTCTCATAAATATAAGATTTTGCGTCACAAATTATGTTAGAACTTATAAAGTCAATTCGTTGTTATTTATGTCTTTGTATTGTTTGTGAATTAAATAATAACAGTTTTCTTATAATTTATAGTACAAAAATAAATGTAAGTAAATAACACTACAACATTGTAAATATTAAACTTTATTTGTAATTTATTGCGTTTCATCTCAAATCACTTATCTCATAAGAAATGTTTCTAGTAATTAGAGTGTACTGGAAAGAGAGACCATAGTTTCTTGTTAAATTTAAATTCTAGGACCGGCAATTTTATTTCTGCATAAATTAATAAATTATTATTGACTATCAAAAATATCTACATAATAATCATCATCATTCATCATAACATCAGCCGAAAGACGTCCACTGCTGGAGACCTGGAGACAGCCCCCCCGACTCCGCTTCGACCGGTTCTGTGTTTCCCGCATCCAGCTGATTTCTCGGCCTTCATCATCATCGGTCATCGGTCCACCTTGTGGGATGCTTTATTCCAATTTATTCGAGGTCGGCGCAATATTTCTTCTTCCATTCATCTGTATTAGCCGTAGTATCAATAGTCATCTCCTTTCTAGCTATATCAAAATTATCTTGGTATATATTATCTAAAAGCACATTAAGCCGTTGTTCCTGATCTCTCTCCGGTCGTGTCAGATTGCCGTCCCATCGGAAGATTTCTTTATGACAGTGAGGAGTGCATCTGTGTCGGCGCACACTTATGCACTATAATATCTCCCACGTCGAAGGTTACTCTCTGTTGAAATTGGGCGTCATGGCCTAAATGCGGTTTGGAGGGGTACTAATACATGTATGGTCTAACAAAATAAGGTATTTGACTGTAATAGAATATTAGGTTGCAATGATATTAAAGTTTATAGGAAAGTGGACTGCAGCAGCACAATAATGTAGTTGGTAAGAATTCCTATCAGTTGTATTGGCAGTGAGGCATCGATGTAAAACAGGCCACACGCGCTCATCTTACTGAAGGATGCTCGGTTTATCTGTATCACGTGGATGCAGAGACTTTCTTCATAGTCTGTAAAGAAATATATAGTTTGTAAAAAGCAAGGTAAAGGCAGAAAAAGTAAAGGAAAACGTCCGAAAAAAGAAATACATTTACAGTTGGATATTTGCGGTTGGAGAATGGACCGTGATGTATATGGATGTATGGGAGAACACGTTTTTCAACTACAATGTTAAGTTTGTTTTTGGGATAAATTCATCCCAACTACGGAACTCTTCATTGTGCGTGGTCCGATTTTATGACCATGCCCAACATCGGCATTTTGAATATTATTCATCGTCATTCACCTACCCTTTTTTCCCAATTAATTTGGGGTCGGTGCACATATCTTGTTCTTCCAAACTTATCTATTAGTCTTCTCTATTGTTTACAATATTATTATCTTTTAAAATCAGTTTTGAAAGTTTTGGAAACGTCAATAATTTTTAGTAGTTATTGCAGATAAATATGCATTGTAGCTAACTTACTGCTCATAAATCCGTACAAACACAGATATTTGTAAAAAAATATACATCTTTTTAATACAGTTAGGCCACACCATTGTCAGTAAATAGGTGAATCTGTATACACAGTCGAATCGTGCGCTCACCTAGATAGTTTTTATTCTTCAAACGTTGTATACACGCCGTCTCAGCTTCCTCAACAGTAATATAGAATTTCTCGCAATGCACGCATTGTATTATTACTAAAAATATATCCTTTGCCAGCCAAATAGCTGCCAGAAATATAGTCCATGAAAACTGAATCTCCTGCTAAAAGTTTAAAGAAAATAAATTAAACAGCATTACACAGTTTGTTAATTTAAAAAAGGCGTACAAATATATCCCAAATGAAATTACAATCAATCCCAAAAAAAAAAGCTTTAATTGCTTTGGTTGATATGGGTAATAAATAATAAAGAAAATTTTTAGGTTACATAAAAGAATGAATAAGAAAATGGAAAGACCCGTTAAAAAATATTATAAGTTATTGATGTGAAAGATGCAATGACTGAACGAAGTATGATATTATTATTTAAGAAAAAAATCAGGTTCTTATTCAAATAAATTATGTTAGAGTTAGCTTGGTATATTAAAATACTTACTTCGTCATTATGACCAGCTGACACTTTCAGGATATGCAGTAAAATACTAAAATAGCATAAACTTCGGAAAAATGTGTCAATAGTATGAAATAATATCTGTGGAAGGAAAAAGAATAGAAAATTACGAACAACGAATATTACAGCAGTAAAATAGAAAATTATTATATTGTAAGATTATTCAAAGAAATTGAAAGTTAAGACAACACACACAGAACTGTAGGTAATGATAGTAGTGTCTCTTTGAAAATTATTAATGAAAATGAAAGAATATCAATAGAATCTTACCATCAATTGAAAAATATTCTTATATAACTTATAAGCTTCCAAAATATTTCGATACACACCAAAAAAATCGACGTCGAATTTTTCTTTACCATCGTTAGCTATGAGAACATCCGCGATCCATTTCTCGAGATACTTTCTCAGCAAAATAATAACCAGAATACCATAAGCTAAGTGGACATCAAAGCTAATGAACATAAAATTTACGATCATGTCATCTAAATAGAATTCATAATAAATTGTAGAATACAAAAAATTAACAAAGATGTTAACACCAACAGCACTTAAAATTAAGATCCAGTTCCAGCGAGTGACTTTCTTGAGGCTTTCACTAAAGTCTAATTCCTTGTAAATTCTTTGAATCAATAAAATTATTGAGATGTGGATGTCACTGTGTTTGATATTAAGAACGAAGAGAACGGTAACCCCGGCACAGTATACAACCATAAAGAACGCAAACATGATAGCGACGATGTCATAATTGTTGGTTCCCATTGTGTCTTCCAAATCTCCGAAAAACAAACGATTGATACATAATCCATATATACAGACCACACAGACGAATGTTAACATATGAAACTTTTTCTCCTTTGGAGTAATATAATTATCTTTTGTACTATATTTCGATAACAGAAACAGTGACAGCACCAAATTTACTGGATACATCATTTTTTGGATGCCTTTTTCAAGTCTATTATCAAGTAATATTTCTGGAAGTACCTTATCCTTTGGTTTGATTTTATTATTTATTAAAATCATTTTTTCTATTTACGACTTCTGCTGTCTTCATTTAGACGATGAATGAATGAAATTATCATAATTGAATATTTCATTTCATGAAATATTCTATGCATACATAATAATATGTAAGGCATTATTATTGTAATAACTTTAATAGCCGTTTTCAATGAATTATAACAATTCAATTCCAATAAAGTCTAATACCAAATGATAATACCGAAAGTAGTTCAAACAAACAAACAAACTCTTCAGCTTTATTATTAGTATAGATTAGACATGAACATTTTCTTATAATGAATGAATTTACAGATGAGCAAACTGTAACAATACAATAACATAATTGGTTACAAGTCCCAGCAGAGATATTGTTAGCGTCGCGTCTACATAGAACAGGCCACAAGCGGTCATCTTACTGAATGTTCGATTTTTCAGTATCACGTTCTTGCACAGTTGTTGTTGACTCTCTGAAAGGAAATCATGCATATTAAAAAAGCAATGTTTTCGTGAGTACGTTAAGATAGCTTCTTGCAAGCTAATTTTTGACAAATTTATCTTGGCTTATTATCGTCATCATCATCACTCAGCTAAAAGACGTCCTCTGATGAACATAGGCTCGCCACATCAACCGGTCAGGACCAGAATCCGCACTTAAAAGATATTCAAAATGTCATCGACCCACCTTGGCTTATCAAGTCGAAGCATTGTATATTATGTATCCCGTTGTGATGTCAATAATACTACCGATACCATTAAGTAGATTTATGACCTAATGTTGCCCAAGGATGACGATATAAAGCAGCCCTCGTATTGTCTTGTAATTTTGTACGCATGATGAGATTCAAAAGCAAATTGCATTCATTGTAATGCTTGTAGCATTTCAATAGGTTTTTTTTTACAATTTACTCACTTGTATAGTTTATCTTCTTTATTTGCTGTATACAAGCCGTCTCAGCCTCCTCAAGGGCTATGTAGAACTTCTCGGAGTACACGTTCCGAGTAATAACAAGAAACATGTCCTTTGCTAGCCATAATATTATCACGCTCACGGCCTTCCAATTTACAGGCTGAAAAGTAATTTAATACGTCTAAGAAAGCATTAGACTTATTATCATAATCATATATATAATCATTAGATTAGCTTTTACTAGTAATGGTAGAATATGTTTATGTCCGCCACACCCTGGGCATTTAGCGCTACACTACACTGTTGAATAATATTCTTCTTAATAAATGGTATTAAAAAGTCACTATTTCTGTATGACGTATGACTGTGTGTGCACTTAATTCTCGTTAACTATACACAGTAGATTTAGATTTTGCCATAATTTTGAGAATGTATTCCCGAATGTCTAAGAGTACAATATAATAATAATAATAATATTATTATTTAGTTTAATATTTATCTTACTTAAAGCTCAGAAAAATTGATGTTTATTGATGTTTTGACAAGTCGCCACATCAGTACCTAGATAGCAACAGCGCAAAGCATGGGCGCATTGTTAGTATACATACAAAAATATCTTATTAGGATCGTGCTACTAGGAGAGCAGAACATAGTTATATTTTGTTATAAGTTTTTGAACAAAGAACCATCATCATCCTTACGTTATAATATTTTGCCTCCATTTGTAACATAATTTCTACGTGACACAGGGTGCGTCCAAATACATTGAGGATACTGCACAGTACCTGCAATGAAACATTAGGTAAGTTTATACTTCTGAAAGAAAAATACTGCCATGAAAGCGATATCTCAAAAACTTCGTAAAGTTGATTGCTGTAGCATCGGATAGCTTAAAGAAATAGGTATCCAATGCGCTAAGACAAATAAAAAAACCCTTATTAAAGTTTTACCTATCACAGTTGTACCTCACATCACTAAGAGAATATGAGCAAAATTAAATTTTCTCGAAACTAGCTTTTCCTGAGATACCGCTTTTGTGTTTAGCACGGCAGAATAGGTTTATTAGAAACACGTGCATATAAAAGATGGGTTAACTCTAATAAAAAAGATCTATAATCACGAGCATATTAGAACAGAAATAGTCGGTGGCTGCACTGCACAGTGCCACCCTTATACCAATTAATTTATGGTTTATTGAAAAACTTACTGTGCCAGTAAGTCTTTTATTTATTTTTTAACAGTCGTCTCAATAATCACTTTTTTTATTCTTTACTAGCTGTGCGCCCGCAACTCTTCGTTCGCGTGCATAACGAAAACCGTTTTATTTTTTTTTTGCGCAGAACCCTAATTATTTTTCTAAAATAAAAGTAGCCTAAGTTAATAAAATGGGCCTTATTACATAAGCTATCTGCCACTGAAAGTCCTGTCAAAATCGGTCCAGCCGTTTCAGATATCGCCATCTAGTATCGAGTAGAAGAACTAGTGTTAAGAACCTTCTAGAAGTTTCGATGAGAGAACTTTATAGAACTATCGACATCTGGTCAGTTTGGGCTGAAATGTACTGGAACATTCTAGATGTTTCTACAGTAGAAGGTTCTAGAACAATGTGAGACCTATATAAGGCGGGAATGCTCTGCGAGCCGACACAGTCTTGGATAAGCGAAACAAGCGATATCGAAAGCGATCTTCAAGTGCGACTTAAAAGTGATCAGTAGTGCAATTGTGTTTTGTAATTAGTGCGTTAAAGTTGTAATTATTGTTTATAATTAAAGTGTCTATTTTTTTTTTATTAAATCGGCAGTTTTTATTGTCACGAACCCCAAGCTCGTAACATTATGTTTATGTTATTATGTTTTACATATTTACTTACTCAGATCGAAAAGAAACTTACCATTACTTGCGACACTTTCTTGTACACATTGTAAGCTTTAAAAATATTTTTATACGTCTTAAACAATTTTTTACAATATATTTTGTCGTTGTTTTGCCCGCCATCGTTCATCATGTGGATGTTTTTGATCCATTCACCAAGAAACTTGTTTAACAATATAAGAACACGAATATAATAAACGTACTGGAGGTCAATACTTATAAACATCAAATCAGAAATATAAATAAAGACATTTAAGTATTTAATGGTAAGCAAACCATAAAACGTTATTATAATAAAAATATCAACACTTATAATGGTTAATACGGAGATCCAATTACAAATAATAAAACTTCGGATACTCTTACTACAATCGATGCACTTATGAATAGTTTGAATCGTTACAACGAGCAAAATGTTGTCATTGCTGTGAACGATGTCAAGAATAGAAAACAGAACAAGACCGAAATTACAGTACACGAACAAGAATACTGCAATAAACACAAGTATTGCATTTGTAACAATCCCCATACTACGATACGGTTCATCAGCAACTAATCGGTGGACACCAATAGCAAACAAGAAGGAAACATAAAAGAAAACGAGTATATAATACTTTCTCCCCCGTGGAGTTATATAATTGTCTCGAATACTGAATTTTGATGAAAAGAACAGAGTCTGTATTATGTTGAAAGGATAGAATATTCTTTGGACATCTTTATCTAGTCTGTTATTGAGTAATACTTCGGTTGGGTAAGATGAAATCTTTGGCATGACTTTGTAATTTGGAAACATTCTTACAGCTTTAAAATTAGAAAAATTTGTAGTAATGAACTGTCTTAGACAACTTAACTTAACTTACTACAGCGTTCTTATAGGTATTGATCGTTTCGAAGGCTAAGTTATATTTGTTCGTTTTTTATTAATTATAATTAAACTGCTTTGAATAAAAGAGCTATTTTGAATAGGGTTCCTTTTATGGGTGAAACGAATCTATTAAAAAAAACTCTATTACAATGGTTTCAGGTTTCACACTTGATTGACGGGATTTTTTGAAATATCTGGTGGCACGGTAGTGCCCCCGCCAAGACGAGCCAAGCGAAGCGCAAGGGCACTACCTTTGGTTTTAGTCAGTAAGAGTCTGACACTCCCTTCCGCTCCACCCAGAGCGAGAGGGGTCATTTGATGATTTCCGATCGTTAAAAAAAAATTCAAAAAAAGGGCACTACCTACCATTTCTCGAAGTGTTTCGTCGTTTTTTTGAACCCTCATAGAGTTGGTTTCCGATATACCGGATAGTTCATATTCTCAGGATATGATGTCAATAACAGACTAAATAAACATAGAAAGTCTTAATTGAATACCTCTAATACTTTAGATTTTATTGATATCTAAAATATACCGATTTTGTCACTGAAGTGCTAGAAAGCCGAAATTTGGTATGTAAACAAAGTTCAGTATAAAAAAAAACATTATCGTGCCCCCAGATAAACTTATAACATTCGACCCCATCCTCTAAAATGGTAGGGGGTTTGAATGAGTCTTTTACTAATTTTAACCATCATAGAAAAAAGACAAATACAGAGAATGGGCTATGAAAACCGGCACTGCTGATGTGCAAGAAATACACCCCAAAAACGAAGAAAAAAATAAACACTTAAAGACTGCCTAGCAACTTACAAAAAGAACTGAAATCCCACCAAAAACATTTCATGTAAAATGTTGCCAAGACGACCACATAAGGTTTGCCATGTGAAAAAGATATCAGAGGGGCAATTCTCGTAATTTTAAGAACGTTCACAGTCTGATCTGTCTCAATCTGTCAAAAATACCTCAAATTTCCGTAGATTTTGACAAGTTTTAGACATTTGTTTGTCGCTGAGATGAGACTTCGACTAGATTTTGAACGTTTTAAATTACGAGAATTGGTTCTGATCTCATGTAGAGCCAAGCTTCTGATTCTACACGGCCTAACTCTACCGACCCTAACTTCACAAATTCTACATATCAGTAATAAAATATTTTTTACAAAAAAAAACAACCGTCTTCCAAAAAAAAACTACAAAATGATATATAACTTTTATTTCAGAAGTCGGTGTCGTTGGTTCTGCATTTTCGTTTATTGAGCCTAACTCGCGACTAGCCGGTTTGATCGTTCAAGTTACGTCAAAAACGAATTAACCTTTTAATTTTACTAATGTATTAAGACAATCAGTCAATATTGACAGTAAGAATACAATACATCTATCCAAAATTACACTGCTGGGCTAAGGCCTGCCCTTTTTTCTTCCAAACCTCCCGTCTTGTGCGATCTCTGGCCAGATTGGCTCTGCAAATGATATTAGATCGTCACACCACCTTCGCCTTGGTCTACCTCGTTTGGTCTACCTCGTCGGCGATGTTCTGCTTCAGGCGTCCAGTAGTGACGATCTTTGCCCATCTCTCCGGGTGCATTTGTGAGACGTGTCCGGCCCACTCCCACTTCAACCTGGCTGTTTTTTCTCCAACATCCGCTACTTCAGTTATGGAGCGCAGCGCGGTGTTTCTAACTTGATCTATGCTGCGCTCCATTGCTGTTAGAAATTTTGCACTTCATTTGTTTATCCCTTCAAAATATTGTGTGCAAAATAATCATAATCAAAAGGCGCAACAAGTATCTATTTGTTATTGTCAAATGCGTTGTTTCTACCGAACGTTTACGCTTGTGGCTAAGTAATAACAGCCGCATGGGTCGATTGATCAGGTTAAGCTACGCTTGTCGTAGTTGGTCCGTGGATGGGTAACTATCTTTACATACCAAGACCACACCGTCGCCGTTGGTCCCGGCTGTCATTCGTGGATCTTTGACAGTAGTTACGGGTCGTCAGAAGCCCGAAAATCTGACCACCAGTCTTACCAAGGTATATCGTATTACCCAGTAACTGAGTTGTGGAGGTCAGATAGGCAGTCGTTCCATGTAAAATACTGTATTCAGCTGCATCTGGTTAGACTGGAAGCCGACCGAAACATAATAGGTACGTAGTTGGGAAAAGGCTAGGCAGACGATGTTTACTATAAACGTCAGTGATGTTATATATGCGTCATGTACGTGAACGGGCGCCGTCAGTTGGGGCTGCATACCTACCAAGAACTCTTAACGCGATCCACTTTAGGACCTAAACTGAACTGTTCTGCTAATTCGTACCATGACGTCAGTTTAACGATTCAATTTAGGCCGTGCCATCTGGATACCTACCACGACCTCTTAACGGTCATTCACTTTCAAAGATCCAAATGCCGCTGAGTATAATGGACGTCATGGTACGACTGTGAACGATGCAGTTTAAGAACCTAAACTGAAATGTCTTGCTTTTGAATCGTTTTTAAATAGATCATGGTAGGCCTCCAAGTCATCACTTAGCAGCCTCGGCTTATTTTTAATTATTTTATTTTTGAATTGTTGTTTTGTAAAGTACTATTTGCTGTACTCTGGATGCTTTTAACACGTGCGACTTTTTTTTACATCGTTCTCACATATAATTATAAATTCAACATTAATGATGTAACTAATATTTTTGTAAAAATATAATTTAAAAGAGTGTCCATGGAGTTTCTTGCCCGTTCTTCTCCATAGGTACCTACGCTTTGGAATGGGCAACTAGCTTCATATTTTCTGACTGACCGACTTCTTGACAATTCAAAAGTGCCTGTAAATGGTTTAATTAAAATAAATGCTTTGAGTTTGAGTTGCATTTACGAGCAGAATGTAGCAGATATGTTTCCCGAGATGACAATTCAGTCCTTTTTATCAGATGTAAAGTTCAGCCATAAATCCGGGAAGAAAGATGCATCGACATGTAACTACATCATCGAAGTTCCAGCCAAGATCCGTAAAGCCCTAATAGTTCAAGGAAGGCTTTATATAAATTGGACTTCCTGCCCAATCAGAGATTTTACTTTAGTTACTAGATGTTACAACTGCCAACAATATGGTCATGCAGCAAAAACATGCCGAGAGGTCAACTCATCGTGTGGGCACTGCGGAGAAGCAGGACATTCCATGTCACAGTGCGCGAAAAAAGAGGAAACCTCTAAATGTGCGACTTGTTCGCGATTTAATAAGCCCAACCAACATAAAACGGGAGACGCTGAGTGTCCTGCTAGGAAAATAGCAGAATACAGGTACATCAACTCAATTGACTATGAGGGCGCATAGAACGTCGTACTCTAGGTCAGAGTTGATATGCCTTACCTTGCACAACAGTTGCGTAACAACAACAGGTTAGTATGTTAGCCTACTCAAAGATTGTTGCTGTCTAAGCAAATGACTGACTGGTTATTAAAAATAACAAATTAATTACCAAGTGTACTTTAACCTAGTTTATGTTTCTGCTGATGCATATAATTTCTGTACATATTACATGTTTAGTTCTAAGTTATTATTATTTTAGGTATTTAGGTTTATTATAAATACATAATCATATTCGTAGCGCTATTAAATATTGTTAACAAAATAACTATTGTCGTAAAATAGAATTGGTCGTAGCTCCATTCGCCTGTGATACAGGTTTTTCCTAGTACAGGCATATAACTTTGTGAGACCTATATCGTTAAATTAAGTTCTATTTTGTATTTTACCTTTTATTCTGAATAAAGATTATTATATATTATATTATATATATATTATTATATATATTATACTATAAAACAATCAGAAAATGACTGTATTTTTCTTCTTGGTGCTCTTTATTACATAATCCCAATCAATTTGTTTCACAACGTTGTTCATTCTCGACATTGTGACACAAAACACAACAACGTCTTTCTTATTTTGAAGTTCCAAACTATCCATAAGAGGATCAATTTTAGAAAACGTGTTTGGAATTGCTTCGCTTGGAACTGGATCACATTACTATCTTCTGTATATGGAGATATTTATTTACGTGTGATCTATTTTATGTCTCACGTAAACACAAGTTTGGCGGAAATCGCCTTTAAATTTTTTTGTGCTGTAACGTTTATAACATTTGATCTCAACATACAAATAATTTCCATCCGAGTTTTAATATTATTAAAAAAATATCTCGATAAATGGATAAAACAAATCCTGACGCTGAACGTCGATCAAAATAACAATGAACAATGTCAGAAATCATTAAGGATATTATACCAAAATATTTTAGAAGCTTACACATTGTATTGGTAAGTTCATGATTTTTCTACTTGAAACATTACTAAATTAATAAATACACTGAAGTGCTTCATAACCTTCATGAAAAACTTGACCTAAACTTGCATCGTCAGAAAAAAAAAGGCAAAGCTTTTTTTATCTTACATTCCTCAAGTGTCGCCATCTTCAAATCATTGTTTGTTCCAAAAGTATCAGATAAAAATGTAAGCAAATGAATCAGAAAACGTACCTGTGGATCCCAGTTTGTCATCGCCACCACTTACAACGTGCCACTTACAAATTGAGTGCTTTGATTTGATCATTGAATACTTAAACCCGAAATTCTAATGTTAAATCACCTTTGTGATGTTTTTCATTTGACAATTGAGGTTAATTCTACAACTCCAAATATTTTTGTCGATTATTTTATAATTACAATGTAATAATTTGAGCCAAACAATCATTGTTGGATAAAGGAGTGAGAAAAAAAGTTGAAACCTAAACGCAGATGAATGTGTTACTATTTCCCTTTAGTGAATGATTGCGATTTGTCCTAAACACACAACCCTTGGCACAAATACTTTTGGAACTGACTCTAAAAATATATAGTCTTGAATTATAAGCCACCAGCGAAAAATGCTTGCAATAAGATCACGTGTAGTCATTGTCGCAGTACAGTCCGTAATTACACGTACATTTTTACGTAACACATAACGAAACCTTCGCAACGATGCCACCACTGCA